>JAZDUA010000528.1:0-392500 GCA_038098605.1 Gryllus longicercus | reverse complement strand
GCGTTCATCGGAGAAACCACAAAAAACTACTGATCAAATCAGCCGGCCTTTAGAATTCTTCTCCAGACAGCAACTGAATTCGACCTACCTGAAAAGCTAGTGTCGAAACTCTTGGCAGTCGAAACTTGGACCTCGCGCTCAAAGGTACGGCAGTGACATCAGTTGATGCACTGAGCCACCTCTCCTGGTGTGTAGATATGTAGTAAGTATGTGGTAAGGGGAGAAGATAGGACAAGGAAGAGGAAAAGAAGATCGCGTGTGGTTCGTGATTCCTTTGTTAGGGTACTGTTTCGGCAATCATTTGGTACTGATCAGAGAAACTCGTGAAAACAATCGACCAACCAGTCGCTAGAATTCTTCTCCAAAAGGCGTCTGAATTTGATATAGCAATCTAGCCAATATCGAAAATCCGTCTTCAACGGGACTCGTACCTTAGGACCTCCAGGTCTGAGTTACTGCAAAGTCAGTGACAGTGCTGGCTTTGAGCTAAACTCAGTTGGTACAATTTAGGCTTTTTAGCGAACGTGTTTATGCGGAAATTGGCTCTGCCACCCCAGAAATAGCTCTGCGCATGCAAATGTTCCCTAAAAAATCACCAAGTTCCACAATGTTATCATTCTACCGAAATTATTTGTATAAATAGAATGTCGCGATATATAAAGTCGGAAGTCGAACTCATATAACGAGAAGTAAAGGACATTTAACAATATTCGGAAATGGGGAGGGTTAAATCTCTACTGCAGAAATGTTCAGAAGTTTCGAGAACGAAGAACATGAAGATGAAAACATGGTGGGGAAAACTTCTAGGTTGAGTGTGCGGAACTTCCTAACCGACAATGTCGGAAGCAGGAGAACAGTGTCACAAAAGACGCACATAACGTTTTGGGAAGGCTTTAGTACAATTGAAACCACTGAGTTGGTCGTAGTCAGCACTTGCGGGGTCAAAACCCAATTTTTGGACATTAAATGTGCACGCTTCTTATAAACTTATTTATAGGTCAAGGACACATCAACACGAATTAAAATGAGAATTTATTCGATACCGCATATTCTCTAATAAAAAAGAAGAAGTGTACTTAAGGAAGAAGAAGTGTATTACTGGAACAGTATTTAAAATGCAATCATGAACACAAGACTTGCGTTTTACGATATCAAGGTTCACTCTCCATTTTCCTGTTCAGATCTACTTGCATGCTACGGAACGTGTTACGTGAGCTTATGAATGGTGTCAGATTTGTGCCACCATAAAGTGGGTCATAAAAGGTAGGGCCGTTAGGGGTAGATGAAACCGTCGTGGTAATGCGCGTGTGAGATAACTAAGGGCTACGGAGTCCTCTGGCCGTGCGATACGTTCTAGCGGCGAATGCTCATCGCCGTGTTCGTCCAGAGCATTGCGTCGAGGCGACGGGGGGGGGGGATGGAACGGAAGTTCCGGGCGGAAGGAAGGAACGCAGAGGCACGTGGGCGCACGTGGTACTTGCGTGCGGCGGCCGTTTGCACGTGCACCGTCCCTAAGGGTCGCCTCACCTTATGAGCGCTAAGGAGGTCGTCAGCGAGGAACGCTCTTGCGCTCGCAAGACAAGCGGTTACGCTCCGCCTTACTTAGCCTTGCATATCCGACCTTCATTTCTCGGGAATTAGAAGGTTGAGCTCCTGTTGAGAATGTGTGGGAAATACTTTTGCAAGAGCAGATTTCCCAGACAAACTACATGCTCAATCGCTTTAAGACTTTGCTAAGCAGAGGAACAATTAATACTAACCTACTGTATTTATAAGAAAATTGCATTCTTATAATAAATTCGTATATTTATTAAAATACATATTGATTAAGAATAACTTCAGAAAATAACCTTTAAAAAGTCAGTTTTGGTGGACAATTATGTGAGTGAAACATATTGGAGTGAAGTGAGTGAATGATGAAATAAAATTACCTTTAGAAGAAAAATAAATAAACTCTTCCGGTTAAAATCTCAATTATTTGTACTTGTTCAATCAGAGCATATTCAAGTATCTTATGGCTACATTAAGTATTGCTTCTAATTCACCACCTCATGTGGAACATTAGCTGCACTGTCAAGAACGCTACGTTATTTTCGTAACGATAGAGAAAGAAATGTTTAACTCCATAACAAGTATACCTCAAAAGTTTCTCGTGCTGGCTGAGTTGATGGAGAAAATTGGACGAGTTCACACATTTTCCTTACAAATATTGTTTCAAAAATCTCCTAAAGTTTCAGAACACGTGAAACTTAAAACGCAGAATCACATTCAATCAAAATAACAAAGCACACAGGTCACAGGCCTATGGTATACGACAATTTAGCTTTCTAGTATACATAGAATAGAATATTATGTGCGTAATAAAAAGTTTTTCTAAGGCGGCAAAAATTCGATGTCAAGATTTTAATTAAAATACACACTTACTATTTTTCAAAACTTCTGTCTGGCCATGTGTGAACAACACTAACTCCTAAAGCGTACATAGGATTTTCCCCAAAATGAATATTACCCGATGGATCTGACCCGACTTCAGCCACTGTGTATTTGAAATTAATTTCCTAATTTTAAAGGGTATTTTACTCGAAGCACCTATGACCATTTTTGAATTTTCTAAAAAATCTCCAAATTATTTCTTGATTTTGTTCACTCAAATGTATTCCAATTACAATTGTTTTGAAAATTTCGAAAATTGAAAATTTTATGGACTCTCTCACTACTACAGTATTAATGATAGATATTTTGACTTAATAAAAATCGTTTAAAACGTATATTTGTAATTAATGACATTCAGATTTTTAAAATATAAAAAATATAAGAAAATCTATCAAAATTGCAAATTGGGATTTCTCTCGTATGTTTTTCTGAACGGAGTTTTTCACGAGGTTGATGAAGAGTTAAAGGATTCAATTTTCAATAATATAATATTACGTATGCATGACAAACACGAGACAAATGATGTCTAGATAAAACAAATTATTTGTAGCTGTAGCACTCATTTCATTAATACTCGTATATTAGTTACATGCCTTATATAACGCAAATCCATTAGAAGGAAAAATCTAAAAATCAACTACAAAAACATTTTATTTTCTAATCCAAGCCTGATAAATCATCTTAAGTTACTATTTGTAGAAACTTCGTCTAACCAGTCTAATACAAACAGTGTTTTGAAAGATATTTATGCTAAACTACTTATATATAATTATTTCAATACGTAATTCGAGAGAAAACTGTCTATTAATTTCTTCCTAATCAGCAACTATTTGTTCTTCAATGTTTTGAATGTAAGTATTTAAATACAGTTGTTAGTATAGTTGTAACGTAAGTACACTATTTCACTGTTTACTAATTACCACCCTCAAAAAGAATTTAATTTCTTCAATAGAAAGTTTGCAATTATTTCATACTTTACTACGAACGCTTTCAATATCTTTAATCAACAAAAAAATATTACACTAAGCTTTGTACACGGCCATAGATAAATGCGTGCCATACATGGGCAGTGAGATAAAATGATAGACCGCTTTGTTAAAACTAATGTAGATTCTACTGAAGTATAATTCTTCATTCAATTGAAATCAATTTATGCATGTACATGGGGAAATGCATTTTTTTCAATAGTAAGGTAGCTATGCCTTTTTTTGAAATAATGACCAACCCCATTATCAAACATCTTACTTAGGAATGGCACTCCCCAAATAATAATGAAATCATACGCTCAAGCGGTCTTTAATGCAATAACTGAATTATTTTTTTGAAGAACGTTGTATACGGATCAATACTATCGTACATTTACGTTTGATCGTGCTCCTTCCCCTCGAGAAACTGCGAGGGACACAAACGAGTAGCGAACATTTTGAAAATAACTCTCTGTATACGACAACATTTAAATTACAGTTTATTCACGATGTAATGACTATTTCGCAGGAATCTGTACATTCTTTTTTATAATACATGTACATATGAATACTCTTCTCGTTGCATCCTATGAGCACAGCAGTGCATTATTTGGCCCTTCCACCCCACGACACAGCCCCCTCTTCCTCCTCGCTCTCTCTCTCTCCCTCCAGAGTTGCGAGTCGGCGAACGCTAGAATTCGGCGACGAAGAAGACGAAGAAGTTGGCTGAAAGGAAGGCGTCCTGTAATGGGGTGAACCTTTTAGGCTCCGTTTGAATGATGTTGCGCCACGGGGCCAGAAGCATGCTTAGCACGTGCGCAGTGAGCGGACGCAGGGTTCGTGGGGGGGTGAGGGTGAGGGGGGCTAATACGGTTCTGCGAGCGGAAACAAAGAACGCGCGCCACGGCGCGGGGGCGAGAGGGGGGATGACAGAAGAGTGTCGTGGGTGGCAAAAGGGTGGGGGGAGGGCCAGGGAGGCAGAAAATAAAGGCGTGGGAGGCGAGCCAGGGAGGTGGAAGAGAGGGGGAGAGGAAGGTGTGGGGGGGGATAACAGCGCGGGTGATGAGATGTTGAGCGTGGTGACAACGCTCGAGAAATTTTTCAAAACGAAAAGGAAACAAACGAATAACATCGGAATGAAAAAGGATCCAATTTCCATAATACAGCGCCGCCGTTGTTGATGAGATGTTCGCTTCCTGTTTTTTGAATTTAGGAGTATCAATTGAAGAAAACAATCAGGGAAGTTACTTATGTTGGTGACAAAGTTTCTTGAGAAGTGTGAGTCTCGAATTTGAAGATGGTTATTAAACTTTGAAAGAAGAAGAACAAAATATTTGCAATATCGTACACTCCTATTATATAAATACTATATTCCTTAAATTTATATTATTGTTTCAAGAAATCAGTATATAATTTTTTGTCAGCAAATTTTTCTTAACAAATTCCTTTTTTTACCCGACTGAAGCAAAAATTACATTAGTCTTTTCCCGTTTATTTCTGTCAAATGAAGTTTAAAGTACTTACACGTGAGCTTTAATGCTTATATAAAACCACAAAAGCGTAAAAACCATCCATGAACATTCTTTCTGTGTACAGTTCTTTCATGCGAGCCAGTCGCATTCTAACCAATTTTCAAAATCCCAAGGCAAACAAAACAAAACATACTGAAATTGTTAGGCCTTGCATTTTATTGAGAAATTTCATCCGAAGCGTGAGTGGGCACACGTATTTCCTCTCAGGCGAATGCAGACGACTCGACATAAAACTATTCCATCGGCAGGGAAGCCTGGCGGCGGGGCGCTCGTGATGGCAGCCGGCGGAGACGTCGCTCTCGAGAGAGGATGCGCGCATCTTGGGCCGAGTGCTCCGCCGCGGCGCCGCCGACATCGCCTTCGACACACACAGGCCGCCACTCGGCCCCCGCCACTCGGCCCCCGCCGTCTTCACCGTTGCCACCCCCGGCTGTACCACCGAAACCCTCACCGCCTTCACTGATACCGCCATCGCCACTACCGCCGCCATCACAGCGGTCGGTACCATTCCCGCCCCAACCGCCTGACCAGCCGCCCCCTCATTTGCTGCCCCCGCCGACCCTCCCTTGCTGCCTACGCCGACTTCCCCGTTGTCACCTCCAGCTATACCACCATAACCCCCACCGCTACCACTGACACCGCCATCGCCACTACCGCGCCATCACAGCATTCGGGGCATCTCCCGCCTCCACCGCCTGACCAGCCGCCACCTCATTTGCAGCCCCCGCCGACCCCACCTTTACTGCCCTCGCCGCCGAACATATCTACTTCACTGCTGTCACCTCCCGCTCTTCCACGTAACACCCACCGCCTCCACTGACACCGCCTTCGACACACACAGCCCGCCTCCGCCGCCACTCGGCCCCCGCCGTCTTCACCGTCGCCACCCCCGGCTATACACCGAAACCCTCACCGCCTCCACTGACAGCGCCATCGCCATTATCGCCACCATCACAGCTATCGGTACCATTTCGCCTCCACCGCCTGATCCGCTGCCCCCTCATTTGCTGCCCCCGCCGACCCCTCCCTTGCTACCTACGCCAACTTCCCCGTTGTACCCACGTAACCTCCACTGACACCGCCAACGCCACTATCACCACCATCACAGCTATCGGTACCGTTACCACCCCAACCGCCTGACCAGCCGCCACCTCATTTGGTGCCCCCGCCGACCCCACCTTTACTGCCCTCGCCGCCGAACATATCTTCTTCACTGCTGTCACCTCCCGCTCTTCCACGTAACACCCACCGCCTCCACCGACATCGTCATTGCCACTACAGCCACCATTACAGCTATTGTTGACATTCCCGCCTCCACCACCTGACACGCCGCCCCCTCCTTTGCTGCCCCCGCCGCCGAACATGCCGCCTTCACTGTTCCCACCTCCACCTATTCCACTGCAACCACCACCGCCACCACTGACACCGCCAACGCTACTACCGCCACCATCACACCTATCGTTGCCATTCCCGCCCTCACCGCCTGACCCACCGCCCCCTTCCTCTCTGCCCCCGCCGGCAAACATGCCGCCTTCACCGCTGTAAACCCCACCACCTTCACTGCCAACACCGCCGCCATCACCGCCGCCATCTGCGCTATCGTTGTCACTCTCGCCTCCTCCCTTTCTGCCCCCGCCGCCATCGCTGCCGCTACCCGTCGCCAGTTCCCTCACTGCCGACCTGCCGTCACCGCCTTCAGCACCGCCACCGTCGACAGTACCGCTCGTGAATTTTTTTGATCAACAACTAAAGGAAATGGATAAATGGCGTTTCATCGCGCATTTACAAG
The DNA here is from genome assembly GCA_038098605.1 of Gryllus longicercus. NCBI lineage: Eukaryota > Metazoa > Arthropoda > Insecta > Orthoptera > Gryllidae > Gryllus > Gryllus longicercus. Next base: position 385,781 of record JAZDUA010000528.1, on the reverse strand, counting down.
TCGTCGTTGATACTCTCGACTTTGTTATAAATTTTACACCACAATTCAAAGTCCAGCTGCCACACTTTCCTCGCGGAACTTCTATTAAAACTTTTAAAAACGCCTATTCCCACAATCGTTCCATTTTCCTACATTCTTAATTACCATGCACATGGTCAATTCATGAAAGCCATTAAAAAATGGACATACATAGTTGATAATGAGTTCTTGATGACCGTTCTACAACCTAGTAGTTCTTCTGTCAGGATATTCATAATTTCATTATCCGCACTGACGCCTGTTTCAACTTTCACGGCAACAATGTGAGCGTTTATATTCCATACATACACGTACCACTCTATATTCAACCGCACTGATACAGTTAAACACTTTGCGAAACATTGTACGTTCACAATTCATGTACACAAAGCAAAATAAGTGAAGTTTGCGGAAGAAAAAAGTTTTCACTATCGGTTGATATGCATGATATCACACGAAAAATACCTCATGGATTATGGACTAAAGATTACCAAAACGCTTCAAAAATTCTCTCTCAAAAATCGGTGTGTTGCATTTAGCTGAACTACTACAACACTTCGAATCTGTGGTATCCTGCTCGATGCAACCTGCTTAACGTGTGTTTACATACTTCACGTTGCAGCGACCCCTGGTGACATTAATACTACTGTTGAAACCGAGAGGCCAAGAATAAAGAGGTGAAAACGATTTAAAAATGAATAAGAAAGAGCTCTAGAAGATGGATAAAAAAGAAGATAACTGCGCAGACGAAACAAAATAGATCTTCTGACTTAGCCCAATAGTGTATTTCTTTCTGTATGTATCAAATCACGGATTCGGCACATTTTTACCCGTCACCTTATGAACCAAAGCAAGGCCACAACAGCTAGTAATTATTATAAAAAAGCTAGAAAACAAAGAACATTTCTAAAAATAACGAATTTTTCCAGATGTGCCAGTGCTGCAGAGTAGCAATATAGTAATTTTGGATGCTCTATTTTATTGCCGGATCATTTTTATACTGCTTGTACGGCCAGAGGGAGAGGAAGGGGCTCCCACCGGGTGCTTCGGCGAGGCACTCCCTGCCGTGGGCGTGCGCCGTGTTGGTGATGCTGTGATGGGCGAGTGCACTCCGCGCGGCGCAGATCCAATAGGAACGAAAGCAACTGTCTCGCGGCGGGCCCTCGCTGGGGAGGGGCGCCACGGCGGAGGTGGAGAAAGAGAGGAAAAGGAGTGGGGCAGGGTGATGGCATGCAACGGGGAGTGAGCGGGTGTCAACGTGTGGCAGGCTGTTGTGGGTCGGGACGTGATCAAAGAGTGACGCGGAGTGATTGGGAGTGACGGGACAGAGTGACTGGACAATGATTGATGAGAGGAGAATTCATGGGAGGAGGAGTGCTGGAGGAGGAGTGATGGAGGAGGAGTGCTGGAGGAGGAGTGCTGGAGGAGGAGTGCTGGATGAGGAGTGCTGGATGAGGAGTGCTGGAGGAGGAGTGCTGGAGGAGGAGTGCTGGAGGAGGAGTGCTGGAGGAGGAGTGCTGGAGGAGGAGTGCTGGAGGAGGAGTAATGGAGGAGGAGTGCTGGAGGAGGAGTGCTGGAGGAGGAGTGCTGGAGGAGGAGTGCTGGAGGAGGAGTGCTGGAGGAGGAGTGCTGGAGGAGGAGTGCTGGAGGAGGAGTGCTGGAGGAGGAGTGCTGGAGGAGGAGTGCTGGAGGAGGAGTGCTGGAGGAGGAGTGCTGGAGGAGGAGTGCTGGAGGAGGAGTGATGGGAGGAGAGTGATGGAGGAGGAGTGATGGGAGGAGAGTGATGGAGGAGGAGTGCTGGAGGAGGAGTGATGGAGGAGGAGTGATGGGAGGAGAAGTGATGGGAGGAGGAGTGATGGGAGGAGGAGTGATGGGAGGAGGAGTGATGGGAGGAGGAGTGATGGGAGGAGGAGTGATGGGAGGAGGAGTGATGGGAGGAGGAGTGATGGGAGGAGGAGTGATGGGAGGAGGAGTGATGGGAGGAGGAGTGATGGGAGGAGGAGTGATGGGAGGAGGAGTGATGGGAGGAGGAGTGATGGGAGGAGGAGTGATGGGAGGAGGATTGATGGGAGGAGGGATGGGATAACTTGTGACGGGTCGAGCTGTGACTGAGCAAGGAGTAATATGGAGTAGCTGGGAATAATGAGATGTGGTTACGAGGCGATGAGCAGTGATGAGAGTGACTGACGAGTGAAAGGGAACCAGTAGTACGGCGGGATATGCGAAAAATGGCGGGGAGGGATGGGTCGGGAAGCGGCTGGAAATGAGGAGAGTGATGGGATGTGGAACGGCGAGGAGTTACAAGGATTGCCCGATAATGAACGAAAACTCTGGAAAGTGGCAAGAAGCGACGGCGAGCGGTGAAAATGGTAGTGCGGCGCGGATCGAGGTGGGGCGGATAAGAGCGAAGCATCGTGGACCATGGTGACAAGGAGCGAGGAGGAGCAGGTCGGGCCGAGGGGGGATGTGGGGATCTCGGATGAGAGGCAGAAACGGGAGGGGCGTGGCGGGATGGGGCGGGAAGGCGCGGTTGCCGGGGCGACCGCGGGTGGAGGGGTGCGGCGCCGGAAACAGAATAACACTCTCTTTACGGCCGTTCGGGGAGCGTGGCCTCGCCTGGCTCTCGCCCACCCCCCGTCGCCCGCGCCCCTCGCTGCGACGTCTTCGCCCGCGCCCCTCGACCCGCCCGCGCCCCTCGACCGCCGGGCTCTCCGCCTGCGCCCGCCAGGCGTTTCAGACTCGGCGGAGATGGTCGAGGAGGCGGCATTCGGGAAACCTTCCTAATGTTGCTCTTCGCCGGATCGCGTCCGCTCCCTCTTATCTTTTTATTTCATCTTTTCCACTGTTCCTTTTTCTCTCTCTCGCTCTCTACAGTGCTTGAGAAGGTATCTCAGGAGTTTTGGACAAAGATATAATCATTAATATGATATAAATTTGACTAGTGGAAAATCATGAAAATTTAACGGCAACCGACCAAGAAGAAAACTTTTGTTGTGATACTCTTAGACTTTCGCATATAAAAAAATCGCTCTCTTAGTTTCGATAACTATAATTTTACAATCGCATACTTCCTTTCTCCGGGAGATACGAGGTCAACAACTTTTTCAATTGATAGACTGCAACACGCACGACACAACGCAGTATGGAACAAATGATGGCACATAAGCGTTCAATGGGATACTTATTAACATGAACACTTAATGACACTTATGAACTTAATAAAAATATACTTATCATGAAAAACGTTTTTAACTTCAAGTTAACAATAAAAAATGCCGAAGCAAATGAAAATAATGCACTACAAAAGAAACGTATAAAACAAGTTTTTTTTTAATTCGCCAAATAGCTTCAAGGATTCTTCATGCTTGTAGACGAGCTTTCCAATCATCTCTTCGACGAACGTTGTCACCAGTGATATGAGATGGACTAATCTTTACTTTAATGCTCTCATTGGTGTAGAAGCGTTTGATTGATAGCCCATAATTGGGTAGAAGTATTATGCAATTCGGGGAAGAGAAGAAAATCATTTGGCGCTAACGGCATACACCGGAGGAATATGTACATTCCATATGCACCAGTAGTGGTTTGGTTACAGCAACAATATGCAGGCGGGCGTTGTCATAAATAATAACTTTTCAAGACGGTGGTATTAATCTTCTTCATTTTGTTTGAAAGTTTTGAATTTGTACTCGGCTCACTCTTTAGTGAATATCTGTTCGCTTCTTCTTGATGAAAGCAAATAACACTTCGCAGCTAGCACTTGGCCAGAGCATCAATCGTACCAACAATATCCATGATCCTTAAAAGATCGGCTCAAATTGACGAAATTGACGATATGTGGTCGGCACTAGCAGAGGATATTATGAAAAAGATACGTAATACTTCACTGCGTATCCCCAAATTTTGCAACTTGTCTAGCAATTAAAGAGCTTGATCGGAGGTTGCAAACAAGCACACCACGTGTAGCGTTTATACTATATACCCGGTTAAAAAGTACAAGTGATTAAACATCTAATTCTCACTAAGTTTCAATTAAAGAAAAAAATGGTTGAATAGAAAAGTCGATTTCTTGGTTTTCTAAACATTATATTAAGAAAAAGAAGTACTGAGATAAAATGTCATGAAGATTTGACAGTAGCACGCAGAAACAATGCACTGTGAACTGGTACAAAGACTTTGGATGGAGGGGCAAAATGTACTTACTTTTTTCCAATTTGTCTCGTTTTCATTTCACTGAACTTCAGTATTTGCAATTTTAAGGTATGGAAAGAACATATATTTTTACATTTTTTGTACATGCGAACCTTTATGTGGGGCACAAATGGCCATACCTAATTTTTGAAGAACAAGTTAAACATTCACTATGCTGGTGCGAATCCACAAGTGTTCCATACATTGTCTGATGATCAAATAAAATTTAAAAGTGATTATGGACTGGCAATGATGAAGTTTCCAGAAAGAGATTACATTTGACGTCTGTTTGAAATTTTTGCAAACATCTTGTAAATATTGAAAGATGAATCTATCTCGTAGCCTTCAGAACGGTTCTAATAATGAAAGATCTGATCATGGAACTGAAACTATTTACGTAAACAAATATAGACAAAGCAACAAGTCAGGGTCTGCCATGAACCCTCTACACATTGGTATGCATTGAGCCTCCATATCTGCGTTTTTAAATGTAAGCTATGAGTTAAGTTGCTTTTCATTTTAATTGTTAATTTAATGAAATATTTAATAATTTTTTTCTGCTAAGTTGTATTTGGTTTAATTTCTTCACTGAATGTGCACCTCGGCAAGACCTTTTTACCTAGTGTCTTTATGACGACGTGTGCAGTTTCGAATGGAGATGGCTTCTTGAGGAAGCGATACATCATGGTCTTCTTTTCGTTATTTACCTTCATAGAAGCTCCGTGGAGGCGAAAGTTTGTCTACGGATCAATATGCAGTTTTTGTACTACAGCCTTACAAATTTATTAGTTCGAGGGAGAGCTTTATCAAATATTGTACCTAAAGCTAACTTAATTCTAACTTAAATTTAATAGTAAATAATAGTCGATAAGCTCCTTGAATTACCTAATTTGAAGTATGAATTATAGTTTTTCCCCTTAATACTAATTTTTAGAAACCATTTGGAATAAAGTTTTCATATTTCTTTATTCTATTAACGCAACACTCACAATTTATTTATATTGCTTACAGAGCATTCATTCCGCACATTCACCCTCACTACACTGCACTTCACAATGTGTGAAGGTGGTGTCGCATAATTGCACTCTTCCTGCTGTTCCCGGCGTGCAGTGCGCAGTGCAGGCTCAGCGCGGCCGTCTCGAGGTTCGATGCAGTGACGCGGCGCGGGGCCCTTGGGGGCGGGGGCGGGGGCGGGGAGGAAAGCGGAGGCGGAAAGGCGCCTGGGGGCGGGGCGGGGCGACGATGGCAGCGCGGCGACGCTTTGCATACGAAGATGAGCGCGGACCCCGGGGACTTCGGCTTAATACAGAGCGCGCGCGGCGGCGATGGCGGCGGCGGCGGCGGCGACGGAGGCCGCGGAGACGAAAACGGCAGTTGTGACGGGGAGGTGGGCCGCGCAGTGGGGACGGAAACGGTGGGGGATGTGGTGGAGGCTGTGATGGATGAGGTGGCGAAGGGGAGGTGGCGATGGAAGTTATGGTGGTGGTAGTGGTAATGATAGTAATGATGGTGGTGGCGGTCGATGAGATGATGGTGGTGGTGGCGACGATGGAAGAGGATGTGATGATGATAGTGGTGGTGGTAATAGTGGTGGCGGTCGATGAGATGATGGTGGTGATGGCGACGATGGAAGTGAACTTGATGGTGGTGGTGGTGATGGTGGCGACGATGGAAGTGGACGTGATGATGGTGATGGATGTAGGGTTGATGGGGGCGGTACAATTCGTTGTGGTAGTGGCGGCAGTGGTGGTGGCTGTAGTGTGGTGGTGATGAGAATGGCGATGGTGGTATTGGTGAAGTTGGGATGAGGGGCAAGACGTTGGCCCGAGAGGTGGATGATGTGGCAACGGGATTGGAGGTATTCTGGCGGCGACGGCCATGGTGACGATGACGGAGACGATCTCGATGCTGATCGCGGTGGTGGAGTCCAAGCTGGCGGCGGGAGCGGTGGTGCAGTGGGTAGACGCGATGTGGGAGTCTGCGAGTTGCCGAGTCGAGGAGTGAGCAGCAGGTAGGGCGGACGAAGTCCAGAGCGGGGCGGAGCGGGGCGGAGCGGGGCGGGGCGGGGCGGGGCGGGGCGGAGCGGGGCGGGGCGGGGCGGGGCGGGGCGGGGCGGGCGGGGCCGGGTGGGTGCGGGGCGGGGGGGGTGCGGGGGGCGGGGGGCGGGGGGGGGCGGCGCGGGGCGGGGCGGCGCGGGGCGGCGCGGGGCGGGGCGGGGCGGGGCGGGGCGGGAGCGGAGGCTACGGTCTCTGGAGTGCGCCCGCCCCCTTCCTTGAAGGCGCCCCTTGCCCCGCTTCGATTCCGACACCGAACCCAGGACCCTCGATGCAGAGGACGTGCTCCGCCCCTGGAGGAAGCGCTGAGTCTTACAAACTGCTGCCGTCTGCTTGGGTGGATGCAGCAGCGGAAGCGGCCCACATTGATTATTTGCATAAAGAGTTCTAGAACTCATATTGAGCAGTTAAGGCTATTCGAAAAAAGACGGAAAATGAAACTTTTGGTTTTGTTTGATTTAAATTAACTAAATCTATGCATGAAAATGTGTTTATGAAAAGAACTCCATTTAAAATAATTTAACGTATATTTTCAATTAATATCATTTTTAGCTACATTCAAATAAACATTTCTTGCGACGGAATATATTATTTTCGAATATTAAACAGGAATTTGTTTTACATCATTCCTGTGTGGAAACCACTAGGAGTCCTACTTGCTATCTCTTCATTGAATACTGATTTTACTGATTTTTTGCGATGTTGAAATATACCGTGCGCGTAAGACAAAGAAGAAGTTTGCGGGATGCTTACCGCAAAGTAAACAAAACACTGTGGCGGTATGATCTAACACACATACTCCCCTCTCACATATTGTGAAGCGTATTTAATTCTAAACTCCAATGAGTTCGTTCTAAAATATTAACATACATTTCAAAGTAAGAAAATGGATGATGAATTTAAGGGGGTTCACCCGACAAAGCCGGTAGGTCGAGTCACATCGTACCGTATAAAGACGGGAATGTGTTATATACTACAAAATAAAAAGACCACAACTTCAATTTGTTTTTTGTTCGGTGGTAATGAGCATGGATAAAAATGAAAGCAGTACTGTAAATAATATATTTTAAGATGTTGTTATTGACACCGTACGGAAAATGCTTTAAGTACCAGTTTCGACAGAATTTCCCGTCGTACGACTCCAGGGTGGTGTTAACATATCTGTTCTTTCGTTTTCGAAACTGTGGAGGCGTTACTTTCTAGGCGGACTCTAATGAATAAAAATGAAAATAACTCATATGAAAGTGTCTTTAGCATACTACTTTCAAAATTACGAATTATTCTGCTCCAATTGTCGCTTCGTCCATCAACATTTCATTCATTTGCTGAAGTCCTTCTTTCTGAAGGATTTCATATTTTTAAAATTCTTTTAGTCCCCTGCGAGCCGTTTATAAATCCTTTCTACTATCATGAACCTACAGCACGGTAATAGAAACTAATTCACTTCAACAAAAATACAAAGGAAACATCGCATTGTCTTGATAAGCCTTCACCTTGAAATGTGTAGGAAGAGTTGAAACTAGGCAGAGAGACGGATATTCGTTGACTGCAGGTTATTTAAAGCGTAGCCACGAGTGCAAAGCTCTTTGCAGGAATAATCTCATCGTTAAAAGCAACGAGTTGACCGCTCGCCCAACAGCGAACGCGCAGTCGGCTTTGTGGAGAGGCAGAAATCGCCAATTAGCAAGGAGAACGGGTCACGCGGGCTATGACACAACATCGCAGACGGCACAACATCCACCAGCATCGCAGACGGAGAGGATCCAACGCGCGCGCGCGTGTGTGTGTGTTTGTGTGTATGTGTTTGTGTTTGTATGTATGTGTGTGTGTGTGTGTGTGTGTGTGTGTGTTTATGAAGCCAGTGCATCCCAAGATGGGATAGACCTTGAGATGCACTATGCCAAGAAGTCACTGATGACTAGCGGAGAGTACGAGGTACATGAAATAGGCCGTGATGATGTTCAAGAGGATCAAATGTGTAATACAGTAGAAGTGGGTGAATCAAGAGAAGAAGAATCACTTATAGTAAACTATCTAACGAACCACTAATTGACAGAATACCGATTAATTTATGTTTGGACACAATAGCGTTAAAAATTCAAAAGAATTTTATACTTTTCGAAATACCCTATCTAAATATTTGCCGTAATTCCTGATATAATAGCATTTTATCCTGATGTGTACCTACAATGACCCCAACTCATGAGCCAACAAAGGAGATATAACCTGCAATTTCTGCAAGGCCCCCGACTAACAGTATACGATTGATTGTGAACAAACAAAGCGTCTCTAAAGGGGTGGAGGACGCACCCGTAGATAAAAGAGAGTGTAGATAAAAACCTTCCCATGTGAATAAGATACATTTTTGATAGACAGGAGTGCCTCCTACATAAGCACAGTCAGCCGCCAGGCAACCAACAGTGACTTGTCCACCGCCGTTGAAGATGATGTCATGCGTTAGATATCGGTGACAGTTGATCTTCGAGCACAACTGGTCCACACGCATTAACTGCCAACCACGTGATATAAATAGGTTGTCCTACTATCGAAATCCCCCCACCCTCTCGTTGACAGACCAATCGGGTGGTGAGGACACTGAGAAATGGTAGATGGTTACGCCTCCCGAAAGAAGTTCTGTCATGAAGACTTTTCGCGGTACATGTGTAATGTCAAAAACGTGATACCAAAACCCACAAAAACGTGTTTAAAAGTAAACGCTTGCTCCAGCGAACATTAACGGCTGGGCTGGGTTAAGGAATGAAATGAGGGGGAGGGGCGCGAAACGGAGCGGTGGCTCGGAAGTGGGCGGGACGGCAGCGTGATCGAGGCGAAGCGGGGGGGGGGTGAGTGAGGCGGAGCGGGGCGGAGCGAGGGGGGCGGGCGGGGCGCGGCGACCCCAGACCGCCAGTGATGTTTGCTGAGAGGGCTGCAGTGGTAATTGCGGCTGTGAGTGCACAGCGTCTCCCCAGACCCCGCCCTCTCCTGCGCACCGACTCGACTCGGCTCGGCTCGGAGATCGCTGTTCTGCCCTCCGCCGTTACGTTAACTGCGCTTCCCTTCGTTGTACAAGGAGCGGCCCCTCGTCTGCGCGAGTCATTTGCCAGATTCAACAGGATCCACGACACCTCTGGAACGGGGCACTGCGTAGAGGTTCGAGACATCAAGCAGGATTCGCCTAGGTCGGTTGGGAGCCAACGCAAGAGCAGTTCTGTTTTCACTGAGGACGTTTTACCTATGAGAAGCTTTATTTCTTGGTATTTGACGCTACGTCCATTGAAAAACAAACCAATGTAGAAAATTCATAGTATTAAACGTTTGAAGTGTAATAACTTTTTATACACAGAACTATAAACCTGCTTCAGGGACAAATTCAGGAAGAATATTGTAGTATGAAGACAGTAAAACATCACTGAATTGGATATGGCGTATACTGGATGGGATTAGAATCCATGAACACTGATATGTTCTTAAGGTTTATAAATTGATTAAGAAATACATTATTCTTAAATTCGAAGTAAAAGGAATGGGCCTACAGTGTGACTTACGTCCACAGTAGGTTCGGTTTACATATACATCAGATGTGTTTGTAATAACAGAAATGATGATACTTGATTTACCTAAAAAGTACAAAGAAAGAATTTCATTAGTTCCGCGTAGACACGAGGCTTTTCAATTGATTTATGTTAAAATAAAAAAAGTGCAAATTTAATAATTGTGACTAATATCCCTACCAGCATTGTGGAGAACAATTAATTGTGTTTTCATTCTTATTTTAAAGATACTCACTGCAATAGTCAGGTAAGATTTCTGACAAATATTGTAAACATTCCACTACTTTTATCTTTCGACAAAATGTTTTAGTTTTAATTGAAGTTTTGGAAACGGATATATGAGTGCAGATAAACCATTAGCTTCTGTCATACATTATACTGAGTGAATAATGTAGATAACATAGATTTCTGTTATCAAATATTATTCCATGTAATGCACTGAAACAGGTCACTTTTGATGAAAAGTAAATAACTGGGGGAAATTATTAGAAATTCGCAATTCACACGGTGCATGCCCTATTACACCTATTCGTATACTTTTTGCACGAACAAAATGCCCGACGAGTCTATCAATATTCAGAATTTTAGTAAAGAGATATTGCGGCACTAGAGAAATTTACAGAACCATCAATAAATATTACATTCTTGGTATTTGAATCATGAGCGTAGATATTTTTTCAACAGATACATATTGAAATTATAAAACCAAACAAAAAATGACAACTAGACTATTTTCATTCAATTCACGCAATTTAATACTGACAGTAAAGATCGAGTCTAAGAAAACGTTTTATGATACACAATATAAACAATTTAAAATCACTTTAAGAGAAGGTTATAAAATTTAAAAGCTCTAAATTACTTTGCAAAAAAATTAATATTATCACACCTTAAAAAATAATTTAAATGTTTGATTATTATTTCCGGAGATTTATTCTTGAACCTTAGTTTTAATGCAAAAATGCTTGGAGATTTTAATACTTGGATGTCGATTAAAACATTTATTCACCATTTTACCAGTTATATGAAATAGAGAAATATCGATACGAATTTCATTAGACCTAATGGTGTCATTCACACTTAAACTTTATATTCACCGTCAAGACTTCCGCCCGCACACTCAGAACAACAAACACAATTTGTCCGCGCGACTCGAAACACCGATCATTCGTTTCGACGCCCCAACACCACCCGCCATTCTTTCCACTTACCCCCCAACTCTCAACTTCTCGCTGCGCGCCTGACAATTCAGCATTCACGACACCACTCGGCAGCCGCTGCGAAACTTCAGCACATTTCCGTTCCTTCATCGTGGGGGGCCCACCACGCCCCCCTCCCCTCCCCTCCCTTTCCTTCCCTTCCCTTCGTAGCCTTCGTAGCCCCCGCAGCCCCACCGCCGCCCGCACCAGCGTCGAAATAGCCTACGCTCCTCTCGAGACTTCTCCTTGCATTACGAAACCACTCCAACCGTTTAGTCGGCAGTCGGCCGCCTGCTCCTCTGCCACTGCCTAGGAACCTCTTCGCTTCCTCCGCACCCTCTCGGTAACCGGCTCTCCCTCCTTTCCGCCTACCTCCTCCCCCTCCTCCTCCTCCGCCAGCTTTCCCGCTGCTGCCCGTTTCCCGGGACTGGAAGTTGTGCGGAGCGGAGCGAAACGGGGGTGGGGGCGGGGGCGGGGGGTGGCGGCGAATGCGAGAAGGCATTACTCGGGGGCGGGAGGGAGGGAGGGCGCTTTCGTGCCCGCCCCCAACCTCCAGCGCGGGCCCGCCCCGCCCCGCCCCGCCCCGCCAGTTGATAGAAAATTCCGGCGCGTCTTGGCGCAGCTCGCTGCTAATGTTTGCAGAGCCTGGAATTGCCGCGCGGCTCGCTGGAGCACACGGCCGACACGTAGGAGGAGAAACGGCGTCGGCGGCGGGGGTGGGATGGGATGGGATGGGATGGGAAGGGGTGGGGTGGGATAGGATGGCGATGGTGGCACCAGACGCAAGCAGGAGGGAGCGTCGGGGAACCGGAATTGGGGAAGGGGTACTTGGAGAGGGAATTTCTAAGGAATTGCAAGATTGTGGAGAGTGACTACGATGAGGTAGAAATGGCGGCGAGTAGAAAATAATGAGGGAAACTATATCTGGATGACGTAATATCAGCAATATCCGACGAATGATATAGGTCTAATGGTAGGTTCAGCGGCAGAGAAGCCGAGGATGGGCTGAGTGGGTAGGTAGGATGCGGTAAGACAAGATAAAGGTAATGGTCGAGCAGAGGTGGATCCCCACTATATGAGGTGACAGAAGCAACAATGTCGGCGAAATGGAACTGAATGGCAATGGTAGGTTGCAGCAAGGGTAAAGGCAAAGGATGTTAGCCGGAAAGGGCGGTGAAGAAGGTGGATGGAACAAAGGTTATGGCCCAGCAGCGTTACCTAAACCAGAGGGGAGGGCTGGGGGCGAACACAGGGCATCTTTAGAAAGTGGGAGCGGAGTCGGTGGGCGTGGTACTGGCAGTAGGAAAGGAAGAAATGGCGGCCACAAAGGTAACGGCCGAACGGCGTCTGGGCCAGAGTGCATAAGACAGCTGAACGGCCGGAGTGCGGCGATGGCAGGGCCGCGGTGGGCGGTGGTGGGCGGTGGTGGGTGGTGGGTGGTGGGGAGCGCGCGCCCGCGAGGGAGTAAGGCGGTTAGATGCTGACTGGCTACGTGTCCTCGCTGCCGGGGCACGCGCTTTGCGATGCTCGCGTGTTCGGAAACAATTGCCTGCCGCCCGGCGGCGCGATTTAATTTTCCGGCCGCGTCTCTCGGGAAGCGGCGGAGGCGAGGGCGGCGGCGGGGGCGGGGGCGGGGCAGAGGGAGTTACCGCCTTCGCGTTGAGGGCGTTTGCTTATTTCCTGCGCCGGGCGGAACCTCGTGCTAGTGAAGTCGGTCGCTCGCTCGCTCGCGCGCGCGCGTTCCTTCGTTCCTTACACTCGTCGTGTTTTTAGTTATGTGGCGCCCTAATTAAGCAAGAGTCACGCTCATTACTTCTAAGTAGCGATGCGATTACCCGAGTGAAATTAAGTAATGACACAATTTACTTGCTGAACTAGAATTAAGTCGAGTGAAATGTGTAGTTTGAAATTAGATAAAAGGAAAGCATTTTTTTCTAGAAAAGTCTGTTGCTGTAGATGCACGAAGAGAAAATAATGCTGTTGTAAATTTGTTACGATTACTCTTTCAGAATTAGTTCAGATGTAATTCGCGAGGCAATGCACGCTTCGAGAAATAAATTGTAATTCTGGAAAGAAAAGATTATATTGTTTTATTACAACCCAAGCAAATAGCAAGCCCACAGCAAATAGTATTCCTACTACCAGCGAATACACACATTTTTATTCTATTATTTTTAATTATTGGTTTAAACATTCGCATAGTAAATGTACGATTGAAATGTGCTAAATTCCCCTAAATATAGAATGTATTATGTGCTATGTTTCACTTTTATTTAGAAACAATGTCATTGTCCAATGTGAAAGTTTGCTGCAATTCTTACTAGAGTAATAATATTTGGTAATTAAATTCATTGTTTATTTAGGGGGACAACTTGTACTGACCAGCAGATATTGCTTGAATTAGTTAAGGATTTAGAGATAAGAGTCCATAAATTCCAGGTATTATTAAAATCATAATTCTAGGTATTCTAGTAATATACGTATGCATCTTCAGAATCAATTCACGAGGTAATTTATTTTTATGGACTAGTGATCTACGAAAATTGGACGGTACCAGTTCTCCGAAGTGTATTACCTATTTTACATAATGACAGTTTGCAGAGTGCAATAAAATAATTCAAATTCGATGATTTTGGTGACAAGGGAATGTGATGTACTGGATATACTCAAGAATAAAAAAAATCACTTCAGATTAACTGGAAACAGATTCTGTAACGAACTAAAATTACATAAAGTTTGATAAAATATTTATTTTCGCAACAGAGCACACCTCATCGGATGGGAGCATCCGGCAAAAGAATGAGGTGGGCAGCAAAATGTCAATTTCCTACTCAATTATGCACATTGTGTTGGTAGGACGGACATCTATAGTGTGAATGAACAGGTGCAAGGTAGGAATAGATATGAAAAATAGATTTTGTGGAGAAAAGCAACTGGCGATACCACCAGAAGAAGGCCAATAGTAAAATGAATTAGCAGTGAGAGTAGTAACACATTAGCAATTATGACGTCTCTAGCAATTTACAGAGAAGGCGGGATTCCCGTACATTCAATTAGGATAATTTTATCTACTGTGCTTGTATAAATATTTTTTTAAATACTTTTTTCAAAAACACAACATAACAAGTACATGTAGATTAAACCGTAATCTGTGTATAATATTAAGCAGTAAACAGTAAAATACGGGACGATACTGAAGGGTACGTTCATGATATTTGTAAGAGAGATAGGTAAGGAGGTTAACGAGATAGACAGTACTTGTGGATAAGGACAAGAAATTGAAGGGCGAACGAAATAATTGACCCAGTAACGAGAAATAGGGTGACATATTGGGCGAGAGAGGGGGTGAGAGAGGGAGAGAGGGAGAGGGAGCGGGAGAGAGGGAGAGGGAGAGGGAGAGAGGGAGAGAGGGAGAGAGGGAGGGGGAGAGGGAGAGGTGGGAGAGAGAGAGGGAGAGAGAGAGGGAGAGAGAAAGGGAGAGAGGGGGGAGAGAGAGGGAGAGAGAGAGGGAGAGAGAAAGGGAGAGAGAGGGAGAGAGAGGGAGAGAGAGGGAGAGAGAGGGAGAGAGAGAGGGAGAGAGAGGGAGAGAGAGAGGGAGAGAGAGGGAGAGAGAGAGGGAGAGAGAGAGGGAGAGAGAGAGGGAGAGAGAGAGGGAGAGAGAGAGGGCGAGAGAGAGGGAGAGAGAGAGGGAGAGAGAGAGGGAGAGAGAGGGAGAGAGAGGGAGAGAGAGGGAGAGAGAGGGAGAGAGAGGGAGAGAGAGGGAGAGAGAGAGAGGGAGAGAGAGGGAGAGAGCGGGAGAGAGCGGGAGAGAGAGGCAGGGAAAGAGGGAGGGAGAGAGGGAGGGAGAGAGAGAGGGAGAGAGGGAGGGAGAGAGGGAGGGAGAGGGAGAGAGAGAGGGAGAGAGAGAGGGAGAGAGAGAGGGAGAGAGAGAGGGAGAGAGAGGGAGAGAGAGGGAGAGAGAGGGAGAGAGAGGGAGAGAGCGGGAGAGAGAGGGAGGGAAAGAGGGAGGGAGAGAGGGAGGGAGAGAGGGAGGGAGAGAGGGAGGGAGAGGGAGAGAGAGAGGGAGAGAGAGAGGGAGAGAGAGGGAGAGAGAGAGGGAGAGAGAGAGGGAGAGAGAGAGGGAGAGAGAGGGAGAGAGAGAGGGAGAGAGAGAGGGAGAGAGAGGGAGAGAGAGAGGGAGAGAGAGAGGGAGAGAGAGGGAGAGAGAGGAAGAGAGACGGAGAGAGAGAGGGAGAGAGAGGGAGAGAGAGGGAGAGAGAGGGAGAGAGAGGGAGAGAGAGGGAGAGAGAGGGAGGGAGAGAGAGGGAGGGAGAGAGAGGGAGGGAGAGAGGGAGGGAGAGAGGGAGGGAGAGAGGGAGGGAGAGAGGGAGGGAGAGAGGGAGGGAGAGAGGGAGGGAGAGAGGGAGGGAGAGAGGGAGGGAGAGAGGGAGGGAGAGAGGGAGGGAGAGGGAGAGAGAGAGGGAGAGAGAGAGGGAGAGAGAGGGAGAGAGAGAGGGAGAGAGAGGGAGAGAGAGAGAGGGTTGTTTGGGTCATGTACGATTTACTAATTACGCGCAGCATCATAATAAAACCTCGCAGATGCTTTCTCAACATCAAAGAGATCTTCCACGAAAACACGACTTTCAAAAACCTCAATTCTTCCACACACTCATCCGAGTACAAGTAAAAACCTTCCTATTGCTCTCTTTATGAACACGCAGAGATTCTGACGTGGACGACAGCGTGTACGCAGGTAAAAGCGAAGCAGCGCTCCATCCGGCGGGGTCGGGAATTATTCTGCGGGCGTTCGGATTAAACAGCGGCGCAGCCCGCGGTCGGATGTGGGGGGGGGCGAGGGGCAGTAATTGCAACGGAGGGGGTGATTTGCGGCGGCAGAATGGGGGGGAGGTAGCACACCAAAATTTACGCAGTGGGGGAGGCGGGGGGGGGGAGGCGGCGAGGAAGTGTGGACGGCTACTTACGACTTTCCGCCCACTCGTGTTGCAGCGGAGGCTGCGGTTGGAAGTAAGTAGGAAGGGGTAGGCGATAAGCACTCGCCGATAAGGTAGCGCCTAGAGATCGCTGGGTGGTTTAAAGTCTTCAGGAGATGTAGTGAATTGCCAACGAAATGCTTGCCTTAGGATCAGTTGGAGCTTAACGGCACTTTTTGTTTATTTTTCAGAGGATACGAAGAAGAATTTACGAATTTAAAATGAAATATAATGAAGAGTAAAAAGTGAACTTCTTGTGTTAATATTTATATATTGAAATAATGTATAAAACAATATTAAACAGAAATTGAACATATCCTGAGAGTGAATCCAGGACAACTCTCTCATGTAAGTGAAAATATATGAGGAGGAACTAATCAAAATGCGTATTGTCCACAGGTGACAAAAAGTGAGTTTGATATGAAATGTAGTGAGAATACGTGAGAAATGTGTGTAGTTTTGAATACGTTCGACAAGTTCCTTCTTTCATATTTATTCAAACGAATTTAATTTAATGTGTTAAAAGCGTTTCAAAGAAAATTTGATATATATATATATATATATATATATATATATATATATATATATATATAATGACTAGTGCAATACTAGGGCAATATCTGCATTCAAATTCATTTCATAATTGCAGAGCTCATTTCCAAAGTGATATTTCTCCATGAAATACAGTTTTGAAGAAGGAAAAGTTTTCACCATTGTATTTCACAATAGATTACAACTGTTTCCAAACATCGCTTAACAAAAACAAACGCCCATTTTGAATGCTTTTGGCGGCATGACGAAAACACGTCTTTCGAATACTCATACGTAAACATAGGAAAGTATCGTAAATGCAGGTAAGCGACATTCAAAATAAACCCTTGAACTCTACTTGGAGATCCTGCGGGTGGGCGAGGCCAAGGCGCCGCCTCAATGAGCTCTCCTGCCGTCAACTGACAGCAGCGCGGCAGCAGTGCTGGGCCCCCGGGGGCCGCGTCTTGTGGCTCAGCACCGCGCACCGCCCGAGGTGTGCCCCTCCCCCCTGCGGTCGCGTCAGCAGCTGGGGGACGGCGGTAGATGCGCCGGCGGGGTGGGAGTTGGTGGGGAAAAGTTTGTGGGATGTGTTAGGCCCGCAGAGATGACTAAGGGGGTGGCCATGGTGACGTGGAGAGACGGGAGAGGCCGGGGAAGGACGGGGGTGGCGGTGCGGAGGGCGAGGCTGCAAGTGGGTTGTGGGAAAGGGGGACGGTGACACGGGTGGTGGCAGTGGTGATTGTGGCGACGGCGTCAATAGCGGTGGTGGCGGTGATGGCGTTAATGGCTGTGAAGATGGTAGTGGCGGTGGGGACGGAAATGGCGGTAGATGTTGGGTTACGGTGGAGGCGGTAGTGGCTGAGGGGGAACAGTGGTGACGGTGGTGGCAGTGGAGGTGATAGGGATGAGGGGGAACAGAGATGGTGGTAGCAGTGGTGGCGTTAATGGCGGAGAAGGCGGAAGTGGTGGTGGGACGGGCAGTGACGTTGGTGGCATGGTGGCAGTAGTAGCGGCGGTGGTAGCAGTGGATGTGGTAGTGGCTGTGAGGATGACAGTGTTAGTAGTGATGGCAATGGAGGTGGTAGTGGCGGCGGCGGTGGCAGTGGCACTTGCGACGTTTGTGACAGTGGCAGTGGCTGCGGCGGCAGCAGTTGTGGTGCCCGGGGCTACCGGTGACAGCGGCGGGGCTAGCGGCAACGGCAGCATGGGTGGCTGCAGCGCTTTCTGTTAGGCGCGGGCAGCGCGCCGCGCGCTCTCGATGTTTATACATTCATAGGGCGGCCACGGCGGCTAACTTTAATATATGTCTGGCGGAACCGCAGTCAGAGCCACTGCGCGCGAATGTATGCAACAAATCCAACGCGAACCGCCGCCGCCGCCCACGCCCGCATGCCCGCCGCGGGGAAAGTACTACGTGGCCGCCCTGTCAACCTCACCCTCTCCCAACCACCCTCACCCCAGCGCCCACCCCTCCTCGGCACATCCTCCTGGCCCCACCCTCTCCTCACCTTAGACCTCCTCCCGACTCTCCTCTGCCGCTTCGCAACACCACGAGTCCACCCCGCGTCTGTACACCAACGCGTCGGCCCATGCACAGCCGCCATCGCATCACTTGGCAGGCCGCGCCCTACCCTACTTCCTACCTCGCCGGCCTGGGCCTGGAGCGCCGTCGCTCCACCCCGAGGCGCTACCTCCGCCGCGGCCGTCACCCTGTGAGGCGGCGGACCCCACCTAGCCGCCGCCACCACTGCCTCCGCCTCGCAGCGCCGTAAATATGCATAATGCATGTTAAATATGGAGCGCAGCGCGCGCCCCGCCCCCTCCCCAGCCGCCGGATTCATGCACTGTTCTCCATTTTTGCGGGCGCTTCCCCCCTCCCTCCCCCCCGCCACCCGCCGCCACCCGCCGAGACGTGGCGGTGGCGGACCGCGGCCGGGGGCCCTACGTCACCCGTCATGCGCGGAGCCCCCCTGACCCTGCCCCCCTCCCGGCCCCCAGGGGCTCTGTCGTCGCCTGCGCCGCCTGCACTGCTGACGCAGTGGCCGCGAGGCGAGGCGAAGCGAGGTGCTCTGCCGGGCGCACGGTGGTGGGAGGGGGGACGCGCGTGCTAATATCCCCCGCACGTTTTTGGCGTGCGGACGCCGTTAGCAGTGTTTCTCTCGCCGGATGAGATGATTCAGGGATATAGATGTGGCTACCGCGAGGTCTCCAACCGAGAGGCTCTAGGGGGCGAGTTTCTTGGTAGTATATATATTTTTGGTACTAGCTAGATAGCTAGGTCGAAATAAGACTCTGCCTGGAGGAGAATTCTCGCAGTCGGCTACAATGATCGATAGTTTTCCTTTTTTTATAAATAACAGACTAATGTCGGAGCAGTAAATCTACCTTCCCAATCAGTTCCTGGATCGCGTGCATTATTTCCTTCCCAATTATTGTCCCTTACACAGCTTACACTTGCAAAAAAAACAGCACACGGAGACGGGGTCGCTTAACTAATGGGGTTACTATTCTAACACCTTGACCGGAGACGGGGTCGGGAGCCTAGAGCTAGTTCCGACTGAGGAGAAGCTCGGCTGGTGGAGATGCCTGTAAAACGAATACCCTAATATGACGTGCACATGTATGCACCGGACCCCACGTTTTAAATGGGGAAGAACATCAACTACCGGGATAATAACAATTAAGGGAATAACTACCACAGCAGTTATCGCACCCGAAAACACGAGCAATGAGAAAATAATAGATTTTTGATGCCTATCTCCCCCACAAAGCATTTCTTAGAGAGCGCAGGTGTCTGACGGGAAATATTTCGCAGTAATGGGAGATGGGTTTTGTGAGTGAAGATTGCACATGCTCGTGGGCACGAAGTCTTATCATTCTTTTGAAATATTTTATCCAGATTATCCTATCCTAAAAAGGCACAGAAATACCGGCCTCCACACACATACACATAAGATCACAACTTATTTTGTAATCCAACATTTTAGGTGTCAATGTTAAGTATACAAAAACAAATGTAATTGAGTTATAGAACTAAATCATGAAATATGGAGTATAGTACACAAAGTAACAATAAATTTTAGTACACTAGCGCAGAAATTGTAAGAGGAGAGAGTTCACTGCAGACACGACTTCTAAATGATGATAAAACGCAATGTTTTAGAATGTTCAAAGTATAATCGGCAGGAGTGATCAGACCAACTAAGAAGTTTTTGGATTAAAAATAAAATTTGTGGAAAAGCAGGAAGAAGTATTGAAGGATGAATATCAAGAGAAATTCAAGTCATTTGAAACAGCTTTGAATGGGAATGCTGGAAAGAGGATATCGACTTTTAGAATGGATAAACATAGACGTGGCGTTACTTTTTATCTGGGGTTATGGATCTTTTCAGAAGAGACATATTTTTTAAAATGTGAACTAATGAAATCAATTGGATAATATTTTGATAAGTATTGGGAATTTATAAAATTTTCCAGTTTTTAGAAGTACGGGTGTTGCGTTTGAACAGTTCTTTAGACTTGAATAAATGACAAGTTTGCTTCGCAGTTATAGCACCTCGTCTTTTCCCAGCTACTGGGGAAGCCGGCTTCGAGGTTGCCGGCTCATGGCGGAGCTGCGCATCATGCTACCGGACGCGGCGGAGCGCCCACCTTGTAAGTGCACTGAGATATCCGTAGCTGCGCATGCGCAGACCACACATGCTCCCTTTCCCCCCAGTGTGCAGTGGTCGCTGAGTCAGCGTGTGTCTGCGCCGGGAGCCAGGAATGCGTTTCCGTACCTTTCCCCATTCCCCTCGTCTTGCTTCCATTCATTCTTTCTTCCGCAGGGACACGCCCGCAACTCCATCACGCCCTCCTCATGCAATCTAATTTCATACTTGGCTTCTTTCCAGCAAACTCGTGGGCGTTACTTCTCGTAGGTTTGCCTTTGCATATTCGCTCTGACACGGGGTTTTCGGTGTTCTGTCTTGAATACGGTCTCTCGGCATCTCTTCACCATAGATCTTCGTACGTCTTCTCTTCATCATAGATCTCACAATTTGTCCACGTCTCAATACGTCGTATTTGGTTTCCAAAGAGTGGAAGACTACATCAAATATCTTTACGAGGTTTCTCATGAACATACAACATTATTTAATGTTAAAATGTGTTTTGTGAATTCAATATTAAATTTTATGGGTTATTCTTGTTTTAGTAAAGCTGTACGAAAGGGAGACTAGTGAAATTCGATTCGCCTTTTTTGCCGATACTTTTAATCAAATATGCCTTCACATTTGGTGCCTAGAAAACGTTCTATCTGATACATTTTCATTGGACAAGAGAAAACATTACTAAGTAGTATTTAAAAAAGATTCATAGAAGCGTGCCATGTGTGTGTCCATGAGTCAAAACTATTATCATTTTTCCTAACTCATAAATTACCAACGGGAATGAGTAACGAACGACAAGTACCAATTACCCCTCATTAAGAAAGTCCGAAAATCTCCAAGCGTATTCCATTTGCCTGCGACCGACCAATTGTGGTCAACCGCACCAAAACACATTGCCCGCGTCCGCGCACAGTTTATGCAAACGCGAGCTAATGCGCCACTCCGGCCGAGCGCTCGCCAGGGAGTGAATGCACCGCCCAGTGGACATGACACTGGCCACGGAGCCGCCCACAACGGCCCGAGTGCTGTCCCGTTTGGCGAGCCCGCACGGCACACTCTGTAAAGCAGCGACGACTTACACGGTTACACCGTATCCCTCGAGAAGGCTCGTCTGAGCAAGGCGTGCGCAGTCGAAAAGTTCGAACGGTTTGGGCGACTCATGGCATCAACTGATGACGCTGCAATGTCTTTGAGCAGGAGGTTCTACGATTCGAGCCCCGACGGTGGCAGGATTTTAACACTGACTAGTTCGATAGGCTGAATCAACCGCAACGGTCGAATTCAGCCGTTGTCAGAGGAGACACGTTGCGGTCGGTATCTGCTCTCCGATTGGTAGTTTTCCGCGGTTTCTCCGATGAACACCAGGCGCACGCCGGAGCAGTACTATAACAAAGGGGTCACGGACCGCGCGCGATATTTCCTTCCTCTTCCTTGCTATATCCTCATCCCTTACTTACTGGTGGGGGATACCTGATTAGGGAAAACACCGCCAGCCGGCGCAAGTCGGCGCCGACCTCGCCATCCAGCAGGGGAAGATCACTGTCACCTCAAGAGGAAATACGCATGCACTATACTTAGGGGACAAATGACCTTAGCCTTTGCTGCAATTGGATGCGAGAAAGTAGAATATGCTGTCGCTGATCGGTAGTTTCCCATCAACACCAGTCGAACGCCGGAGCAGTACTCTAACAAACGGTCCACGGGCAATTTTTCTTTCTTCCTTGTCCTACTCTCACCTCTTACTTCCACACACACACACACACACACACACACATACATTTAGACGCACCACATGCATTCCACACATGTCGGGAGCTTAGAGCTTGCCTCGGCTGGGGAGGTGCCCCGCTGGTTGATGATACCGGGTTGGGGAAAAACACGCAAGTGTCGGTCGGCGCCAGATGTGTCCATTCAGCAGCTGAAATTCACCACCACTTCACCACAATAAAACATGCACTACCCTTACGGGAGTAATGACCAGAGCAGTTGTCGCACCTGGAAACACTAATCAATAGAAAATTCCGCATTATCTTCGCGCTGTTTTCAACGCGTTCTTTCGCAAACATATCACTATTTTTAAATGATATGAATATTTAGCCGGTTGTGAATATTTGGAATAGATTTAGCAACACCTGCACAGTATCAAACTTCTATAAAAGTCGTCCGATAATTTTGATTTATGCAAGTAAACAAAGGGTTCTTTTGTTTTTCCAGTCACCCCAGTATTATTTTAAGTTTTAATTTATTTATTTAGTTTTCCGCTCATGCCAGAAGATTGTTTTTAATGATAATTTTTGCGTGTAAATTGCTGTGATGTTGGATTAGTTTGTAGCCATGGCCGACGCCTTTATCCAACAAATTATGATGTTGAATTTTGAAGCGCTTCTTTAGATGGCACATGCGATTCCGTGATTTTGATGAATGTAATAAAAAGCCGGGAAGCTTCACGTGGACGACCGCCGGGTGCCTTTAACTATGAATTTCATTAGTTCTAAAGTGGCCAAAACGTGCCACAAATAATGATGCGGTAGTTGGAAGTGTATTTCATGGCCTGACAGCAATCGCTTTTCGGTAGTATTGAGGATTCGTATTCTGTCTGGGAAGGCTGGATATTTCCGTATTGTGATTAAGACGTGGAAGGGACACCACATTTCATTTAAAATAATGTGAATCAGAGCTCATTTCATAATTTTCCACGAAAGATAAGGCCACGACCGGAGAAGACTGATTAAAGGTCTTAAAGAATGAACAAGACTTTGCCTCGAAGGATCAAACGCTGCACTCGGAGGGTGTAAGGAGGTGGATAGCGTTCCGGGCAGCTAAGTCAGTGGCAAGAAGTGTTGGGCGGTTGGTATGAATCGGGTGGGTAGCGGTTGTCGGACGCGTAGGGTCTGTCGAGCAGGAAGAGTCTGTCGGGCCGGTAGTTTCTGTTAGGCGGGTAGAGACTGGCGGATGAGTAGTCTGGCTGATGGGTAGTATGTGGCGGATGGGTAGTACCTGACGGGCGAGTGTGACGACCTGTGAGGCGGGTAGTGTCTTGTGGATAGGTAGCGTCTGCCGTGCGTCTGTCGAGCGGATCTAGTCTGGAGGATTGGTAGTATCTGGGGGGGGGGGGGGTAGAGTCTGAAGGTGCCTGGTGGGCGATATCAACATGACAGTTGCGGATAATGTCAGTCTTGCAGTGGTGGGTAATGTCGGACAGATAGTCGCGGGTAATGTTGGGTAGACAGTGGTGGTAATGTCGGGCGGGCGGTGATGTCAGGCGGACAGGGGTGGGTACTGTCGGGCGGACAGGGGCGGATAATGTCGGGCGGGTAGAAGTGAGTAATGTCGGGCGGGTAGGGGGTGTGTAATGTGGGCCTTTCAGTGGCGGATAATGCCGGGCGCGCAGTGGTGGGCAATGCCGGGCGCGCAGTGGTGGGCAATGCCGGGCGCGCAGTGGTGGGCAATGCCGGACGGGCAGTGGTGGGCAATGCCGGGCGGGCAGTGGTGGACAATGCCGGGCGGGCAGTGGTGGACAATGCCGGACGGGCAGTGGTGGGCAATGCCGGGCGCGCAGTGGTGGGCAATGCCGGGCGCGCAGTGGTGGGCAATGCCGGGCGGGCAGTGGCGGGTAGGTTCGGGAGGTCACTGCTGGGCGGGCGGCGACGGGTGGTGTCGAGGGGAGCGGGGGCTGCTGGCGTCCCGCGCCGGGGGCGCGAGGGAGATATTGGCTGCGGGGCCGCCGGCGACAATATCTCGCCCCAGGCCGTGAAATGGAGCTGGGTCCCTCGCCGCAGGGGGCGCTGGCCGACGCATTTGCATGGGGGGGGGCGTCGGTGGGGGGGGGGGAGGGTCGGCTGCGAATCTCCATCACAGCGGCCGGATTCCCTCCGCCCGGCCAGACCCGCTCTCGCAGCCGTCTTTACGCGGAGCGCAGAAAGGAAGGACGGAGTAACGAGGGGCGTTGGGCAAAGAAGAGAGGTATTGATGAAAATCGCTGTGGACTTTCTTGCCAAGCGTGAAGATACTTGTAACATTTTCTTCATATGAGGTCGAATTCCAATCTTGTTTTATTCGCTCGAAAACTGAAGTGGATTGGCAGAAATACATTGGGATAAAGTAGCGTGAATTAGATGAAATAGTTTCTTCGAAAAAAAAATGTTTAATTTAATTTAATTTATTTGTTTTTATTGTAATACATCGGTATGGAATTTTACATTGCGTTTGTTCCCTTGTGACAAGCAATGAAGTAGGTACAACAGATGCATTGCTAGTACAGATAGAATTCGTTTACAAACGGTATAGTTAAAACGGTCACTTCAACTGTTTCTTTAAGTAATGAATTGCATTCAGAATGATGTCAATTTTTTTAACACGCCGTAACAGTAACACGATAAACATCTGTCACTCCCGACGTTTAAAAAAATACTCTTCGCAAGACGCCTGCTAAGTGACTAGTTCACTTATTACGTACAATACTTGTTACCTACAATTCTTATGGGGAAAAGTGACCCAAAATATTGTATTGTAAATAAACTGGTTGACGGGAGGAAAAGAGATATTGACCAGACCGAATAATTGAGTCAAGACTTAAATATGATGGCAAGTAAAAGGTGCGAGAGAAAGTACTTGTTGACACATCACCACAAAATTTCACAAAACTGAGCTCTTGTGTTTTAGTACAGAAGGATCTTGAAAAGGTGAGGGGATATATGTCCGGGTAGTGCGTCACAAGTATGAAAGAGTCGTTTAAAAAGTGAACAAGAGCTGCGTCAAGTACTAAGTCAGAACTAATCGATATCTAAAATCTAACGACGGTTGCTATATTCACATTCCCGTATTTCACTCTGTACATCAATCCTTTGTCGTTATCAGCACTTCATTCTTACCAAAACGACAAGATCTGCACTAAAGCACGAGGTAGGGATTTAAACGTCTACGACATTTCAAACTCATCATCGCCACCACCTGCCACTGCAAGTCATAATAATGCAGAGCAGGGATGCCAACTGCGACAAGGGCCCGCACAGTCATAAAGCACGCGCGCGAAGGAAGTGAGGACGCAGCGAGGGGAGGACGCTGCTCGGTAGATTACTGAGGAGCGAAGGTGACGGCAGGGGGCGGAGGTACGGCCGGAGCGTTAAGGACGCGGGGGTGGGGAAGGCGGGGATGAAGAAGGGGCAAGGCGTGGGTGCGGAAAACATGAGTGTGGAATGCGTGCATGGGGAATGTGTGGATGGGAAATGTGTGGTTGGGGACTGCGTGGGCGAGGAATATTTGGGTGTGGAATGCGAGGGTGAGGATGGCGTGGGCGGAGAACTCATGGATGGATAATGCATGGGTAGGGAATGCGTGGGTGGAAAATGCGTGCGTGGACAATTCTTGGGTGGGCAATGCACGGATAGGGAAACACTGGTGGGGAATGCATAGGTGGGGACTGCGTAAGTGGTGGATGCGTGGGTGGTGGATGCGTGGGTGGTGGATGCGTGGGTGGTGGATGCGTGGGTGGTGGATGCGTGGGTGGTGGATGCGTGGGTGGTGGATGCGTGGGTAGTGGACGCGTGGGAGGCGAATGCGCGGGTGGTGGATGCGCGGGTGGTGGATGCGCGGGTGGTGGATGCGTGGGTGGTGGATGCATGGGTGGTGGATGCGTGGGTGGTGGATGCGTGGGTTGTGGACGCGTGGGAGGCGAATGGGTGGGTGGTGGATGCGCGGGTGGTGGATGTGTGGGTGTGAACTACGAGGGTGGTGGATGCGTGGGTGTTGAGTGCGTGAATGGTGAAAACGTGGGTAGGGATACGTGGATGTTGGATGCGTAGATGAGGAAGGCGTGGGTGGAACGGCGAGGCAGAGAGAAGGTGGCGGAGAAATGGGGCGGTGGCGTTGGGGGGAGTGGCGAGAAAGTGGTGGGGGAGTGATAGTGGCAGGGTCTGGCGCTGCGATGTGCGGCGGGAGCGGATGTAGAGGCGAGGGTGGGAACGACGGAGAGGCAGAGAGTGCGGGCGGGGCGGGGCGGGGCGACCGGTGGCAGGGGCGCGGGCGAGTAGTCACCGCGAAGAGTTTGACGACTCAGCAGATCGGGCGCACCAGCCGCCGCCGTTCCCACGCCCGATTTTCTGCAGTCCGCGCGGCCACCGCGCCCTCCCCGCCTCACTCCTCTCCCTCTACGCAGTGGTACGTCACGACCAGCCGCCCGACGCAAAAAAATCCTAATGTAACTGCGACAGAATCTAGAATTTGAAACCGAAAACATCGAATAACTATTAAAATTTCCCAATACGCAAACACTATTTGGTTTTTTATCGCATTAACAATAAAACACCAAATACCTAACACCGTAAAAATTAACTTTATGTGAAATTCGTCGAATACGTAAATGTTCGAAATTTAGTTTTTGAAAATTTAACTGAATATCAAGTTCTTATGTGAAGATAATTGTCGACAAAAACGAGAATAAATACTAAATGAACAACATTTGATTTCTGATTGCTTATCGAGAACTTATATTTATAAATTACCACTATGACCACAACTTTTAATATACAGAAAAATATCGATCACTCTTCGTCCATTCTTTGCTATTTGCTTCTTTTCCATTATTGCTAATATTAGCATAATACAACTTTATGAACATTTTTTACTTTTGACAACATTTATTTTTTAAGATATAAATGAACAGTACTACAAATTTAAATATAAAGAAATATATAATTTCCAATCAATGCACCCTTTATAAACATTTTTGAATATAAAATGCATAAATGAAATTTTTTGTGTCTAATATTATCTTCAAAATTCTAGGAAATGTTTTCTCAAGCACTGTATCTTTATTTTACAAGTGACTTTATTTTACGTTTTATATATCTGATATCCTCTAAATATGTTCAATAACAACTTGTTTTTTCATAAATATAATTAAAATATGCAGGATAATACCGAACTGGAGTGAATATTCATTAAGTGCATTGTGACATTTAATCCGGCACCTTCAAGGATTTTGGAAAAAATAACGAGAAATAACACCCAGAAGTTATAGTGTACACCCTTTATTTACTATTTTCGAACCTTAAAATTGTACATATCACATATTGCAAGTATGAACCTTTTCACGAATAACTCGTATGCTGTGATTCACATTTAAAATTAAATTTTGAAAATTACTCAAATGTAGATATATCATATTTTGGAGTTGAATCAAATATGGCATGAACAGGTGTGAAGCCAGTGTTCGATTGCTGAAACGTTGAAATTTAATGTCCTAAAAAGCCTAAGCGACGAAGCTTGATTGTTAAATTAATATACTTGGAAATGCTTTTTATATTCTACGTTCTTTGTCTCTACATCCTATGTCCTCTAATATTTGCTGTATTTACGATTAATTTAGAACTATAATTAGCTTTAGAAATTTAACGTATGAAACTGGTTGTTGATTAAGTAACAGGAGGCAATGAATGTACATTAGATTCAAGAAACTGAACTTATGATTCAAGGATCAACGCTTAAATTTCCGAGCGACTAAATGTAAGTCTCCCTATTGTATTAACTGGGATTTCTTATTCACTAATTTAGCATTCCAGGCGGAAATAGCTCTCGAAATATTGACACAACAGATATATGAAAGTACGAACATGGAATGTATATGTTAAGAGAGGGCGGAGAAAAAAAGGCATTTAAAAAGCCAATAAGAGACGCAAACACCAAAGAGTAAAATCAGTATCGTGTAATTAATCGAAACGCTTATAATACTGTCGTAAGTTTAGATAACAAAAGTATAAGAACTAAATCTTCTAACACGCAATAATATTTTGAAGGAACAATTTTCCGAGACCGATTTCCCTAGCAACTAATTTAATGAATGCATATCTTGTGTACTTACATAACTGTTTACATTATATTACAGTGTTGCTCCTCCGCCGAGCGATCGAGCGACGACCTGTACGTTGGCCTCCTTGTATCTCAGCGAAAGTAGAACCCCCCAACCGGGACAAGCTCTAAGATCGCGACATGTGATGTAGTGTAGGTATTGTGAGTGCAACTGTGTATATATGGAGGGCAAGGGGACAAATGTGTATGGAAGATGTCTCACTTGCCAGAGATCTCCTATGGCATTCGCCTGGTATTATTGATCAAAGAAATTGACCAGAGATGGTAGTTCTCGCCTATACGTCACATACAGCACTGGCTGTTCCTTGACTAAATCAAATCAAATCAAATCAAATCAAATCACGCCGACCTGGATGGCCGAGGTGGCTAAGAGCCTATACCGACTCAGCGCTTCGATGTGAAGGGTCGCGGGTTCACCTCCCCCCTTGGCCATGGTTGTTTGTCCCTTGTCTCTCATATATATGATTTGTTGCGAAGGGCTTCACGTTGTGCTGACCCCAGATCCAAGGAGCCCGTAAGTGTGTTGTTGTCTAGTGTGTGGTCGAATATGCGTCCCATCGGGACGCAAAGGGTAACTGGTTGTCTGCTGATTATAAGCCCTATAATGCGATTTTTTAACTGTTTTTAACGATTTTTTAACTTCCAGGGAGGATCTATGGTTCGATTCCCAACGCTGACAGATTTTCGACGACGGCTAAATAACTAGTTAGAATTCATCTGCTTTCTGGAAGAGAATTCTAGAAGCCAGTTGCTCTCAACGGTTATTGTTCGCTAATCGGTTTGATTGGATTTTTTTCCCTTTAGTGCAATTTTTATAACTGTACGCCGCAAGGCCACTCAAGGCCCATCTTCACGGTGGGATTACGTCACTGCATTTCGCGTCTTTCTCGGCCCTGCCGCAAGATGTCGCATGACAGCGACTCTCAAGCACTGCTTGATACGGTCGCGACATCTAGCGGCACGATCGAGAAAGACACGAAATGAAGTGATCTAATCCCACCGTCAAGACTGGCCGCGAGTGGCCTTGAGGCGTACAGTTATAAAAATTGCACTTCAGGAAAAACAATCCAATCAAACCGATTAGCGAACAATAACCGTTTAGAGCAACCGGCCGCTAGAATTCTCTTCCAGACAGCAGATGAATTCTAACTAGTTATTTAGCCGTTGTCGAAAATCTGTCAGCGTTGGGAATCGAACCATAGATCCTCCCTGGAAGTTAAAAAATCGTTAAAAACAGTTAAAAAATCGCATTATAGGGCTTATAATCAGCAGACAACCAGTTACCCTTTGGGTTGCCGTTGTCGAAAATCTGTCAGCGTTGGGAATCGAACCTCAGAGCCTCCCGGTCCGAGGCGCTCTCCAATTTCGTTGGCGCGGAGTTGTGATCTGGCCCACTTCGCTCGTTGCTCCTCGCGGGGACCAGGGCGCGGAGATTGCTCTTCTTCTGTTATTGGAGCGAAAGCCCTTTCCTCGAGATGGTCCGAGGAGGCTGCGAGAACTCAAAAGAGGCCAGCGAGAGAGCGACAAGGAAGTTCCACTATCGTACCTTCAATTCATTGGAGCATCCGCTTATTTTCAACATTCAGTATTATAGTTAAATGATTCTTTTAGCTGCAATGCAGGGAGAGTTCAGCTTTTTATAATCTAGGGTAAATATCAAATGACAAAATTAATAAGTTAAATGTTTTGTACTTTAGTTTTGTGAATAAGAAGCATACATTTTTAGTAGTTTTGATTGTATTTCTTTCTCTATTTTTATATTGCTATTTCTTTATACCAAAGATGGAGTTAAAACTAAGTGTATTAACTCAAACAGTACTGTCTCATTATGGACGTAAAATACGT
Source organism: Gryllus longicercus (assembly GCA_038098605.1). NCBI lineage: Eukaryota > Metazoa > Arthropoda > Insecta > Orthoptera > Gryllidae > Gryllus > Gryllus longicercus. Next base: position 355,906 of record JAZDUA010000528.1, on the reverse strand, counting down.
TTTATGTTATTCATATACTAAATCACACGTGCTTATATCGTTAGCAATGATCCAACTAATCAAGGAATCAAGTTCACGGACACAACGGACGTAACAATACTGGGAGCGGTCGATCAAATAGAGCGAACTTCAGGGTTTAGATCTGGCCATGGATCTGAAGTATTGAGGGTTTTTTGGAACAAAATTGTATTCTCTAGAATAATTCAGAACACAATTTTTATAAAATATTGTTTTGGTGCATATACAGAATTCTGAAACTCACATTTTTTAAAAGACAAGTATTCTACAATATTATTACAAACGACAGTAAAACGAGTAAGTTACATGGTAATGACTAAGAGGCGGATTTTAATGAAATGTCATTTTTTTAATTTTCACTTTAGAACAATGTCGTGTAGTATAGACATTCATTTTTTGTTACGACAAACGGCAATTACCCTTTTATAAGACCTATTTTTGCACTTTTTGTCGATTTCAACTAATAAGTCATTTATACCTTTCTCCGTAACTTTTAATGCATTTTTTACTGATTTAATCGATATTAACATCATTTTATCACAGCGTTCCTCAGTAACCTATTCGATTTCTTCGCTCAGACATTGTAATGACAGCCATTGTATGTAATCTAAAATGCCTGTGACTCCTATCAGGGCCATTGTTCGGCCGGTTTCGGGATAACTTAAGACAGAGGTATGATGGTAAAAAACAGTCCGAACTAAACGTATCCAACAGCTCGAGTTGTTCATCCGAACTGGTTTTGATCACTTGTTTATGTCATATTTCTTTGCTTTTATAGATTTTAAAACATTTTAAGACCATTTCATAAATTTTGGCGGGGTTATAGGTCATCAAAATTCGCCACTAGTAATGACACTCTTCTCAAATAATTTATGCTTGGCAAACATTAACAACAAAATAGGATTACAAACATGACTATTTCACTATCAATGATATCCCGATTAAATCGCAATCAACTTATCTCATTCATAAATAAACTAGTGCTACAGAATGGCACAGACTTTCTCGTATTAGTTTTCTATTTCCTATGATCTCAGTTAGATACTATACTCTTTAGCAATTGTCAAAAAGTCTACCACCGTGAGAACTGCAGACTGGGACCCTAGATCCGAGACCCTGCTGTGGCAACCGACGTTTTCGTGAGCTAATTATGCCGGTCATTTCCGTTTCAATTGGGTAGCAACGTATTCGAATGTTTGATTAAAGTACAGTAAGGGTAATAATAACTAATTTATTTAAAGTGATCCTAACGCAATATTTATTTTGAAATTTTATTTAAAATCAAAAAAGATGTTTCTGAGCGTGGTAATAGATCGGAAAGGGAGAAAATAGGGTTGTGTAAAGAAAAGATGATTACAAAACTAAAGAGTGTGAGTCTTTCATATGTGGGCATAGAGAGTTGTGTTTGATGGAATTCATACTTTGTTCAAGTGGGTGAACAAAGATAACACTAGGGCTGAGTCGAATGAGTGAGCTAAAGCCAATGTTCGAGAAGGGAGGAGTGTGCGAACCGCAGTGAGATGTGAGTCAGTCTGTGATGGACCGGAGCAAGTGAGGTGCGGGGGCGAGCTATGAAGTGGGGCGAGTGATGATCGGGGGGCAGTTGATGAACCGAGGCAAGTGATGCTCCGTAACGAGTGATGAACCGGGACGAGTAAAGATGCGGGGCGAGTGATGAATCGGAGCGAAAGATGAGCCGAGGCGAGTAGTGAGCCGAAGGAGCAAAGAGTGATGAATCAGAACGAGTTATGTTTGTGGGTCGTGTGATGATCGGGGGCGGGTGTTCATCAGGGACGAGTGATGTTTGATTGCAGGTGATGAACCGGGGCGAGTGATGGCCCGTAGCGAGTTATGATCAAGGCGAATGACGACTCGGAGCGAATAATGAACAGAGCGAGTGATGATCCTGGACGAGTGACGAACCGGGGCGAGTGATGAGCCGAGGCGGGTGCTGCACCGATGGAGCGACGAGTGGTGGCGAGTGGTGAGCGGGAGCAAGGGAATACGTCCGCGGGCACACGCGAGCGCGCAGCGAGGGTGAGCAGGCTAGCGGAGGAGAATGAGCGGGAGGGCCCGCGGCGCGGCGAGCTGGCTGCTTCCGCGCGGGAGGCGAGCTGTCCGTCAGCGGGGCCTCGTTTGCATGCGAAAGCGGCGGCGCATTATGCGCCGCTGCCCACGAGCCCCATCGCCTCTCTTCGCCGGCAGAGCGCGTCGCCGCGGCCGGCGGCGGCGTGCCTCATCTGTCATTACGCAACGATCATTGCGCTATTCCATCCGGCCGGCGCAACGCGGCGCGGCGCCGCGGCATTCAGGGAATGACGAGGTGCCTGGATACTTCCGAGCGCGTTTATTTGCAACTCCCCATTTCGCTGCTTCCTCCCGCTGGCAGGAAACGCTTGGATTGATGTCCAGAAAATGCCTTTCAGACGATTGAAAAATTAATTTTACGCTACGTTTCGAAGTATTGTTATACACATTATTTACGAATTCACATTCCATTAATTGAATTGATGCCTTATTTCACGTGGCGAGACCCCAGCCATCACGTTCGCTCTTCCGTATGACCACGCATATTTTGCTACGCTCCTTTCCCCCACTAGCGGAGAAAGGAGATATTAGTTGGGCGACGAAACAGGCGATTTGAATTTAGTTCAGAGGCTTCATTTAGGCGTAAGGACATTTTACATGCAGTAAATCTTCTAACATGGGACAGCTGGATTTACTTCTCCTCCGAAGGAAGGCGTACGAAGGATTTCTTTGCTCTTAAAAATCCACGGCTTCCATCGGATTTGAACTCGCGAAATTGGGTATAACAGTCCGATACGTTAACCGTTACACATCGCCGCCGCCATTAATAATTCTCTTCGGCACGCATGCATACCTTAAATTATATTAGTACATCTTATTTTAGATAACACAAGGTGCGATGGCACATGCAGTTTTCTTGAGCAGGTGATTGACCATCTTGTGGGTGATTCTCCGTTGAAGCCCTGGCAATGGCGCACTTTTGACTCCAGTTGTGTGTCTTTTCGTAGTCAATCACCGCCTGAATGAGGATATGTGGATGCCGAAGGTTCGGTTCGGTCGTTTTTCTGGTGGTTCTCCAATTTCTGGCGCAAAAAAATAAATTTCAAACAATTAAAACTAAATATGACGTATGGAGAGTTGGATAGAATTCTATATGTGCTGACGTCAAGCCAAAATCCATGGACAGTTACTACCCTAAAGAAGGAAAAATGCTCGATCTTAGTTTGCTTCACAGCTTTAAATCACTGGTATATTTCGTCATTAAGTTTGATGCTTTATTATATTATCTTAAAATGTTATGATAATCGGGAAAACGAACAAAGTTTTATGTTTCTCGAAACGAAACACGATTCGTGTTTACAAAGCTTCTCTCCGCACTCCTTTCAAAATCCATTTCACAGACCCTCGCAATCGACGTTAAAAACAACGCGTATTTTCACGTATTAAAACCTTGATAGCTGGCACGGCTCGAGTTTCTTCATTAATGTCCAACACAAAAGGAAATATTTTCCTTTGTACCGGAAAAAGGCGGCGTTGCCGGCTGAATCACAGGGCCACGTCCCGGAGCAGATCAAAGAAACCGGACGCGGAGGCCTTAGATCCAAGAGAGCGAAAGTGATCTGACTTCGCTTTCTTTGAAGCCTCTCGCTACTCGCCTGTCTTTATGTTTCTCTTTCTACCTCTTTCTCCTCGCCTCGCACTTCGAGGCGTGGTCAGTTCGTTCCTCGTTGTGCGAGTGAGTGAAAAGCAAGTGGTCGTGAGAGGAGTTACGCAGTAAATTGCGGGAAAGATTAGCTCACTAATGCACCTCCTAAAAAGAGTTCCACGAAGAGAAAACAAGTGAAGTTGTAGCTTCCATTTGAAGAGTTCATGTAGTTCTTAATCACATATGGTATACCAAGAATACAATTATTGCAGCATTCACTGTTCAATTAATCAGTAAAATAATTTAAAATTTAGAACGAAATAAATTCACACACAACAAATTTTTCAGATTTTTTCAAGTACTTATTTATTGTTTAATTAGTAACAATTCAAACAATATATTTAGTTTACAAATAATTTCCTTTCAGAATTTTAATGCGTGTTTCGGTATATTTTATCATGAAGAACATGAATATAAAATTTTCCAAGCATTGTTTCAAACAACGACTCTGATGAAAATTTTATCTTTTGCGCGGTGCCAAAGCCTTTAAACGAAATTAGATTTTTCCATGACTAGGACCCAACTTATGGAACCAAATATTTGCTTTTATTTGTCACCATTTCCTCCAATAGCAGCGGGTACTTTCTTGCTCTCAACGACATTTTATCGGTGACAAAATATTTGCAGTAAATGTTATAAATAGATTTGTTGTAAATAGATGTGCCCCTATGCGTCTAGAGGATAGTCCTGGTAATAAATGAATCACTTGTCGCCAGAGAAAATTATTACTGAATTCTCTGAAAGCTAAAATACTTCAATGATGAAGTGATGAAACTCGTACATTATGATGACCTATTTGACTTTATTTTACAATGTTCAATTTCCCAAATAATTAGAGTTAATCAATATTATTTGATAAAATAATATTTTATTGAAAACGTAAAAATAACTTTCTGAGGACTTTACATGGTGTTTATACGACAGCATTAGGTGAAAATCCAAGCATCAGTTAAAAATTAAATACATTATCATTGCCATGCACCAAAGGAAAAGATGACACATGTTTATACTTTTTAACTGTTCGTTGGATTTACATCTGATTTTCATCTGATCATCTGTGAATCAAATTGCCACTAAATGTTGCAAGAAACTAATTTTACTATGTTTCGAATAAAATATAATAATAATTATTTTTTATTTAATATTGATTGTCTCTAATAATTTGGAAAACTCAACTATCAAAAAAAGTAAATACTTTCCCAGATACGCGAGGAACCAATTTCTTTCATAGCGTTTGCAAGGAGGTAACTCGCACGTGTGACAATCCACGAAGGAGAACTTCTACGGCGTAGCGCGGTGCTGCTGTGATAGAGCGAGGGAAACGCTGTCACTTTGGAGACACGGTGCAAATTTATCGGATTGGAAGCGGGAGCGGCAGCGGTGATTTCCAAGACTCGCCCGCGGTTTCAGCTAGTGAAGATTCCGTGTGAAAACCCTTTCGGACGAACAACCCTGTATTGTCGACATTACTAATTTAGTTACTACGCCGGGAAAATATATTTTTGTTCGTGTATGCCATTAATGTGCTTTCGAGAAATTGTTTTACAAAATTGTAAGTGTTCTTTGAATAGAACATCTCAGATATATTAACGTCAGTTATCTTCGTTACTCACATAAGCCTCCATCGATGTCTAGGCTATCGTCATCAGATCTTGGGAGTCATTTCAGCCTGGCATTGATTTCACTTTCGAAAACAGAGAATCCGATGACGCCCACGCGAATTACGAATACAGATGAAGCAATGGAGGGCGCCACCTCCATTCGGAGAATCGCGGAAGAGCTCCGTCGCCCCTGCGTATCCAGGGACGGGCTGCCACAGAGACGCCGCGGGGGAGATTTATCGGATCTGAGCCGGGAAGCGCGTTGGTGGCCGAGGGGGGGGGGCGGAGGCGAGGACTGAGGCGCCTACGGAAGCGAGGGAGACAGGGAATGTGCGGCGTACGGGGCGGGAGGTAGGGGCAGTGGTGAGGGGATCAGAGTAGAGGCAAGGGTTTGGGCGGTCCTGCTGTCGGTATGGATGTGGTAGACGTCGGTGTCGGTGACATGTCGGTGTCGTTGACTGTGTCGTTGACTGTGTCGTTGACTGTGTCGTTGACTGTGTCGTTGACTGTGTCGTTGACTGTGTCGTTGACTGTGTCGTTGACTGTGTCGTTGACTGTGTCGTTGACTGTGTCGTTGACTGTGTCGTTGACTGTGTAGTTGACTGTGTAGTTGACTGTGTGGGTGACGGTGTCGGTGTCGGTGTCGATATCGGTGTCGGTGTCGGTGTCGGTGTCGGTGACGGTGACGGTGACGGTGACGGTGACGGTGTCGGTGACGGTGTTGCTGACGGTGTTGCTGATGGTGTCGGTGACGGTGTCGGTGTTGGCGACAGTGTCGTTGAGTGCTGGTGATTGAGTCCGTGATTATGTAGACGGTGATGGTGTCGGTGTTGTCGGGGTCTTTGGGGGGGGTGCCGGTCAGATTTTGGTAATGGTGATGGTGCCAGCGACGGGAGCTTTGGCGTGGGCGGTGATGGCGGCCTAAACGGTGACGGGAAGGGGGTGGATATATCGGAAGCGCTAGCAGTGGCAGGGGCAGGGACAGGGGCGCTAGGGTAGCGGTGGCGCGAACGAGCTGGAACGGAGGTAGAGGCGGGGCAGGTGCGGATCAGCATGTCCGCGGCCGGAGGAGGCTGGGCGGGCGGTTTTTGCGTTATTACGCGGGCGATCTGCTTTGAAAGCGGAAGCGGGGTGGGGGAGCAGATTATTTCCCAATTACCCCACCTCCGATTACGCCCTCGCCGCCTCCTTCCCCGCTCCCACGTTCGGGCGGGAAGAGCTGTCGAGCGCGTGGGGGGATAGGGGGTGGCGCGAGACGAGGTAACAATTGCCTGTCGGCGGCGGCGGCGGCGGCGGCGGCGGCGACAGGTGGCGCCCCGCGCTGTCGGCGGCCGGAGGAGGAAGTAGACGCAAACGAGGTGCGCGGCGGCGCGGCGCGCGGCGTGGCGTGGCGTGGCGTTGGCCTGCAGGCGGAGAGGACAGCGCAACGGGAGGCAGAAAGGGGGCGTGGCGAGAGCCGTGTTAACATCAGCCCCGGCGATGGTTGCGCCGCCGGAGGTGGAGATGGCCGACGCAGAGAGGCGTGCATCACGGTGGCAGGGGGGGGGGAGGCGGCGAAGACTGAGGCAGCGTGGGCGAGGGCTGCCAGATGAGGGAATTTATTCTTAAATTGAGGGGGAGGTGCTTTGTATTTAATGTAAATTTTGGGGGAAGGGACTTGTTTAGAGGTTTTACAAATCTTTTGTTAGGAATTTTGGTTTGAATAGAGTTCGACCAAATGTTTAGTATTTTTCACATCAATAGAAAATAACCTGTAATAAGCTGCTTTAACGTAAACTGTACATGTATAATCCTATGATGGATGAAGATAATGACAAATTATTATTTACAAATCATATGCTCCTAACAACGAATCACTTTCGTCTCATTTAAAAGACATAATTTAACAAAACGAAAATCTAATATAAAATTACCATGCTTTTAAATGCTGAATGTTCTCGAATATACGCATCCATAGCAAATAAGCCTCTTCAAGTTTTTAGACGAAAAGTTTGGTAATATTCGGTATATCCTTTATGTTATACAAAATCTGTCAATTTCTGCAAATTTCATGATCAGCAGGTGGAATGTAACATTGTAGTAACATTGCAGGTTGGATGTGGAAAATAAAAATTTCTTTCCAGTTGAAGTGTCAACATTATTTATAAAGCCAAGTCCTACAATACAGCACTAGATATTGCTGCTACGGCTCAGTTTGATATTTCTTTGCAATCACATGGAAGCAACGGTTGGCAGTTAAATGCCCATTTGAGAGATTTTTTTATCTCCTTGTAATTCTTAAGAACGTGCCAAATTTGTCCCCTCTTGGAGACACTTGTTTTTCATCAGTATCACAAGGGATTCCTGTCACTAGTTTCAAGATAAGAAAAAATAATATTTTCTTTCTTCGAACCCGATTTTTGCTGGGAGCAGCAAAAATTACCAACTATATGGAAGTAAGTTAGTTCAAAGAAAGAATATTAGTTCCTGCCTTCAAAAGAGGCCCACGAACAGACTGTGGAAACAAAATACCGAGTTGAACATCGCCTACACAATATGCATGAAAATAAATGTTAGTAGGCTCAGAAACATAGAAAATGTATATTTGGAAGAACAAACTCGATTGAGGAAAGGAAGATTTTGCTCAGACAGTATTTTCTCAGCTTTGGGTTTCCATTACACTCCTGCACGGTTTCTCCGAACGGTGAGCAGAAGTCCACCCTAGGTGTCTCCGCTTACATATTTCGACTTATAAAACTACTTTTTGGTCCGATTATACTACTCTAATTTAAAATGTAACTAAATGTTTTTATAATTTCTTTTAATTTGCCTCTTCTTCGGACTCCAGACGTCGGATCTCAGGGTCTTTTGTTATGCCCGAGTCAATACTTGGATTCATCCTCTAGCACGTGAACTTCTACTCGCAACGAGGTTAGTAGAGCAGCGGCGGGAAGGGCGGGGGCTCGAGCAGAGATAACAAGCGAGAGGGGGGGGGGGGGAAAGGGAAAAGAAAACGAGACCTGTAACTGGAGGTAGAAAGGGTAAGGGACGAGATGAAAGAGGAGGAGAGGAAGGCGTGACATCAAAGGGGAGGAGAGGAGAGGGAGAAATAAAGGAATAGGTGGAGAAATGAAATAGAAGAGGGGGATAGAAATGGAAGAAGGGACATATTTATAAGAGGAGATGATTGAGACGGAGTAAAAAGAGGCGGAAGAATGAAAAAAAAAGAATTGGAGGTAAGAAATTATAGCAGAGAAAACGGTAGAACGAAGGAGGAGTGAATTAGTGGGAATACAGGTAGGGGAAAGGAATGGAAGGAGAAGGAAGGGGGGGGAGATGAAGGGAAGGGGAAGATGAACAAAGAGATAATGGAAGTGGGACGCAACGCGAAAGAAGGGATGGGGGATAAACGAGGATGTGAGCGGGGGGGGGGGGGGGCAGCGCAGAGGATACGTCAGAGGCAGTTACGAAGTGAGCGTGCAGGCGCGAGCGAGAGTGCGAAGTGGTGCGAGAACAGGGTGGTGGTGGACGGGTGTGTGGAGGGGGGATCGCTGGTGGACGGTCCGCCGGCCCTAATCGCGTCAGCCACCACGTAATTTTGCGCGGACTTCATTTGGCTTCGCCCGGGTTCGAACCCGCGCCCGTAACGCGATTACCGCCTGCCCGTTGTGGGATTGCGCGCCCCTTCCTCCCTCCCTTCCACCATCGCGCCGCGCGGCTCTTCCGCGGCCCCGGGCGATTCGCGCGCGCTGGATCGGCCGAGACAATCGCTCTCCTCGGCCCGAATCACAGCGGTCGCGCGCCCCTCGGCGCTGCTCAGCACACTTTCCCACGTTTCCCAGGGGGTCCAATTCCTGCTTCCGACTTGCTTTCGCGCTGCCTTTGCGAGAATAAAATTCATCAACAAGCTGGAATCAGAAGTTCAAAAAAGATTCGAAAAAATAAACTAGGATAAAAATAAACTCTTGAAAGATATATTTTTGGAAAGAAAATGTTAAAATAGAAAGATTCGGATACAAAAGAAGAAAACAAAACCGATCCAAGGGCAATGATGCAGTTTTTGTGCTTTTAAGTGCGATCAACTCTCGTGATTCATGTCAAAGTAAATTTCGGTGCAAGTGAGAATAAAATTAAAAAAATGCGGTTTGTTACGAATGATCTGAAACTTTAATCTCAAGTATATTACCAAATCTGAGATTGAAGTTGAAAACAAAAATTAAAGTTCTCTGATATATTATGAAAATAAGCAATCAATGAAATGTGTTTTGTTTACATATTCAGTTCAACTAGCACCGAAGTATTGTTGATGATCATTCCATGATAATACGTAATCACTTAAATTACAGAGGAAATGGAAAATAGCAGTAATTATGGGTAATTTCCTCAAATATGATTGCTGTGCATGTCATGGAAATTACTAATAATTCAGATTTATTGTATAAGCATTTTGTGAAATCAAGTATGCAGCATTAACAACTAGATATATAAACCACACCTCGTATAAACGTCGGTTACACAGGTATCTTACAGTCAATTACCTCTATGATAATCTTATCGTGATTGAAAGAAAATCTACACAATGGCTGGCAAAAAATTATACGTCATTAGGTCATTTCGTTTTTCAAACAACATCCAATTATCTTCATAATATCAAGTGATTGTAAATATTTTCAGAAGAACAAAATTGATTAAAAAACCTCTTGTTCGACAAGGTCTGTTCTTCAGGTAGGTTAACTGTCGGAGTATGATTAAAGCCATCGTAGAAAATTGGTCACTTGCAATTCATTAAGGTGAAACATATCAATCCAATTCATGTCAATTTAATTTTAAAAATTGTACCTGTGGGACTAAACCACATTTAATTGGTGAAAGTGATCGTACGCAATTTTGTGAGAAAACAATCACTCAACGACATTATAGCCAAGAGTAATAACAAATCGAAAAAACTTACTTCAAGACACAGCAATTTGTTTAACACTTTCATTGTAGTTTTGTCGCAAAATAGCTACACAAAATGCTTGCATGACCTTGCACGTCAAAAGGTCGTCTTTTAGCGCGACGTGGGCGGTTACATCCGGAACGGCGAGCGGTACTTTCTTTCCGATCACAAATGAGTGGCGGCGGTACCGGGGACGGCGGAACCCTGGTGAAGCGGGACGGCGTGGCGGTGGGACCACGTGGCGGCGGGACCAGGGCGGCGAGATTGGGGTTTCGAGACCAGGTGGAGTCGGGACCAGAGAGACGGGAACGGATGACTGCAGGACCACCAGGTGGCGGCGGCAAGCTAGGGTGGCGGCAAGCCCGGGTGGTTTTGGGGCGGGGTGCAGCGGGGCCGGGGAGCCACCGGGTGGCAACAGGACCGGTGGTTACGGGACGGTGGCGGGGGGATCAGTGGAACTGGGTGGCTGGCAGGAGGATCGGGTTGCAGTGGAACTGGGTGGCGGTGGGACCGAATGGCGGTGAGACCGAGTGGCGGTGGGACCGAGTGGTGGTGGGACCGGGTGGCGGCAAGCCCGGGTGGCGGCAAGCCCAAGTGGCCTTGGGGGTAGGTGCAGCGGGGCCGGGAAGCGACCGGGTGGAAACAGGACCGGAGCTGTGGCGGGGGGATCGGCGGAACTGGGTGGCTGGCAGGAGGATCGGGTGGCGGCGGAACCGGGTGGCGGCGGGACCGGAGGCAGGACCGGGTGGCGGTGGGAGCGCCGGCAGAGGTGCTTAAAAAAACATACGCGTGGCGCGTGCGAAAGCACGGGCGCGGTGAGGGCGCTGTGACAAACGATTCCAGCACCGCGCTCACTGCGCCGCGGCGGCGACGGACACCACGGGCTGAAACGGGGTGGGAAGGCCAGGGCAGTGCGGGGAACAGGGACGAGGAGGGGGGAGGAGATGGGGCAGTACCCTGAAGGGTGGGTGGGGCGGTGTGGCACGGGAATGACGCATAAATCTCAGCGTTGAAACGAAACGCGCGAGAGGGGAGGTGTCGCCCCGAGCGGCTGGTGGAGAGACAAGAACGTGATGTCGGTGGTGGTGGCGGTGGTGGTGGGGGGGTCAGTTCAATCTCACTCAAGTTAAACTAATTTGATAGTTCTGAAGCCAATTATTTTGTAAACTGCCTGCATAATCTTAAATTATTATTATTATTATTATTATTATTATTATTATTATTATTATTATTATTATTATACTGCGGTTTATGCCTCTGTCACTGGCAGGTATCAGCTGTTGACGGTTTCATCCAATCGGGAGCTTGAACGTCACCATAATGACGTCACTATGGTGACATTTAAGCTTCCCATTGGATGAAACTGTCAACAGCTGATATCTGTCAGGAGCAGAGTTGCGAATTTTGCAGTATATTATTATTATTATTATTACTATTACTATTATTATTATTATTATTATTATTATTATTATTAATTTCCGGATCGGCCAGTTGTGACCACGCCAGACGTCCTCTTCCGAGACTCAATCATATGTTATCCCGGAGAGTGTGTGCCATCATGGGGATCAGGTTTTCGGCTCTATTCCTTGGTAAGACAAAGTTGTCACAATCCATTGCCGGCATACAGTGTTTGCTTGAACTTTCGAGGCTTCGGCGACTCTCGATGGTTTCAGAGATGGGATTGTTCCCTCGTTTCCGCCATCTTGTATTGGACCCAAATCTCGTCCCCAGTATCAATTAAATCCAAGAATTCTTCGCCTTCGGTGTCATAGGCTTGAAGAAATTCGCGGGCCGTTAGAAAATGTTACCATTTCTGGTCTTCCGAAAGCATTCTTGGAACAAACCTTGTACAAATCTCGGCATGCCCTAATGGTCTATTAAAATTTGGCCTCCGGTGATCTTGTTGATATCTACGATCATCTTGCAGAGCTCCAGAACCGTTGTTTTCAATCTTCCATCATTTCTTCTTCCACTTTTGCAATCGTTTCGTCCGAAACCGAAGGCCGTCCGGAACTCTGTTCGTCATTGACATCTGTACGTCCGTCTTTGAATTCTCTGCACTATTTGCGCACGTGTTGCATACTCATTCACATTTCTCTGTAGACATAACACAATTTGGAATGAATATCCCCTGACGCAGTGGTTTTTGCTCACAAAACACGAATTACAGGGCGAAATTTGCACGTGGCAAGCGAAGCGTGTGGCAGTTTCATTTCTAACTGCTGGTCAGCCAAGACAGCTTTGCAGACACTTCGCCGGGGTGGGGATATAAGATCAATTTATTTAAACTGCAAATGGATATTACCTGGACATAATATTGACCAGAATTACATAAATGAGATAATAAGCTAACATGCAAATTATATAATAAATAATAATAATAATGGTACAACAATAATCATAGAAACAAAGATAACAACTGATAAAACTAACAACTATAATAGTTAAAATAATAATAATAATAAATATAATAATAATAAATATAATAATAAATATAATAATAATAATAATAATAATAATAATAATAATAATAATAATAATAATAATAATAATATAAATGATATACAAATTGGCTAATTCATAAAACTTTAAATTACCTTAAGAAAAATAAACTTTTATAATCTAACTCCGCACTGAATGTTTGTTCAATTCAGACCTCTTTGCACTGACACTGCACTGCACTTTACTTCACTTCCAGCCACCATGACTCTTAAATCACTTCCTTCATTATTCTCTGCTCTACCCTGCACGACAACTCACTTCACAATATATCACTTATGCATCGCTCTATAACCTACTATTCTTAGTGAAGTATCTCATTTACTTAATAATTCCCTAAATTAATTTCCTGAACTGTTGAACGCTTCGAGAAAAGCGTTCAAAGGTCTTTGCTGGCAATCTATTCCATTCCATTATCGTTCGATTTCTGAAAGAAAATTTTTTGGCATCTCCTAATAGTGAGAGGGAGAACCAAGCTACACATCAGTGGTGCTGTATCTCACCAGTTTTTCCGACTGCAGCGTCTAGGGAAACTTCTTTTACGGACAAGCTTTGAAAATTCGATTTTCCTTCAGGACAATGTACGACACTGTTAATATTGTCGCATTGTAAATACTAAACTTTAATTTTGACTATTTCGATAGTCGTTTGGTACACATTATACTTTCCCTTCGTGACTAAAAGTACAAAAAACAAAACAAAAAAACAAACAAAAAAACAACAAAAAAACAACAAACAACAACTCAAGAAATATACATTTCGGCAATAATCTCGATCATCACATTCAATCAATGGATTTTGCATTACATTGGTACGTGCAGAACTTTTTGTCACTTGACAAAGCTTTCAAAGTTGACAAGAAAAATGAAAATAATTATTATCGTCACTAGCACGCCCAATTGTACATTCAATGCAAACAACGATTATTTAAAGATATTTCGTGGAAATAAATTTCAGAAATCTTGTTTTTATTATTATTATTATTATTATTATTATTATTATTATTATACATTATTCACAGTATCTACTGGTCGGTATGTCAACCACACACAGGAATGATGACCAGGTGTGTGGTTGCTTTACTGAAGGTTCAGATGGCTTCTGACAATACGGCATGTATTCAAAATTACACACTTTTGCATATTATATACATTCCTGGCATCCAGGTGAAGACACTCCAGTGCCCGAAGTGTCATTTTTGGGATCACTCCTGTAGCTGATATTATTATAGGCACAGTTGTCACTTTACTGAATTTCCACTGAGATGCGACTTCATGGGCGAGATCGGTATACTTCTGGATCTTCTCTTGATATTTTCCCGATATGTTGTGGGTATTGGGTATTGATATATCGATAAGGAAAACCTGCTGATGGTTTCTATCAATGTACGTTATATCGGGTTCTATTGCCGCCGACATGTCTGTCAGTGATAATGGAGCGATCCCAGTAGAGAGTGTGCTCACTACTTTCAAGCACATTCTGAGGCACATATTTATAATATGGCACGGAAGTGGCGAGTAAGCCCGTTCTCATTGCCAATAATTGGTGGACCTGCTTCGCCACTTCATCATGCCTCTTTTTGTATTCCAACTGTGCGTGGCTGCTACATCCACTTGTCGCGAGTTGGATAGTTTCGCTTGCAGCCTCACATCTTCTACACGAGTCGGAATGAATGGTAGAATCTCTCAGAATGTGTTTTCTGTAGTTCAATGTTGGTACCACTTGGTCCTGGATAGCTATCATGAAGGCTTCTGTCTCCGGAAAGAGATCCCCGTGCTGGAGCCATGCGTGCGACGCAGAGATGTCGACTTCTGGTTTACTCAGCTCGTGAGGGTACCTTCCATGCAGTGCCTTCGCTTTCCATAAGGTTATCTTCTCTTCCGTTTCAATGATTGGTCGAACAGGCGGATCAAGCTTTTTCAAGTTCAGAGGACTATAGTTATTATCAACTGCGCTCACTGCTTGCTGAACTCTCCCACAATGTTCCAAGAAGTATCTTCTGAGTGAAGCAATTTGAGAGCTGTGTAGATTTATGAGATCTACAACACCTCGCCCTCCTTGCGACCTTGGAAGGGTAAAACGCTCAATACTTGAATGGGGATGATGTTTTCGCTGTTGAGTCATAGCGGTTCGAATTGTCCTCTGGAGGTTGTCGAGGTCGGTATTGCTCCATTTAATAACGCCAAAGGAGTATGTGAGCACTGGAATAACAAATGAATTGATGGCCTGCACAAGGTTTCTAGCAGAGAGTTGAGTTTTTAAGAGTCCATGCAATCGTTTACACACTTCAGTTGTTAGTATGTTCTTGGTAACAGTGTGTTTGATTCGGAGTGACTGTTGGAAACCCAAGTATTTGTAAGTTTCATGGGGTTCCATGAAGGTAATCTTTGGTTCATTATCAGTTTCCAAATTTATAACTTGCATATGACCCCGAATGATATTCACTCTCCTGCACTTATCCAAACCGAATTTCATCTTGATGTCGTCAGTGAACTTCTCCGTCACGTTTATTAGTTGCCGCATATGACTCTCAGTGTCTGCATAGAGCTTCAGGTCATCCATGTAAAGAAGATGTGAGACCCGGATAAGAGTTGAGTTCCCCTTTTTAAGAGCGATTCCATAATTAGCTGAATTAAGTAGAGTAGACAGGGGATTCAAGGCTAAGCAGAATAAAGGGCTTAAAGAGTCACCCTGGAAAATCCCTCGGCGGATGTGTATAGTATCTGTGTGGACGTATTGTTTTCCATTAGAGAGATACAGTTTTGTATTCCATCGACTCATCGCGGTTTTCAGGAAGTTTTGGATAAACGGGTGGACCTTGTATACATCCAAACGTTGAAGGAGCCAAGAATGGGGCACGGAGTCGAATGCTTTAGCGTAATCTATGTAGCATGCGTACAAGTTTCTTTGTTTTGCAAGCACTTGCCCCATAATTACAGAGTCTATAATGAGTTGCTCCTTGCATCCCTGAGATCCAGGTCTACATCCTTTCTGTTCATTTGCTAAGATGTTCTGTTCCTCAATGTGTGTCATCATCATTTGTGAAACACAAGATGTTATGAGTTTGTAGAAAGTTTGAAGGCAGGTTATAGGCCTGTACATCGAGGGGTCTTTAGTGTCACCCTCCTTTGGTAACATGAATGTTCTACCTTCAGTGAGGAAGTAAGGTAGATTTTCTGGATTGTGAAGAAAATATTGAATTATATTAGCTATATGATGGTGAGTGCTTGTAAATTTTTTCAGCCAATAATTGTGCAGGCCATCACTGCCTGGTGCCTTCCAGTTATGTGCTTTGTTCATAGCTGCTTGGACAATTTCAACGGTGATGATTGGTTCACCCATTACAGGAATATCTCGGTGTCGGTCATATTCCATTTCAATCCACGTCCTATCTGGGTTGTGGGACACAGCAGATGACCAGATAGGCTTCCAAAAGTCCTCTATTTGTGCCTTTGAGGGAAGCTTTGACTCTTTCATATCATTGACAAGCCCTTTACCCTTTGACATATTCCTGTAGAATGCTTTCTGGTTTCTGTTAAAAAGAGAATTCTGTTGCTTCCTCGTAGTGCAATTCCTGTAGCGTCGAAGGCGTTTTGTTAACACCAAAAGCTTTTGTCGTAAGGTGTCAAGATGTTCTGTTATTGTTGAATTCAAGGGCTCGTGCTTCGTATGTATTTTTGTATTGATAAGGATGTTATTCACCTTTCTTCTCAGTTTTTCTGAGGTATTTCCTTTTTTAAATTGCGTGAGTCTCCCAATATCTCTCCTAGTGCTTTCTATACGATTCACCAGCCGTCTTTCCCAAGGTGGCATTCTTTTTTCACTTCGATCATTGTGGGCAGTTGCTACGCGGCTGAAAAGCTTGGAACCGTTACATCTTGAAGCCACAACCGCAGCACAATAAATTGCTGTGTGTACTTCTTCGAAAGATGGTCTTTGTTGTAGATGTTGTGGCAATACTTTCTCATTCAAGACGCTGATTGCTCTTGCTAATTTCTTCGAGCAATTTTGTCTGGGAATGAGATAGCGGTTCAGTGGGTCAGTTCCCTCAAATTCTGCAAGTGCGACTGCAAATTCATTGCGAATTTGCACCTCTTCACTACTCTTATCATCCATACTTTCTGACATTCTTGTCCCATTGTCATCCTGAGTTTGCACAGCTGATATCTTCACTGCCGTCAGATTACTAGGTTCTGAGGAGTTAAGCATTTTTCTCACTTCTTCCTTGATTGCTTCCAAAACTGGTGCAGAGAGGAGATTTTTCTGAACAATTGCTCGACGCTGGTCCGCTATTCTTTGCTCACTAACTTCAGAATCAGGGAAACGGTGAAGAAATCTTTGATGTAACTTTTGTCGGTAGGCCGTAGTGTCAGTCTCCATTTTGGTAATGGTGTAGTATTCACGCATGATGAAGGTATTTATTTCTGTAGTCCACTTCATCCTTCTGCGTTGCCTGCCTGCGGCAGTGGTCTCTGGAAGCAATAGATTGCTTCTCTGGGAAGCACTTGCGGCAGGTGCAGCTGTAAGTGGAGATGGATGGGTGCTGCTATGTTCGGCTGTAGTATATTCGGGGTTATCCCCGATCAGGGCCCGCCTGTTCAGCTCCTGATCACCACCGGCTCGCATGCTGTCACCTCCAGCGGTGGCTTCGAAGGTGCCCCGGCGCTCCCCAGGCAGCGGCTGCTTTTCCGAGGCCTTACGACGCATATTCCGTGTCTCCATATCTACCATATATGGGTGTGCCATCGCCCTGTTTGCCGCCAAATTTTCTGACGTTGCCCGTCTCCCACGTGGCTAAGTTCTCAATTGCTCGGACGTAGGGCTGGACTTTGGGAGACTTATTATTATTATTATTATTATTATTATTATTATTATTAGTATTAATATCTGCAATTAATATATGAACCCTAATGTTACTTACTCTACAGAAACATGAATACCTACAGACCGATAAAAATTGAAAACATGACTACAAAATTCTGTAATTAATTTTTTCACAATGTGTGTAATGACCGTCTAGGGGATTGATCTCAATTGGAGCAAATGTGATACGACTCGCGTGCTTGTAAATACTCAGACAATGAGCTGGCGCTTGGACATCGAAGGACTCTCATGCGCTGATCGACCAGTCGACTGGGCGCATGTTGTGCCTCAGCCCTATACGTTGTGTGGACGTATGATAATGAAAACCCGTAATTATCGTCGTTGGGCTGGCACCGCTCAGGCATTCATAGATTGAGAGGTATTATAACAACCACTGAATTTGAAATTTCTCTATTCAGTTTACATTTGGAATAGTCCTGTTATGTATTCATTTGGGGTAAACCAAAGTTTTCTCCCATATTAACATTGTACACCTCATGTAGACCTCAGCGGTGCTTATATTTACAAAATTATCTTCAAAGTATACACAACACTCCAAGCTGACATAAAATATACTGAAAGGAGGAATCCGACACGTTTTAAACAAAATTAACGACTTTCTTTCTTTGGGACATCAGTAACAAAAACCGCTCTCGGAAAATACAGAAACAAGATACAAACATAAAGATGTTTTTTAGTGTTTTCCTTTTTGTGCTCGCCCACCGACGACGTGTTCATGCGTCATTCTTTTCACAGCAGTGGGCGAAAGGGAGGTGAAGAAGATGCTTGCGGAAACACTGCATGGCACGGTCTGAATGTGTCGCATGACAGGGCGAGGGTTGGAGGGTAGGGGCGGTCGCGGTGACGTGGGTGGCCGTGTGGAACATCCATGCTAATGGAGGTGAGGGCGGCCGCCCTTGAAAAATCGCGCTCGAGACAAATGCCTGCGGCGACGCGCTGCGCACACCCAGCGACATTACGGTCTCCGCCCCTTTCGTCGCCATCGCCACGGTGCGCCACCTCGACTGTGCGGCAGGCAACCTGACAACTGAACTTTTCTCTGCACTCCCCTCCGCCCTCGCCTCCGCCCTCGCCTCCGCCCTCGCCTCCGCCCTCGCCTCCGCCCTCGCCTCCGCCCTCGCCTCCGCCCTCGCCTCCGCCCTCGCCTCCGCCCCCGCCTACAAAGGTAACTTTCCACAAATATTGAGAAAGATTTTTTATTTCCCATCCAGATTGATTTCCGCAAGATTTATGCGGTACCTATCATGATAATTAACATATATTACTTACATAATACAACTTATTTAACTCAGAGACCTTAATCCAATTATCATACAACGTGGTACATGATTTTCGAACCTATTCCACGCATTTAACACTTGTTCCATTTACCAACATTCTTCAACAGATAGTTTTTCAGAAATAACCTGAGCCCCACATCCTCCACACACGCTGCCGTCTCCGCCGCAGACGTCTCCTGTGGCCGCAGTGCACGTCGCCACCTACGCCTCTCGCTGGGGGGATGGGTCTGGGCGGGGCGGGGTAGGGTGGGGCCCTGGGTGGTCACGTCGCGGCCCCGCCCAGTGACAAAGTGCAGAGCGGCTGCGCCGGGCGACGATAGCGCGCTCGTGCGGGCGCCGCAAGCAGCTTCCTCGCCGAAGGAGTAGCAGAAGTTGCGTTACGTGAACGCCCTGGTTGGGTTTTGTTCTTATTAGGGGTGGGGCTAATCCTAAATTTTCTGCACGCTAAAGATGACCAAAAATTCATTCGAATTTCTCAAATTTTGATTAAAAAATAAGTAACACGAGTATGAATAAGTATTAATACTTTACAAAAGAATTAATTTGATCCAGTTTATCGTTCAATTTATAAAAGACATTGCAAAGGAAGAATAGTTGAAAAACAGTTTACAAAGTAATGGCGGCTTCCTTTCATATCGACAGTTAGGAAACTTGGCTGTCCACTAAGAACAACTTAGCTGGCCTGGATAGCCGAGGTCGCTAACGCTGAAGAGCTGCCTCGTTCCTGAAGGGTCATGGGTTCGAATATGGCCCGGGGCATGAATGTTTGTGTACGGATACGAGTATGGGAGTTTCGCTACTGTAGCCGCAAAGTTACAAAATGAATGTTACTTACAGTTCGGCGTAACTGTAATAGTTGAAGAGCCACTTTAAATAATTAAAAACATTACAACTTATGTAGACTTCATGTATCTTACATGAAAATTTATGAAAAGTGTAGGAGTGAACAAAAAGCACGTTTTTTCTGAGGTTAAATAATTTCCTTCATAAATGCTTGCCCACACAATAATGATGCTTAAAGAACGGTACCCAAAGTAAATAAGAGAGAAAGAAGAAGAGGAATGAATTAATTCATTCAACGATAGATATTCATACCTGAATCGAAGGAAATTCGCAGCTGAACAGAATTATTATGATAGATCCATGCAATTTCGATGTTTAACTTCCTATTAGCGAATCAAAACATCACTGAATAGACTACAAGATCCTATAAGTTTTTGTTGTCCTTACTAAAGGTGAAGGCCGTCATGCCCTACTGGCGGAAGATTGAGAGAAGTGACAGCCGAGCGAGGATTCGATAACAATTGCCGACAGAGAGGTAAAGTAAGCAAAAAATATACCATTGCACAAAAAACTGTCATCTTTCTCTCAGAAAAATAAACAGCCCATAAACATCCCATAACTTGCCGCCCACATAATTTCCTAAGCGGTATACTTTCTTTTACTTGTCCCTTTCTTTCAACTTATTCTCTAGTTCTGAGACATGAAGCATGTTTAAACGTTTTTCGCTTGTTATTTTTACTATTTAAGAACTTTGAAATTACTTTTATTACAATTTAGTAAGATCTGTTGGGACTCCGTCCACCTTTATAATGATCCATTATTGCCTAGATGATGTCCATATTATTTTTGACTGTAGAAATGTAATCAATGTTAGACGCAGAAAGGTAATTTTGATCACAGTTATAACAGCTGTAGAGAAATAATTGGTCCTCAAAGTCATGTTCAATTTATTTTTTCTTATAGTGTAATGATTTCAACCTAATCATCGGTTATAAAGTGTGTTCCAGAACAATCATCGTGTTTTTAGAGTCGTGAGATGCGCGTTTTCGGATCCTGTTCTTCCTGATGTTATTCTTTTTTCACATTATTGAAATAATAATACTCGTGATGCTGTACGAGTCTCACATCCCATCTCTCTGTTCGAAATTTCGACTTCACGACTGCAGTTCCATCAAAGATGTTATCGATATCGTTTGTAATGTAATAAACGTCGTCTATCAGATCTTCGAAAATCATCTTTTGTTTTGGATGTTGAATTCTTGGAACCGCTTTATCGACAAGAGACTGGATATTTATAAGAAATTGTAAAGATTTTTTCTTAGAGATTCTAAAGTTGCAGAATTTTAGTTTGAAATTGTCAGGAATATAGCCATTAAAAACTTCGATTGCAGTAAAACTACATTTAAAAAAAACAAGTAGTGGAGGTAAATGTTTTGATATTGTCCGAGGAAAAACTAACGAAATATTATTGAATATTTGAGTAAGATTCATTTAACATTTTTTGACATGAGACCCTATGGTAAGTGATGAATTTCATTTTAGTACCCAAACGTCAAAAAATGTAGGATTTTCAACGTATGCAAAGCTATGATCCCAATCCCCATGATAAAAGCCAAAGCCTCATGATCCAAATCTCTATTACGACCAGACTCATACAACTGCATTACCTATACATTTATAAATCAGTATTTTTTGTCAAAAGTGACTTACCCAAAGATGAGCACATATATTCGGACAATACTGATATCTTATTAAAACATATATACGACGCCAAATTCATATTTATCAGGTGTCAATGACAACTAAGAAATACAGGAAAGTTATAATTCTAAAACAGTTCTAATTGATATGGAACAATTAAAATTGACACACAAGTCGAAATATCCTTAAATAATAGCGGTTGCATTGCAGTTTTCAGACAAATAAAGTTTGTACTAAGTTATAGACACAAAAACGATATTTATTATTTCATATTACCTATTTCAATGCACTTGCTTACATTTGGTATTCTGACTACGCCTGTTACATGTACTGTAATGAGTTTCTGTATCGATTATTCCATCTCGATCTGGTTATTCGTTCGGTTTCCCTCGATGTATTGAGAAATTTCTCCGATAGTCCTTTGCATTGCCTCCGAGTATATAGTGCAGATATTCTCTCTCCAAAATGTCAGTATATTTATTCCGTTTTTGATGTTAAACATATAAATAAATTTAAAAACAAAAGAAAATTTGAGACGGAGAATTAATTTCATCTTTCAGAGTCACGACGCAAACATTATATGTAAGATAATATCTCGCAATTGAGATTCTCTTCGGAGAGGACTCCAGCTCTTCCTCTTATACATATCCCGTGGCCGAGTTCTTCTAGCACCGCCAAGGCGCTCGGGGGAATCCTCCAGCGGGTGTCTATGAGCGCGGGGGATCCAACGAATTCTATTGGAGCGTGCACTTCTGCAGTGTTTGTGCGCTCGGGCTGCGAAGCGCCACTGCCCCCCCCCCGTTTGAGGGCAACACGCGTGCGTGTCTCATACCCGCCTCGCGTCGCCGCGGGCGATCGCCGCACAGTGTCCGATGACCAAAACTGGCTGGTCCGAAGTCAGTTAGACAGACTGAATAATTCTATTTATATTTTTTGGAAGATTTGTGGTGAAATAAAAATGAATATAATAGTGTATTGCTAAGTAAGGTAGGTAGTTGTAATTGATTGAATGTAGATAGTTTGAAAGGTTACGCGATAGTTGTAATTGATTGTTAGATATACCATTGTAGCCTGGTATATACCCCGGTCGGCATACACAGGAATGCAGTTGAGTGCATCAGAACGTGGCCAACCAAATACCACCTGATTAAAGAGTTGTCTACCATTCTGAGGGCAAATAGAACGTGTAACTTGGTGTAGGTAGTTATCCGTCTCATTTTCATAGGCAAAGGTGATCATCTTCAACATTTTACAGGCTCATGAAGTTTGTAACATTAATTCAGAGTAATCATGAACAAACGTGAAATTACAAAGAAATCCAAGGAAAGTTAGACGCTGGCCAGGCCTCCCAGAAGCTTCGGAGAGGCATAAATGCATAATCCCAAGGGTTCATGAGAGAATACCGCGTACGGTATAGATGGGCTTATTCTCTGTGGAATAGTGGGCCTTCTCTAAGCCTAATGTTCGCTTTCCCAGCAATTCAATACATAATTCTCTATCCCATTGAGCTCTTATAAAAACAGATGTGATACGATGTAGCCTTTAGTCGGCTATTGAAATGGAATGTTAATTAGTTGCAAATTTTTATAGAAGGCAAAGGAATTTCATTGATCTATTCGAATAATAAAGTATATCCCTTAGGAGAATTTTACAACAGACATTCGTCTCAGGGCATTTAAAATGCGCAAAAATATTAAATGTCGTACATTGCGAGATGCAAAATAGAACACAGAAAATAAATGATCAACATTTGAATCGCGAATACAACTTTAGAATGGACTACGACAAGATTTCCGCTGCCACCAGGGAAATCATTTCCACTCGCAGAAGTGAAGTGTGATTTTTCGCCCAAATAACTACAGTCACTCGCCCACCGTAATTCGCCCCACCGACCGCCGCAATGCACCGCTTCACGCCGACCACCACTACCGCTGCCGCCGCCGGCCGCCGCCGCCGCATTTGTATTCGACGTATCGCCTCTTGCCAGCTCGCAATTTTCTGCCCGCGGAGCGCCCATCGCGGACGTGGCCCCTCCGCCCCGCCCCGCCCCGCCCCGCCATCTCCGCCCCGCCATGCCCTGCCCGCCCCAATCCGTTGAGTCCCGTCCTACCTCGCTCACCCCGCCTCGCCCCTCTCTGCTCTGCCTCGCCCTGGCACGCTCTCCCTCACACAACCCGCCCCATCCCAACCACCCGTCCGTTTCACCCCGCCCAGCCTCGCCCAGCCCCGGTCCCGTCTCGTGTCCCCTGTTTCGTCCTGCCTCGCCCCGCTCCGCACCGCCTAAATCCGTTGCGTCCCGTCCTACCTCGCCTCACCCCGCCCTGCGCCGCCCCCCACCCCGCCTCGCCCCTCTGTGCTCTGCTTCGCCCTGGCACGTTACTCCCTCCCACAACCCACCCCAACCACACGTCCCGTCTCGCCCCGCCCAGCCTCGCCCTGCCTCTTCCCGTCTCGTTTCACCCCACCCTGTTCCGCCCAGCCCCACCCCGCTCCAACCCGCCTCAATCCGTTACGTCCCGTCCTACCTCGCCTCACCCTGCCCTGCCCCGCCCCGTCCCGCACACCCCTCTCTGCTTTGCCTCGCCCTGGCATGCCTCTCCCTCCCACAACCCGCCCCACCCCAAGCACCCGTCCCGTTTCGCCCCGCCCAGCCTCGCTCCGTCCCGACTCGTTTCATCCCACGCTGCTCCGCCTCGCCCGGACTGTCTCTCCCTCCCCCAGCCCGCCCCGCCCCGAGCACCCGTTCTGTCGTGCCCCGTCCCGCCCCGCCTAGCCCCGTTCAGTTCGTCCGACCTTGTACTGCCCATACTGTCCGCTCCCGTCCCACCCCTCCCCGCCATGTCCCGTCGTGCCCGCACCACTCCGTTCATCCCCTACCTTTCCCTACTTGCCCGACCACGTCCCATCCCATCAAATCCAATATCTCTCCATCCCGCCCCATATCGGCTCGTCCCCTCCCACAGGCCCCATCCCTCCCTCTCCCACTCATCCCACTCCGTCCCGGATCATCCCACCCCAACACGCCCCCAAATTCACCGCCAACCCGTCCCAACCCAGGCCGCGGCGTCGCGGTCAGTTGGTATTCCGGCGCGGGGCGGCGCTGCGGTACCTGGGAACGCCGCGCCGCTGCGGATGGCGATGCGAGAGCAGAACGCTCGCGAAATGGACAACCAGAGGTCGCTGGGCGGCGCTTTGGGCAAGTGCCGGGCGACGAGCGGGGAGATGGGAGGAGCGAGGCTGCACTTCGCGAAAATGCTCGGAAATAAGTTGCCACGTAACCACGTCCCCGAATACTTTCCAACAATTTAAATGATAGTTATTTGTGAAATAAGCGTGTAAAAGTACAAACGAGATTGCGAATCATCAATCGAGGCTGTTAGACGGAATTTGATAAGTCATGAGTATGTCATATGATGTTACAATACGAATAGTGTACATCCTTTTACCCAATTTCTTAAATATTATGATTTTCATTTAAATTTGGGTACTCATCTTGCGAAAGTTCACGACGCTTGTACAGTGTTTAATACGCGCTGCGGATTATTAGAACACCTGAACACCTGTGTGCTTGTTTACTTATTAAGATATTGATTTCAATTTCGTGAAGATAGATAATCAAAGAATATTATATATAAAGTTAAATTGATAACAACACTTAATAATATAAATATAATTAAATATAATACCACAACATTTCATAAGCACCTACAGATGATAGAAGTTAAAATCACTCGCAAGCGTTATGTGAGGTACACAAACTTAGAAGTACTGTACAAATCACTTACAAAGATGTTGATTAACATATATAACGAATCGATAAAACGAAGAAATTTTTAAATATAGTATACATTTCCGTAATAGCGTTTAAATTTAGATTTATTTAGTCAAAAAACAACAACAAAAAAGCAAACAACAGTAGAATCTGTATGTGACGTATGGGGGAGAAGATCATCGTCGCGTTCAGAAAAATAGTTCCTATTGGATATAGCGTCATCGCTTATTACGACCTGCTTTCATGGTTGAGTACGAACAGGAAAGCAATATACAAAACGGAATGAATCACTTAGTTTCAGAGCACTCAGAGATGCTTAATGCCATTGAACTTCATTTAGTATTAAGAGTTGGAAAATGTCAAAACATTATTTTTGGACAACATTTTAGAGAGAACTTCATTATTCTCAGTTCACGCTGTCCTAAGAAGAATAACATAATAATTCTACATTTTACTGAGGTAAGTCCATAGTTAAAATATTGTTTCTCTGAGAATTTGATAGAAAGCTCTACTGTGAAACTTCCGAAACCGCAACCGTCGGGATTCGCACCTACAACTTCTTGGACTGGGAAACTCCACTTGCTAGCTCCATCGCTAACTTATAACGAAACATGTTAGATGTATAAGAACGATTTTGGGTTGATTGATTAATTTTCCCGGGAACGTCAACAGCTACGGTCATTAGTTCCGTTAATGTAGTGAATGTTTTATACCGGGATGTTTGGTGATTTCTTCCCCGTTGGATGGTGATACGCGTCGGCTTGCGGGGAATTTCCACCTCTAGGTATTTCCCCCAGGAGGTAGTGTTGTGAGCTCTCGATTGGTCTTCCGATACGTTTAGTAAAGTAGCGCATGTATGTTTTGTAAGGGGAGAGGACAGATTGGGACGAGGTAGGAAAGATTGCGTGCAGTTCGTGCCCCTTTTTTGAGGATACACCTACATCATTTGTATAGTATTGATCAAAGAAATCACGGCAAACTACCGATAAGAGAATACTACCGGGCATTAAAATTTAGCTTTAGACAAGGGATGAATTCTACCTAGTTATGTAATTAGTGTTGAAAATCCGCCGCCATCGGGACACGAACCTCAGGGCTTTCCGCTAAGAGTCGCTACAGAGGCAGCGGCAAGAGAGGCTCTGAGCTCAATTGGATACAGGACGCGGCAAACGTGGCGAACACCGGCTGGTGCCTGAACCTGGCAGAAATGGGTCAGTGGTGTAGCCCGCCGGCGCTCTCTAGTCGCTTCCCGGACCGTGCGCAGAAAAGCAGACGTAAGCCCTGAGGCGCACATCCGCGATCCAGAGCAGTTGCCTCAACAACCTCACATCACCGCTCCACGTACCTCCCTCTGCAGCTAGTGCTTACATCAATGATGTGGTAATCTCTAGGAGGAAACATTTTGAAATGTCTTGAATTTCAACACAAAGTTCTGAATTTTTCTCTAAATTGAGTTCAAGTCATGAATATTTTCCACACACCTCGAATCATTCTTGAGAAGAAGAATTAAACCTAAATGATACAGCAGCAAAAAATAAACGTTTGCTTTTAACACTGTATTGGTTTTGAGCGTTCCAAGGCATCTTTAATCGCATCAAGAATTCTAATTTTCCTGAAATATGCAGTCAACAAGAATTTTGGCTTTGAGATTCCGCCACGAGACCGCTAAAGTACTAAATACGTTATTTAATGTATTAGACATTACCTTGAAATTATGCGGATAAAATATGAATGAGAATCTTTAGGTAATTTAATAAATAAGGACATTATTTAATAAATTGTAGAATTTCAAAAACACAATATTTTTTTACACACCTTTCACAATTTGTTTACTCATTTTTTTTCACTTTCCATAGATATTAAAGCCGTAAAATTGATTTGTTCCTGTGCATAGCCATTTGCGAAAGATGTTTTTACATCTTCTTTAGAAGATAACATCTTGCCTCTTCACCCCCGAGTCGTGTGGTGGTCGAAACGGTGTCATTCAATTGTTGACATGCCTGGAATGTACTGGGATATTTCAATTGAAACATCTCCAATTATGTTTTGGTAAGTTGCAGTGTGGGGTCAGTAGTTATCGTGGAGAATTCCAACCCTTAATTATCAAATTTGCGTGAATCTTTAATAAAACAACCTAATTTAACCTTCTTCAAAGCCTCAAAAGGATAAGTAACATTAGTTTATGTCTCTTATGCAGTCAATACCCCTATTTCTTACTTTTAGGATTTTAAAACATGACCATGAGACTGTCGGTTACATATGTATTGCCCGCTATCATTGACTCACCAGCGTGGCAATATTGACGCACGACAAACAATTTGTGCCACTTGTGGACTTGATATTTTGAGTGTATCACTGACAAATTGGGCATGCAATCTTTTCAAAATAACGTATCCCACAATGGACACATGCACCTTTGTTTCACTATTTCACTTGCAGTGATTATTAACACATAAAGAACTTCATAAATAGCGACGAAAGCAGAAAGATTCCAGTTCTTTAATCTCAAAATCTTTCTTACAACTCACGATACTCAGTACTTACAGGATCGGAGATTATTATCATTCGTATCATGTCATTTCCTTTAAAAGATGCGAATGATGTTACTTTCTATTTGCAGAACATCCACTATAACGATCAACGTTGACACCTCATCACTAATCTCTGTACTACGTGTCAACTATCATCTTTCATCTTTCAACCAACATCTTTTAATCTATCACGCAAATCGCGTACATCTATCATCTTTCCACTGGCACTCTGCTCCATGCATGTCACCAGCATCAACTCTGCCAACGTTTGCTTATCACCTCAAAATCTCAGAATTACAATTCCCGTTCGAACCGAAACAGCCTCTCTCACGAGGTTTCAACTACCACTGGCAGCATTATCGTCACCATCACCACAACGACCGCTGTCACCATCTGCACGGGCACGACCACAGTCACCTCTGGGAGCTGCGCGCCAGTCGCATTCACATATCGCTGCCCCCGCCCTCCCTGCCCCGGCCCCGCTCGGCCCTTTGCCGCCCGCGCGCCAACCTTCGCCAGCGCGACAATAACCCTCCATTTCTCGGTTCCTCGCTCGCTGCGGGCGCCAATTTCTCCCACCCCGCCTCCACCCCTCCGCCCCCGCTTCTCCCGCGCCGGTGCGCTCTCGCGCCCACTCGATCCGGCCGATCGGAGCGCGCCCCGCCCCGCCCCGCCCCGCCCCGCCCCCCTCCGCTCCGCGCAATTTATGGCATATAGTTGGAATATTTTCGAGGGGCCCGTCATTCCGTCCGCCGCGCCCCCTCCCGCTCCATTTATAGCCTGCGCCGCCGCGCCTCTCGCCCGCGGTCCTCCCTCCCTGCCCTCCTCCCGATCACCGCTCGCCTACCCGTCCGCCTCCGCGAGCCGGCGACGGGACTCCAGCGGGAGTGGCAAGCGGCCGTACAGCAACCCACGCCAGAGGGAACAGGAGTGGGCAAAAGGCCGTACAGGCAACCCACGCCAGAGGGAACGGAAATGGGCAAAAGTACGTACAGGTAACCCACGCCAGAGGGGAACGGGAATGGGCAAAAGTCCGTACAGGCAACCCACGCCAGAGGGGAACGGTAATGGGCAAAAGGCCGTACAGGCAACCCCACGCCAGAGGGGAACAGGAGTGGGCAAAAGGCTGTACAGGCAAACCCACGCCAGAGGGGAACAGGAGTAGGGCAAAAGGCCGTACAGGCAACCCACGCCAGAGGGGAACGGGAATGGGCAAAAGTCCGTACAGGCAACCCACGCAGAGGGGAACGGGAATGGGCAAAAGGCCGTACAGGCAACCCACGCCAGAGGGGAACGGGAATGGGCAAAAGGCCGTACAGGCAACCCCACACCAGAGGGGAACAGGAGTGGGCAAAAGGCTGTACAGGCAACGCACGCCAGAGGGGAACAGGAGTGGGCAAAAGGCTGTACAGGCAACGCTAACATGGTACATAAAAGAGCATGCAGCCGTACATGCAGTGTAGGCAAGTAACTGAAACAGGAAAGCGCAGTACAGGCAATGTCAGTAGGGAACAGAAACTGGAAAGTGGTTGCTGGAACTGGAAACTGGTTGCATTTAAGCAACACTATCAGAAAGAGGAATGAAAAAATGACCGTACTGGGAACACCACAAAGGCTGAAGTGGCCGTACCGGTAACGACAACAGGGAACGAGAAAGGGCAGACACCCATACAGTCATTGCCAGCAGGGAACATAAACAGGAAAGCAACCATACAAGCAACGCCATCGGAAACAGGAATGGACAAGGGGTCGTAAAGGTAACGACCACAGGGAGTAGGAATGGGGAAGTGGCCGTACAGGCAACACCAGCAAGGAACAGAACAGTGCGACACTTTCCGGCAGCGCCAGGAAGGTACAAGAAAAGGTGAGATTCGATTCTGGCAGAGCTACAGAAGCAGAAAAAAGACGAAAGGGAAGTGTGGGAATTTTTAAACTGGAGAAAACAACATTGACAGAAAGGTAGATGAGAGAAGGAATGAAATGTAGATGTAGGGGAGGAAAAGTTGATGAGATAGTCCAAGAAGAGAGAGAGAATAGGTATACGTTAATCACGAAGATACAGCAAGAGATAATCAAGATTGCACAGAGACAGAAAAATAAAGACGATGAGGAATAAAAGGAGGCCAATGAGCAACTACATTAAGAAAGAAACAAAAGGTGAACTATGATCAGAGAATGCAATTATCAACTAGTTAGCGAAAAAGAGACAGAACTGTATTAAAACGGATGAAAGCAATATCTTACCAACTTCGAACCAAAACGGCTGACTCCAGTGTTCTAGCGGAGACTTCACCAAAATGTGAGGGGAAGAAGACTACCCGGGACCTTCAGGCGATGCACAAAAAAAGCAAGGTGGAATGCGGTGGGGTAGGTTGTTTTGCTGATGGATTGCGCCACGAAGGCCATGAAGGAAGGGGGAGAGGGAGTCTTGGGCAATGGCGGAAAGAAATGGTTCTAGAAGCGTAGTAAAGGAGGCAGCAAAACCAAGAGGAAGGTGATGTATGGGCGTTTGGGACATTTGATGCAGAAGGGAGAGATGTGGTGAACGAGATTTCAGCGATTGAATGATTGAAAGAGAAAAAAAGGTAGTCAGTGAGTGGGTGAGTAAAAATGAGTATTAACCGCGAAAGAAATGAGAGGAACGCCACAAGATTGATTGGTGTCGATTGTTAAGTTAGTCTTTCGGGCGTGTCAACTATTAGATCAGTAGCTACGTAAATCATAAAGAGACAGCAAGACCTAAGCAAGATTGAACAGGGAAATAAAAATAAAGACGAGAAATAAAAGGAGGATAGTGAGAAACCGCATGGAGGAAGAAACAAATGCTTAACTATGATCAGAGAAAGTAATTATCAAGTAGTTAATGAAAAAGAGACACAGCTAGATTAAAACGGATGAAAGCGCTGCGGATTACCAACTTCGAACCAATATGGTATAGTGTATGTTTGCGAGAAGTGGCGGTGATCTTTCCCCACTGGATGGTGAAATCCCCCGCCGACCTACACGCCGGCTTACAGTGTTTTCTTCAACAGGTATCTCCCGCCAGCGGGGCACCGCACCAGCCACGACAAGCTCTAAGCCTTCGACTGGTCTCCCGACATGTGTGGTAGTGCAATGCATCGGAAAGATCGCGTGCGATCCGTGGCCCGTTTGTTAGGGTTTACTTCCGGCATTCGCCTGGTGTTCATTGGAGAAACCCAGGAAAACTGCCGATCACAGCAGTGAAGAAGCAGAGAATAGTATTGCTATAATATTATAATATTGCAATAATACAATAACATTGAATAATAAGGCAGTTTACGTAGGAGTTGACATTTCAGATGTTCCATCTCTACTGAAGACAAAAAAGATGTTGTGAGCAACAAACCCGTTTTCCCCAAAATAATATGCTTTATGCGTGCTTATAGTTTCTTAATTCGGTACACATCTAGAAAATGGTTCACTGATATGCGGCCGATGGACTGTATGTCTTGGGGTTTTAAGTTAAAAGTTTCGGATCTCCAAAGGTTTTATTTTTTGTGGACGATTTTAACATTTAAAAGACTCCCCAAATACACGAATGCCTTTATCTTAATAAAAACATTATGTACAGCTTAACTAAAGGTGGTCGTATCTCCTAAAGACTATAATTTTGTAGTAAGTCCGAACTCCAACATTTGCAGAAAATAAAATTTCAGAATTATACAAAAGTAACATTTAACAGCAAAACATGTCTTATGAATTCTCAAAGTGAGGAGATAAACTTTTGGCCACGTGAAAATAGATGTGGAGATATTTGGTAATTGTTACTCTAAAATCTATTTTACGTATTTCGGCACGTTTCGGTTTTGATTTTCAACAGTTGATAGATAAAAGTAGAAAGTAATTTGACTGTTCTGACCACTCTTTTTACAGCCCTCATTTATACGCAATCTCATACATATGAATTATTCATTCATAGTTTTGGGGCATGCGATTCATAATGGGATAAGTGAAATTCATCAATGCTTCCAGATTTTCATTTTAATATTTTTCCAGAAAAGTGTTTTTTTTAATATACCTTCATAAAAACTCAAACCCTTGTTGTTCGTGGTAATTACCGCAAATCCGGTTAATTGAGAAATGTATATGAAGCGCGAAGAACAGTTTCAATCCTTACATAAACTATAAACAGTCAACACTGACGAATCTGGCTTTAGTTTCTATGAATCTTAGCCCTCCATATGTTTGTAACAACGTAATACATCCCTTACATGACCATACAAAATCGGTAATAGGGGACACAGCGTGCTTTGGGCATTACAGCAACACAGGAAGCTCAACGGTATAGCATCCCTTTGCGATTGTCCTGGGAGGAGCCAGCGACCTATTATCCCCGACCAGGGGCGACATCCCGCAGTGACTGTTGGGGGAGAGGAATCCACGTAGGCTGCCGCACAATCCCAGATCCAAGGACAATACACTACGCGCGCGGCCACAGAGCGTCAATCAGGGAAGATTAGCTCACTTAGGAAATGGAAACGTAGCGATAACAGAGGGATTTTGTGGCCCCAAATAAGGTTTTATTATTATACTGACCACATTTACACAACTTAAATATTGAAACACAGAATGTGTTCCCTTACACTAATTAAAAATTAGTGTAAGAAATCAATAGATACTTTGGACTGCGCGGTACGTGCGCCGGGCGCTGCGAGCAGCAAGGGGAGCTAGCGACGGTTGCTACCGCCACCAGTGCCACCGCCGGGAGGCCAGCGTGAGAACGTCGGTTGCAACGGGGTAGCGAGCACGTGCAGACAGTCGTCGGGAGAACTGCGAAGAAGACAGTTGGATCGAGGCGGCCGCCGCCGAAGGATGTGCCGACGTGCGGCCGGCGAAAAGGACATTAGCGCGCGGACAAAAGGGACGTGCAGTGTATTATATAAATTAGTAGCAAATGAAGTGTAATAGACATGCGAAGTAAATATTGAGAGTATCATTAAAACAAAAGATTAGTGCCGATAGAACAATTAATCGCACTCGTAATAATTAGCGTGGCGAGGACAATACGGGAATTGTGCTGTGCGGAACTGTGACCAGCATGTATGACGCCGAGGTGCCAGGAGCTGCATAAGGGAGGAGCCGCAAGGTCACCAGCCCAGCACGACCGCTACGCCATCAGCCGCCGACGGCCCGCAGCGGCTGTAGAGGTCGGCAATCCTGTCGATGCGAGCTGTTCTACGAGCATCAAAGGTATTTGGTCGGGGCCCCGAAAGTATAATAAATGTCTGTTATAATAACTCTTGGTACCAAGGTAGAGTATATAAAGATTGTCAGATCATGTAATTAACAAATTTGATTTGCAAATAAATCTTGTTCATGATTGTATTTCCATTTTTGATTAGCTTCCCCAATATTATACCAACTTATCCAGGGACCCATTCACGGAAAAGATACCCTCCTTTAGTGTTATATATTGCAGTGAGATACCCGGCATCACCAGGTATGTCACAATATATACAACACATTTCATATATTTGCTCTATGTATTCAATAGAATCCACTCTATTCGATTAAAACCTAACTGATTGGCTGTTGACTCAGGCCAATTGTGCTATCAGACCATTGGCTGTGACCAATGTGATAGGATTGCATGCCTTTGCTGTAAACATAGGGAATTATTCGCTGATGATATGTACGAGTACATAGCCATTATCAATTCCATAGAACTTTAGACAACTCCAGAACTTTAGAGTGTTCAATTAGTGTGTTTATCAGACTATAATGTATTTTAAGAGGACTATAATTCTACACATCGAAACTTTCTATGCTATCGAATAGCCTAATTTAGATGTTTATGGCATTTACATATTAGCTGACGGTTTTAAAGGAAAATTTTATAAATATATGTCCGAGTATAATACGTTTTGTTTAGATAAAATTGTATATACACTAATGGTGTCGTTTTGCTAAAATTTGTTTTTTCTATTTAAATAAAAATGTAATATATCCATATGTTTGATTTAGTCAACTCCATTCTATTAAATTGAAAGTGCTCTTTTAATCACTTCTACTTAACGAGAGCGACATCAAGTGAATTCACCGATTTCCCTTTGAAGCAGACACGTACAGATTTTAAGTTCTCTAAAATTAATAAATCGATGAGCCACATTAATAGTTTAATTTATATATTGATTCCAATTCTCATTAAAAATTACATACTGTTATTTAATCTCTCATCGTTTCGTTTTCTCAAAAAATGTTGTGCTGCATTACATGAGAGTGATCTTAGGTGGACAATTTCTGGAAAAATAATGACCAATGAATGAATATAATCACCATTAAAGGCAGAATATTTGGAAGTCTGCTTATCAATACAGTTAGAACTCGACAACATTCAATGCCATACGTCTGCATTGTTTGTCATTTAATAACGTCATTAACCTGTGTACATGGTTTGCACGTTCAAATTATTCACGTTTCACTTTAAACGTGGGCGGTACATGCGGGAGAAGGGCTTCTCCAGACGACCCACCAAAACCATGACTGCGGTCGCGAGTCTCGGCTTCTCGATCTCGCTGAGGCAAATTGTATCACATAAAACTCATGTCCTGTAACATCCGCCACCCCTACCAATTCCCCAATGTAGCAACGAGTCAGATAAAATTCTTTATTCCATAACATCTACTGTCACTTTTACATATATTTTCTTTTTTAAAATCTTTATTACAATAAGGTTTAGCACTTTTACATGTTACAATAGTCAAGTAAGAACGTTGAATTACAACCAATTTTCACTCCCTGTTCTTTTTCAATATCCACGTTGCTAATCTCATTGCAGACAAGTGAAGAACACTATCCGTTAAGTGTTTACGACATAAATGCACACAGTAAGAATGTACGAAACGTCCCAGTCCACGTTTTTCGGAGCGCGGGCCGTAGTGCGGCTGCGTCGGGTTGAGCTGGTGGGGTTGTGGTGAGGAGCGGGGCGGGGGCGGGGGCGGGGGCTGATCCCAACGCGTTTCGCTGGAGGTAATCCGACGGGCGCGCGACGGCCCCGCGGAGCGTTCCACGGAGAGCAGGCGGTGGCGCTGCGCGAGGCGAGACGTGGCGGGGAGGAGGCAGCCGGTGAGTGCTCGCCTGCTGAGTGCGAAGGTAGTGGCTGTGGGTGGAGGCTAGGTAGACAGCGAGAATGCATTGGGTTAAGACGTCGGGGCGGGGGGAATGGTATGGAAGGGCAATGGTGCGAGGGCGGTAGTGCGGGTGCGATGGTGCGGTACGCGAGGCGACACGTGGCGGGGAGGAGGCAGCCGGTGAGTGCTCGCCTGCTGAGTGCGAAGGTAGTGGCTGTGGGTGGAGGCTAGGTAGAGAGCGAGAATGCATTGGGTTAAGACGTCGGGGCGGGGGAATGGTATGGAAGGGCAATGGTGCGAGGGCAGTGGTGCGGGTGCGATGGTGCGAGTTTGATGGTGAGAAGCCGATGGTGCGGGTTCGGGTGAGATGGTACTAGTGCAATGGTGCGGGTGAAATGGTGCGAAGTTCGATGGCATGGCTGCGATGGTGCGGGTGCGGTGGTACTTGTGCGGTGGTGTTAGTGCGATGGTACAGGTGCGATGGAGCGGGCGCGTTGGTGCGGATGCGATGGTGCGGTACGCGAGTCGAGACGTGGCGGGGAGGAATCAGCCGGTGAGTGCTCGCCGGATGTTGAATGCGAAGGTAGTGGCTGTGGTTGGATGCTAGGTAGAGAGCGAGAATGCATTGAGTTAAGACGTCGGGACGGTGGGGGTGTACAATGGTGCGAGGGCGATGGTGCGAGGGCGACGGTGGGAGAGCGATGGTGCGGGCCCGATGGTGAGGTCCCGATGGTGCTGGCGCGCTGATGCGCGTGAGATGGTGCGGACGCGATGGTGTGGATGCGATGGTGCGAGTGCAATGGTGCGAGTGCGGTGGTGCGGGTGCGATGGTGCGGATGCGATGGTAGAGGTGCGGGTGCGATGGTGCGGATGCGATGGTAGAGGTGCGGGTGCGATGGTGCGGGTGCGATGGTGCGGGTGCGATTGTGCGGGTGCGATGGTGCGGGTGCGATGGTGCGGGTGCGATGGTGCGGGTGCGATGGTGCGGGTGCGATGGTAGGGGTGCGATGGTAGGGGTGCGGTTGCGATGGTGCGGGTGCGGGGGTGACGGGGTGGAAGCGATGACACGTAGGGAAGGTAGACTGAAACGGTGGGGTAGAGATGGTGCGTAGACCGGAACGGTGAGTCGGGAACAAGGGCGGAAACAGGAGGAAGGAGGCAGGGTGCGGGGACGGTTAGGCGAAAACTGCTTGGGAGTGGAGCCGGAGCAGGAGTGAAACATAGGTAGTTGAGTGCAGAGGCAGTGAGGAAGGTGATATTGGAGTTGCAAAGATGTGCCCACATCGACACTGCGACATATTATCTTGTCGCAGCAGTGACGGAGGCAAGGTCTATCAGCAAGGAGCGGGCCGGCGGGGATCGTGACGCCAGGCAGGGTCCAGGGCGATGGCTCAGGCTCAGGGATGGTGGGACCGTGTGGCAGGTGTGTGTAGTTGAAAGCCTGGGGCGGGGACCTAGCGAAGAGAGGTGGGATGATGGAAAAACACAGTTGCCATGTCAAGGATGATAGGTTTTGGGGCAAGAATAGTAATAGAATCCGAAGAGATGGTCCAGGAGATAGCAACAATGAAGAAACATGCAGAATGTAGGAGGGAGTGTAATGAAAATGTCGAAGGAATCGGAAGAATACGAAAATACGAAAGATGAAAGAATACGAAAAGATGATGAAATTATTGTCGATAAGAAGTAGTTAACCGACCACTATCAAAGTTCTGCAGGTCTCTTTATTTAGACATGTAAATGTTTCAAGCTATTAAGTTAATTACAACATAGAGTAAAATCAGATTGTCTGTAGTGTGGTACTCCACCTCATATGGAAGATTCCCTTGCCAGACAGTAAGTTGTATTCGCCGATAGGCAAGAATGGTGGAACTGTGGAGAGGCACGGTAAGAATCGCTGAGGTTTGGTTAAGGGCGAAACCTTTATTATGCACTGATCTTATCAGGGTATGTGTCGTGTAATTTACCTTATCGCGGTGTTCCGCGTGTGAAATCTTACTACCCTCCGTGTGGAGCACGAAGGCGCACATTCGTACTTCGCATGCTCGGGATCAGTCGTCCGCAGATCTCGTGGCTGCGATGGAAACCTAAGGGTATATTTTATGAGAGATTTGAAGGAATTTAGAAACGTATTTGGGGAGGGTTGACCAGTGGGAGCAAAGGGGTGAAGGAGCATAAAGGGGTGAATAATGACAAAGGGGGCTTATGAGCGGAGAGGAATAATGGGGAAGAGAGAGAAAAAAGAAGCGAAAATAGGAAAAATGATGGGGGAAAGTGGGAAAACAGGACATAAAAGGGGAAAGAGGGACAAAAGGTTCAAAGAGAGAAAAGGAGGAGGGGCCAAAGGGGGTCAAAGGTCAAAAGGGGGGGGAAACATGATATAAAAGGGGAAAGAAGGACAAAAAAGTTCGAAGAGAAAAAAGAAGGCGGGGCCAAAGAAAGGATAAATAGAGGAGGGACAGGGCTGCAGAGGAAGTAGGGGAAGCGATGGCGATCAAAGGCAGGGATCGAAAGAGAATGTTGGAGGAAGGGGGAGGGAGAGTGAAGGGAGTTAGGGCACTCTGCATGCACACGACGCATCCTTCGGCAAACAGTGCCTCCCCGTGTGCAGTCGGTCCCCACTACCACTGGGCTGTGTCCGCGTTTGCCTTTGCTGTAGGTGGGGGCCGCTGCGACCATAGATCACGAGATGTGGGCAGCTTGGGAGGGGGTTCAGTTTGGGCAAGGTTGCCGAGGACGCAATGCCGCGGCATTTTGCTTGGAAGAAGACTGCATTATGCTGTTGAAGCGTCAGTAACATTGGCCGAAATGTGATGTTGTTTGTGTAATCACGATATCTGCGTAACTTATGCCACACCTTCACACTACAGGGAATTGAACATGTAAGGGATTTTATTGTTTCGAAACAAAATATGTGAGGGAAAACGAGCAAAAATATATAATGGTTTCAGAATGTACATTGCGATAAATATAGGCCGAATTGAACCAATTAATCTTTCTATGATAAGATACAAGACAAATATTAAAGTTTTTAAATCTACATTTAAATATAAAATATGAAAAAAAATCATAAAAATAGTTTCTTGGTTGTCATCTTTGTTCACATTTCACTGTTTATTCGCAAAGTTATCTTACTGACACATCATACTTAAATATACAGAAGTAGATCGTACTTATAGGATGATAAATTTCTTAGAGAAAAATATCCAACAATATTTCTGAAATTCAATAATAAATCACGCTCTCTCTTTTATACTGTCATATATGACGTCGATAGCTTGTCCTATTACAATAAATTTCAAAAGTCAATACAATAAAAATTATCAGCGTACTTGTATTTCATTAAAGATAATTTATAGAAAAACGCATATTTTCCCTTTTCTTTGGTAATATAGTAAATTAAAAAATCCAAAAACATAAAATCCATTGATCAAAACCACTCCAATCAACCAATTTATTATATTGATGCCCGAAAATGACTCAAAACGAATGATATACTCAGCGAAACAAAGGGGAAGAAAAGTAAGTGAGTGAAGGAAGAGCGATGTTCAAGGAAACAGTTAAAGAGATAGCGAGTTCCTGGAGGCGACCCAAGGTTCTTAGCTTTAATGTGTCGTTTCTCATTGCATCTTTGGTTAAATCACTGGCTAGGCCTCCCCTCTGCTTTGTCGACAGCGAGCAGATTTACCACTCTTCCCCGACTCAGCTATGCGCATGCCATTTGTACTGCTCTCCGCCTTCCCCTTCCCCCTTGCCCCATTCCACCCGCTTCTCTGTTCCGCCTTCTTTCCTCCATTATTACTCTGTTCGTTTCCTCTGTTCTCCCCGCCAACTCCTGTGTACAGCGATCGCAGTTCGTCCCTATTTAGCTCCGAACGTCACCGCCTCCCCGCCGATTTCCCCCTGCCCAGAATTACCTTCCCTGCCCTCCCGTTCATCCTCTTCCTCTCTCCCAGTCACCCACTTCCTTCGACTTCTTCGCCCTCTTGTCCTCCAGCCCCCACCGTTCTCCAGACCTTTTCTCCCTGCCTACCTCTTCGACCTGCTCCCACCCTCCCCAGCAACGCCCCGACCCGATTGGTTGCCGTCAGCTCTCCGACCGACCAGTCCACCCCTCTTCCCCACCAGACTTTGTGCGACCAAAACAGCTTCCCTTGCGCCCTGTTGAAACGGCTCGTCGTGTAACATCGGTTAGCTTCCCTTCTTTCCGCTTCTGCCGTCTCATTCCTCTCCCCGATTCATTGCATATCGCCCCGCCCCGCCCCTCCCGTCGCCCTCGCAGCGAGCGATCGCGGGGCCGGAAACGAATTAAACGCGATTTCCGGGCGAGACACGAGATTGAAAGCGATGAAAAAAAAATAAATAAAAAAAACGCGTCAATCTCTGGAGACACAGTCTGGGTCTCTGCATTCTTT
Source organism: Gryllus longicercus (assembly GCA_038098605.1). Classification (NCBI taxonomy): domain Eukaryota; kingdom Metazoa; phylum Arthropoda; class Insecta; order Orthoptera; family Gryllidae; genus Gryllus; species Gryllus longicercus. The sequence continues at coordinate 316,680 of JAZDUA010000528.1, read as the reverse complement.
GATTTCGCTGCAAATACACAGCCAATACTACGGGGGGCGCTTGGACGACTATGCCTCGGATATATAAATATGTTGGAGAGCGAATAGAAAAGTACGCGAGGAATTAAACAGTACCTGATGTATTCACATTAAAATTAAAGACATGGAAAGAATAATATTGCGCAGACATGAAATTTAATTTGGGTTTCTTGCGAAACCCAATTAATGAGCAATGAAAATATAATTAAACATTTAGGAAATATGATAACATCAATTTCCGCAAAACTATTGAGACTATGTTCAACAAAATAAAAAAAACGCAACAAATAAACACGATAACTGGACTTATCTAAATAAAAAAAATATACAAGAAGACTCTTGTAAAATATCATTAAAAGAACACTAGTGGTACTACAGAATGGCAAAAGCTGTCTCGTATTTATTAGCTTCTTTTCTCTTTAATTCCGTCTAATTTTTGATTTCCCAACCATCTTGCGGGCAGCTATCAATCGTAAAATGACTATAAATTAATCTTACATTTACTTATTTGATTTCTGTTGAATTCTTTCAGAATATTCTTGAGGGAATCGGCGCAGACCTGGACTAATTGATTTGACTTCGCAAGAGGAGTTGAATAAGCAATAATTGATCAGAAATACCGTAATGTGTTCCAAACGCTATTCATTTGCATGAAAACGTTTTTTAGAGAAATCTCTTACAATTTTCCGAGTGGATCTGCAAAAAAGTGATTAGTTCCCCACAAGGAGAACAGAGACTTATCGAATGACCCGTCATGTGTCTCGGTTGGGGAACTGAAAATAATCTAAGCATGAGTGATGGACAAACGAACGGATGCAAGTTACTCAATTACAACATAAGGGTTACGAAAACTTTCCAAAAATCACAAGAAAACAAGCGTTATTTTAGCATCGCTAGTCTTTTCCGTTTGCTTTCCTCGTCTTGTTATTTCATTATCGGAGTATCTGTCGGTCAGTCGTCCGTTGTTGGCCCAGGGGAGAGGCTGAGGCGCCAGGCGAAGGCGCGGGGCAGCGCCACTTGGACCGGCAGCCGAGGCCGCGGAGGCGGGAGAGACGGAGGCAGCGCGGGCGACCGCAGGACGTCGGGCAGCTTCCGGGGCGGTCGATAAGTCGCCGTTTGTTGATGGTGTCCCCGCGCGCCGAGTGTTTAGACAGGCCTTGACGCGTGTTGGGTGAAATCGCGGCCACCCGCCCTGCACCGTCCTCAGGCGTCCTTCTCGGGAAGGACGAGGATGAGGACGAGAGGGCTTTATTTATTTAGCGTTAGCCCAGCGCAACTCTAGGGATCACCTCTTCACAGGTGGAGTGGACTAAGAGGTGCACAAAATTTAATGGAACCTGGGTCCATGTAGCAGCAAACGCTGCTCTTCTAAAGAATGAGACAGTAAATATACTGTTCGTAAAAAAGAAACCTTTACGTTCTTTTTGATTACGTTCCTTTTAATTACGTTCCTCTTTAAATGATTGATTAGTGATTCCGGCCGCGTCATCGGCAAAGGTCATTAATCCAGTAAGTGTAGTGCATGTTTTCTTCGCGGAGTTTGTGGAGGTGTTGGTGATCTTTCCCTGCTGACTGGTGAGGCTTGCGGGGATTTCCCCATCCAGGTGTCTCCCACAGCGGGGCACCGCCCCTGCCGGGAGAAGCTCTAAACTCCAGATCGGTCTCCCAGCGTATGTGGTAACATAGTGAAAGTGAGTATATGTGTGTGTAAGAAAGAGGTGAGGAAACAACAAGGAAGAGGAAGGAAAGATCGCGCGTGGTCCGTGACCCTTTTGTTAGGGTACTACTCTGGCAATCGTCTAGTGTTGATCTGAGAAATCACGGAATCTGCAGCCGGTCTCAGGAATTCTCCGCCAGACAGCAGCTGAATTCGACCTAGCTGACTAGCTAGTGTCGAAAATCCATCACCGTTAGCACTCAAAACCTATGACCTTCGTGTCAAAATACTGGTACTGCACTGACATTAATAGATGCCCTGAGACTCCTTATCCCTTACTCGCAGAACTGTCTGAGCAGCATGGAGGAATAATGGTTTTATGGAGACGGATAAATGTGCCCTAAATGAAGGATTGACAACAGGTTGGTGAAGGAAATATTAGGTCTTTGACTGGAACTTTAAGCTCTGGAATCAATCTGGAAGTCATTTGTAAAAGCCGTCGAAATGACCAATCAGAGCAACTGGCTTCTAGTATAATTCTCTAGTAGGCTGTGGCAGATAGCGACTCAATTACACATCTGTAGTCGAATATTCATGACATGTCTCGAAGCCAGAGCTCCCAAACCGGTGGCTAACTCGCAATCACACCAATGCATTCGATATCAAAACAGTAAACAATTAAAAAATTCTTACCTTTTTGTAGTGTTACAATTTTAATCTACTGCCGGAAGAATGTCGGAATTAAATTAATCTTTTATTACTGAATAATAAATCTCCTCCTAATGAACTAAACGGAATCTTCCCAAAAAATAAAAAAATACTTGGAAAGAAAGGATTACTGATGATAAGCGTTATTAAAACGAAGGAACATATTAAATGTTGACAGAGTAAATATTATCATTCGTGTATGAAATTTAGTATGTTAATTCAACACGCTACTTTGATACTCCTATCATAATGGGACGAGTATAAATTTTGAACTATTGTGATCAAGTTCGGTAATAGTGTAACATCTAGATGGAATTAACGCAACGTCTCTGAAAATAATTTGTAATTTCAATTTTTCCAAAATTTAATAATTTTACGTAATATTTGAAAAGCATGGTGATTTACTATACAGATATTCTGTTCTAGAGGCACAATAGTGAGGATACACTCGATTTTCCAACACTAATTAGAATGCATGAGTTTAATAAACGTTTTTGGCCACTAGATGACAAACTCCAATCCAGGAGGATATATCAACACTTAACTTTGATGCATCGAATCTCAAATGAAAATTGATTTCAATACACGCAGATATACAAGTTACGTTAGTCTGAACTACTGTATTTTAACAATTCGCTCATCAATATCCAAATGTTTATTTAATGAAATAAAACTTTTTCTAAGAAACACATACAAATTCTGAAGATTACAGAGATTCAATTGAAATAGTGAAATGCAATACTAGTTTACGTACTCATTTGTTGATTTTAACAGACAAGTAGTTTTTAATGACACCATCAACTGCCATAGGGGACGTGAATTCGGGTGTGCTGTATGTTCACATCATTTCCATCGATTGTGTAAGTGATAATCGGAAGCCTTTTCAATAAGAACTTAGGATTTTACACTACTTTCTTATATGCTATTTTATAAAAATCCATTAACAACCACCCAGTAATTTTTTGAATGAATATTTTTTTCCAGAGAGGTCCAAAACTATACATCACAAAAAATTAAAGTTGTAATTATAAAGTTATATACAATATTAAATTATCTTTCAAAACTGTAAAACCTTAGCAATGGATTGTTTATTACAAATTTTGTAGTAAACAAATATAGAGTGAATCTATTAATTTTAATGCGGTCACACATTAAGTAAGTCCATTATTTTATCCGCGAATGTCATTAATGCAACGAACGTTCTTGAAATTGCATTATTATTATTTTAATGTAATTACTTTTGAACATATTGAATATCATTTATTTGCAAGTTAATACTGCTGAAAATAAATAAATAAAATTTATTTTTTATAATTATTGTTGAAGAAATTTATAAATTTTGAAACAAGCAGAAAGATATGTTGTTGTGGCGAATATTTCAATATGCACAGAGTAATGAAAGGAAAACAATAGTCATTACTAGAACGTAGAGCGTATGTACGTCAGACCATAGGATGGGAGAAAAATCAATTGGAAATTCAAACGGCTAGTCTGTCAGCAAAGCAAACCGATGTTCGCTCGCTGCGAGAGGCACTGAAACTTCGACCGAACAGTGCTCGACAAACCAATCGAATCAATCGTTTTGAATTGTTTAATTTATCTTATTTTTCTTAAAGAATATGATTATTACAGAACTCTTAGGTGAAATTTCAAGAAGAATAACTTTCTTACGTACGACTGTTTGCAAGCTTAAATAATAAGTAGGATTTTTACTAGTTCATAATGCTGCCCGACTATAACTCTCAATTCAAAACAAACGAGAATTTTTTCTTAATAGACATGTTAAATAAACAAGAATTAGAAGGGAATTTCCCTCAATGTATCTTGCCTTAGTTTTATTTCACTTGGTCTTTTGAGAAATTATGACATTAAATGTACTAAAACCATTTCGTAAACTTCTATGATTCAGGTAAGACAACAAATATATTTCCTGTACAATGAGATCAGGATACTTCCCAAAGTAATTTGATGCATATAGCCTTTGCACTGAAAAAAAACTAGTTCCTTTAATATATAAAAGGTTTGAATGAATTAAAATATATTGAAATTTCATTATATATTAATAGTTGACAACGGGAAGGAGGGACATCGATGGCAACAGAACGATGAATAGCAGCTGTCATTCGAAGTCAAACGATCGATTAATGGATGTGAATGTCACGATTATAGGGTTATTTTGAAGAAAATATTAATATTGAGGACAACAAGTGAAGAATTTGAGATTTAGAGCAAATGTCTCATAAAGAAATGTACGGCGGTGGTTGAGGGCAGCTAAGAAACTGACAAATGAAGGACAGTGAAGAGAAGTGAGCGAGAAAGTTGAGAGACACATCTCATGAGAGAGAACAAGTGAGACATGTTATTGAGTAAAAATACAGTTCAATCAAGCTTCATAAAGACACAAGTTGCATAAAAACGTACACCAAAGGTCGCATTAGGAATGCATGCGCAGAATGGCGATGACGCCGTGGGAATCTCGAATCTGCTGGCCGGCGCAACCGCACTGCGCGGCAAGTCCGAAGAGTGACAGTTGCTTGATACGCGATGAAGTGCCATCGACAAGCAGACGCTAATGGCAGACTGCGGCGGCAGAGAGCGTCTGGCTCTGAACGCAGCGGTCGACGTGTGCGAGAGCGAGAGCGAGGGCGAGAGCGAGGGCGAGGGCGAGGGCGAGGGCGAGGGCGAGGGCGAGGGCGAGGGCGAGGGCGAGGGCGAGGGCGAGGGCGAGGGCGAGGGCGAGGGCGAGGGCGAGGGCGAGGGCGAGGGCGAGGGCGAGGGCGAGGGCGAGGGCGAGGGCGAGGGCGAGGGCGAGGGCGAGGGCGAGGGCGAGGGCGAGGGCGAGGGCGAGGGCGAGGGCGAGGGCGAGGGCGAGGGCGAGGGCGAGGGCGAGGGCGAGGGCGAGGGCGAAGGCGAGGGCGAGGGCGAGGGCGAGGGCGAGGGCGAGGGCGAGGGCGAGGGCGAGGGCAAGGCGACGGAGGCGGCCGACCGGGGTTCGGCGCCCGCCTCGCACAAAGCGAGCCCGGCCGCCAATCAGGGGCGGACAAAGCCTGTTGTCGCAGAGCGAGTCGGGGGCAGTAATCTTAACACGGCGCCCGCGTCGGCGGGGCCGGTGCGGACAGCGTGAGCGCCGGCGCGTTGAGGGTGCAAGCTGGGGCGCGGGCGGGGGGGGGGAACGGGGAGGGCGAGGGCGACGGCGAGGGCGCGGGCGTGCGGACTGTGGGAGCATGCAGAACCGCGCGCCGCCGGGCCGGGACGGGCCAACGCACTGCCCGGAATTACGGGGTTAAAGCGGGAGGTAAGAGCATTAGGCGCCGGTGAGAAAGAGGGCGTGAAGATCGATTTGGGTAGACAGATTGATGGAATTTGAGGATACGCGGTTCCAGCTAAGCCCTGGCAGCGAGCTCGTGAAGCGGCGCCGGCCGATTGAGGAAGCGGCACTGCACGTGTGGTTGAGAGGATGTGTGGGTGTGTGGGTGCGTGGGTGGTGTGGGTGGAGCGAACCTGAAGGCCGACGGACGCGACAGTTCGGAGAAAGCGGTTGGTTGCGACGAATAGGAATTATTAAACAATTTAAATTTCAGAATAGGTTTCACTCTTTTATCTATCACAGAATAAATAGTATATTGTGTGCCTAGAGAAAAGAAAATGAGTTTAATATGATGGTAATAATCGATTTAAAATATGCATATTACTCAGATTCTCGATATTACGTAAATTTGGTATAGATAACCATGATAACCAATTTCGATATGTATGAGCACATAATATTTAAACTTTCAGTGAAAGTCTCGTGTCCTGATTACAGATAAGAGAGAAGACGTAATCAAACAACAACATTACAGGTTAGCATTAGTTAACATTTCAAATAACACGGACATGTTAAATTGAAAGCGAAATATGGAAAGTGTGAACTGCAAACAATACAGAAAACTAAAAGATAGATTCTATTTAAATAGTTTGAATTATTTTAAAATCCAATTAAATATTTATTTATGGTTGTGGTGTGATGATATCTCATTTTTAATGTAATGGATACCAAAAATGAATACCGATGTTTACAGCACGTATAATAGGTGCCTGTCGAGGGAAGGAGGGAGGGAGGGAAGAAGGTGAGTTAGTAGATATGGTGATTGATATTTTTGTATTTCTGAGCGCTGCAATTACTATGGTCATTAGTCCCCTAAGAGTATTGCTCCGGCATTTGCCCGGTGTTGATCGTAGAAACCACCGAAACTACGACCAAAGCGACGGCTTCTAGAATTCTTCATCAGACAGCAGCCGGTCACTAGGATCCGACCTAGCTAGGTAGCTAGTTTCTAAAATCTGCCACTTTCGGGACGCTGCATTGGCCACAGCTGTTGCCCTGAGTCATCTTGGAGAGGGAGTTCTTGAGACGGACGACGAGCGGTGCTTGGCGTGGCTGTCAGTGCTGCGCGGGGGGCGTGACCGAGGGGGCTGTTCTCTGACGCCGGTCGCTTGCAACGCCACCGCCGCCCATTGGACTCACATGGCCGCCTAGTCGATGCTTTGCGACACACAACTGGGTGCGGCGAGGTGCGGGTGAGGTGCAGGTGGAGCGCGTGTGAGAGAGGGATGCGGGCGCGGGCAGGGCGCGGTCAGGGCGCGGTCAGGGCGCGGTCAGGGCGCGGTCAGGGCGCGGTCAGGGCGCGGTCAGGGCGCGGTCAGGGCGCGGTCAGGGCGCGGGCAGGGCGCGGGCAGGGCGCGGTCAGGGCGCGGGCAGGGCGCGGGCAGGGCGCGGGCAGGGCGCGGGCAGGGCGCGGGCAGGGCGCGGGCAGGGCGCGGGCAGGGCGCGGGCAGGGCGCGGGCAGGGCGCGGGCAGGGCGCGGGCAGGGCGCGGGCAGGGCGCGGGCAGGGCGCGGGCAGGGCGCGGGCAGGGCGCGGGCAGGGCGCGGGCAGGGCGCGGGCAGGGCGCGGGCAGGGCGCGGGCAGGGCGCGGGCAGGGCGCGGGCAGGGCGCGGGCAGGGCGCGGGCAGGGCGCGGGCAGGGCGCGGGCAGGGCGCGGGCAGGGCGCGGGCAGGGCGCGGGCAGGGCGCGGGCAGGGCGCGGGCAGGGCGCGGGCAGGGCGCGGGCAGGGCGCGGGCAGGGCGCGGGCAGGGCGCGGGCAGGGCGCGGGCAGGGCGCGGGCAGGGCGCGGGCAGGGCGCGGGCAGGGCGCGGGCAGGGCGCGGGCAGGGCGCGGGCAGGGCGCGGGCAGGGCGCGGGCAGGGCGCGGGCAGGGCGCGGGCAGGGCGCGGGCAGGGCGCGGGCAGGGCGCGGGCAGGGCGCGGGCAGGGCGCGGGCAGGGCGCGGGCAGGGCGCGGGCAGGGCGCGGGCAGGGCGCGGGCAGGGCGCGGGCAGGGCGCGGGCAGGGCGCGGGCAGGGCGCGGGCAGGGCGCGGGCAGGGCGCGGGCAGGGCGCGGGCAGGGCGCGGGCAGGGCGCGGGCAGGGCGCGGGCAGGGCGCGGGCAGGGCGCGGGCAGGGCGCGGGCAGGGCGCGGGCAGGGCGCGGGCAGGGCGCGGGCAGGGCGCGGGCAGGGCGCGGGCAGGGCGCGGGCAGGGCGCGGGCAGGGCGCGGGCAGGGCGCGGGCAGGGCGCGGGCAGGGCGCGGGCAGGGCGCGGGCAGGGCGCGGGCAGGGCGCGGGCAGGGCGCGGGCAGGGCGCGGGCAGGGCGCGGGCAGGGCGCGGGCAGGGCGCGGGCAGGGCGCGGGCAGGGCGCGGGCAGGGCGCGGGCAGGGCGCGGGCAGGGCGCGGGCAGGGCGCGGGCAGGGCGCGGGCAGGGCGCGGGCAGGGCGCGGGCAGGGCGCGGGCAGGGCGCGGGCAGGGCGCGGGCAGGGCGCGGGCAGGGCGCGGGCAGGGCGCGGGCAGGGCGCGGGCAGGGCGCGGGCAGGGCGCGGGCAGGGCGCGGGCAGGGCGCGGGCAGGGCGCGGGCAGGGCGCGGGCAGGGCGCGGGCAGGGCGCGGGCAGGGCGCGGGCAGGGCGCGGGCAGGGCGCGGGCAGGGCGCGGGCAGGGCGCGGGCAGGGCGCGGGCAGGGCGCGGGCAGGGCGCGGGCAGGGCGCGGGCAGGGCGCGGGCAGGGCGCGGGCAGGGCGCGGGCAGGGCGCGGGCAGGGCGCGGGCAGGGCGCGGGCAGGGCGCGGGCAGGGCGCGGGCAGGGCGCGGGCAGGGCGCGGGCAGGGCGCGGGCAGGGCGCGGGCAGGGCGCGGGCAGGGCACAGGCGCGGTCGCGGGTGCGAGGAGCCAGCCAGCGCGGGTGGGTCGAGAACAAAACTTGGCACAGGAGAGACAGGGTGGGGGGAGCGCGGGGCTGATCCACTGGCAGTGGCAGGCTGTATGGGAAACTGTCAATGCTGAAAATTAACATGTTAAAAGAATGTGGTGGTGATATTAGGATGCAAGATTTTAGGATGCGGTGACAAAGGATTCCACCGCAGCGACGGAACATGATTATGAAAATGGGAAGAGAAACATTTCGAAGGAAGTAGTGCGGACTATCATGAGGACTGAAGCCTGCTAATGCAATGCTTGCTGTCACGTAGAAGGGTTCAGGTCAAATGTGTTATTACATCATGAATCTCAATACAAATGCTTTTTGTTGCAATATATTTAGGATATGCACTTTCAACATCATTTTTTCGAGAACATAATACGACAATTCAAGTACATTTACGAAAACGAATATGAAGAGTACCTGATAGCTTTTTCGTATCGTAAGCCCAAAAGCAGTGCTCTCTCTAAGAGCGCACTTCACATCAATATCTACTCCGCCGCCAGTTTGCGCCGACGAACCAAATCCGCCCCTGATTACGTTCGCGCATTCCCTATCCTCCCACGCGGCGGCGACCGCACGGGCTACCGCGCCCCGCCCCCCGTCGCGCACGCCGCCCGCAACGTCCACCCCTCAGCGCCCCCGTCGCCACGCCCCCCGAAGCTCACACCTCGCCTCCACTGTCGCTGCAGCGTCACCTGCGCGGTCGGTTCCGAGCCCAGCTCCTCCACTTCCCTCGCCCTCGAGGACCGCCGCCTCCACCGCCCGCGCCGATTCCGATTCCTTCATCGCCTGGCCTTTCTCACAGACCTCGCAGTACAGGGTAGTTCAGTGCAGTTCAGTTCAGCGCAGTGCAGTGCAGTGCAGTTCAGTGCATTGCAGTTCAGTGTAGTGCAGTGCAGTGCAGTTCAGTGTAGTGTAGTGTAGTGTAGTGTAGTGCAGTGCAGTGCAGTGCAGTGCAGTGCAGTGCAGTTCAGTGTAGTGTAGTGCAGTTCAGCGCAGTTCAGCGCAGTTCAGCGCAGTTCAGTGCAGTTCAGTGCAGTTCAGTGCAGTTCAGTGCAGTTCAGTGCAGTTCAGCGCAGTTGAGTGCAGTTGAGTGCAGTTGAGTGCAGTTCAGTGCAGTTCAGTGCAGTGCAGTTCAGTGCAGTGCAGTTCAGTGTAGTGCAGTGCAGTGCAGTTCAGTGTAGTGTAGTGTAGTGCAGTGTAGTGCAGTGCAGTGCAGTTCAGTGTAGTGTAGTGTAGTGCAGTTCAGCGCAGTTCAGCGCAGTTCAGCGCAGTTCAGCGCAGTTCAGTGCAGTTCAGTGCAGTTCAGTACAGTTCAGCCCAGTTCAGTGCAGTTCAGTGCAGTTGAGTGCAGATGAGTGCAGTTCAGTGCAGTTCAGCGCAGTTCAGTGCAGTTGAGTGCAGTTGAGTGCAGTTGAGTGCAGTTGAGTGCAGTTCAGTGCAGTGCAGTTCAGTGCAGTGCATTTCAGCGCAGTTCAGTACAGTTCAGTTCAATACAGTTCAGAGCAGTACAGTGAAGTGCAGTGAAGTGCAGAGCAGTGCTTTTTTGTATGTATATGTATATGTATATGTATGTATGTATGTATGTATGCATATATATCCCTGTCACCCCGTCAGCTATGCCTTGCCTCTAAGCTCACACGTTGTCTCCGCTGCCGCAGCAGCATTACCTGCGCGGTAAAGCCTTCAACGCATAATAACGCTATTCAGAAAACATCGGAGAGCCTAATGCGAGCTAGAGATTGCTATCACTCAGGAATTTGTTGTGCCTGCTTTTGTTTGTTTAATTGGTTTTCGTGTGAGCTTTCTTTCACGAAGTGAAATGAAACTTTTTTGCACCGAAGCTGCCCGTCGAAAAGTTAGGATGTCGAATTTGAGACGACATTCACTGTAGCCGTCTCCTCTGTGACATCAGTGAAGAGCACAGTTACCTCGCGCGAACTCTTAGTGTTACTTGCGTTGCGTGTGTTACTGGTGGGATGTGCCCTTGCTTTTACCCCTTTTCCACAATTTACGTCAATTTTTTCATCTTAAATGTTTGAAGCACACTTAAGGGTTTGTGTGGGCTATAGTTTCTTGCGAATAGTTTAATTCCAACATCTTTCCTTAATGTATTATACGATGCGGTTGGAACCAGAGTGAGCCAGTCCGCCGGTCCAGAGCAGGTCCGCCTCTGAGCTGACTATATATACATATATCATGTTGAGCTAGATAATAATGTTAAAAGTAATTTTGTACTCTTTGTTAATATAACTGAAAAATTAAGAGGTTCGCTGCTCAAACATTTTGTTGTGAATTATTAGTGTTATTTATTAATAGATTTATAAGAGAAATTTAATATAAATCGATTTTATTTTAAAGTTCTTTTCAATTATTGATGTGCGACAAATTGTGTTAAATGAACAAAAGCGTATTGCAAGCGACATAGGCACACAGGTTGGAGTAAACACTCATGCACTTGTATCTACGCCGCAGGTTGCCACTACTTTCTGCATAATGTACTTTTTAACACGCCGTGAACGTAACGCGGTTTCTCGTGCTTGTTTTCCGTGTGAGAAACAGGTGTTTTTTTCACGGTGTGCGAAACATTGCGAAGTGTGTGCGAAACATCTGTAATGATTCGCAATTGTGTTTAGTCTTGATCATGTCTTTGGGAAATATTTACCAATAATAATGTTACGACACTGACTTGATTGCATCTACTTTTAGACAAGTAAGGTATTTCTAGTTATTTTATATTCCTTTACTTGACTCATTGCGTTTCGCTCACGGTGTGTTAAAAATATTATACGCAACACGGGCTAGAGTTGATTCCCGCACTCGTGTGTTTTGACTCGTGCGTGAATCACCTGTTTCACGCCCTTGTTACGTAAACTACTATTTTGAGTTGGTAAATAAATACTTCTATATTCTATATACAGACTTCACAGTGCACGCCGATTGATCGTCTCCACCTTCACACATTCATACAATTCTCCGTGTCCCACGCGGCGCTATCTCACCTGGTTTGGCGCAACCCCCTCTTGCCTTTGTCCCTCCAGCAACCCACACTCCCGCACGGCTCGCCTCAGCACTCTCCCTCCCATCTCGCCGGACCAACTGTTCTCCTGCGCCTTTTATCGCCCTCGCAAACGCCTTAATACCACCCCGTCACCGTCCCCACCGCGTCACACCCCCGCTGCATGCCCGGTTGAGCGTCGCGCCGCCGCCGCCGCAACCGCCCGCGCTGTATCACGGTCGGCGCCCGCGCATCGCCCCGGCTTCGCAACGCGAATCCGTGCGCCGCGCGTCGGCCAAGCAAGGGATCAATGCAGGTAGCGGCCGCTTTCCTCGCCGCTTCCAATCGCTCTTGCCGCGCGCTCGTTCGCTCTTGTCTGCCCTTTTGATGCGCTGCGATCACAACACTAGCTCTGCACCGCTGGCTACTGGATCCTGAATACCCCACACAAATTTACGAGCTACGTCGCTCTACGTGGAATTAACGGTGGTCACTCCATAGGGAAAATGATGATGCTGCGTCTAGATGGAATAGGCGATTGCTGCTCGAAGTGAGATTGACTGTCAACAGTTATAGTCGCAGTGCTTACGCTACATGAGATTGATGTTGGAAAATTTGTAATAACTACTTCATAAACTAATAGGGTTCTTTGTGAAGTGAAGGTCACTCTTCGTATAATTACCTTTGGTGACTCCAAATGGAATATAGTGAGGAAGAAAACTCATTCGTGATAAATGTTTCAAAATCTACGATGACATTTCCATGAAAGATGAAGATGAGCAAAACGGAATGACTTAGACATTGTAGGCTAACAATATTATTAAATTGGGTATATCTTGAGAAACAAATGTAACAAAGACGGGTAATAAAGCTAACGTGCCACATATTAATTCAGAAGATGGATTATTGTGATGTCTGATTCCACCTGGATACGAGCTTGAGACATTCTGCTACCCACTCAGACATATTGACTGAGGAATTCACTTTCGTTTAATTGTCACTTTAATGTTTCTTGTCAATCTTTCTTGTCGGTTAGAAAACCGTCTGAAATAGTTAGTCAGAAATACTTTCCACTAAAGGTATGAAAATTATATGCAAGAAATACGTACGCAACTTTCAACACAAATAATAATTAAATATTATTACAAAATATTTAATAGCGCTTCTTAGTTACCGTGAAAGCTATTTACCTATCTTGTGTCATTTCAAAGTTACATCACACAAAAGTGATGTTTTCCCTTCAAGACAAGTAAGTTTCCGGACCATGCTCAGTCCTCTGAAACGGTCTATCAGCGTAATGCCCCAAGCATGGAAAATCCAAGCACAGCAAACACGAAACGGAGCAAAGTTAGTCGGCCATCGAGCAGGGCGACGCATCTGGCATTGCCCGGAAGAGTCCGTCTGAAATTCCCTCCCGTCCTCGTGTCGAACTTGGCGAGACGGGGACGTCAGCAAACACACCCGCTGCGGCAAGTCCTCCCGCAGGGGGGCGGGCGCGTCTTGCAGCCGCAGGCGATGCCATGCTGTACTCCCCGCCCCCGCCCCCTCGCCCTGGAAGATGCGCGTTGCTACACAGCGAAGCCAACGCTACTCGCTCGCCAAGTTGCAGATGAGACGCCGCAGCGTCGAGGGGGATGACGTCTCGGCTGACTTTGGATCTCCAATCCGCAGCCGCGCTGGCGTGGCGTCCGCTCGCTCGGCTTGTTCATCCATTTCGAACCTTACGTACTCTCTCGCTCGTCCTCCTATCTCTTTCTTCATGGTTACCCACTTGGATGATCCGAACTTACCCGATAGTTCTCTGCGACCAACGCCGGCTCACTTGTTGTAACCTCACATATTTTTTCATAGACTCCAATGCAGTCATTTGCTTCCAATTTCCTCACTTTGGAGCTTCGACCCTGTCTACTAGTTCTAGACGGCCAACGCCTCCTCAGTTGCCTAAACCTAACATTCACTCTCAAATGTTCCTGCTCGGAATTCGCTTCAATTTTGCTCACTTTATCGCTCAAACTATGCACTAGTTCAATGCAATCCCTGTATTCTCAGTTACCTCGACTTCAGGTACTATCTGACACTCTCCAACTCGGGTCTCGCTTTCAATTTCCTCACTTTACCGCTCCGACCCTGCGCACTAGTTCAATGCGTCTCCCACCTTCTGTTGCCTAAACATCATGACTCTCGCTGGCTCTAACACTTCATTTATTCTCTTACTCCAATACGGGACTTTCTTCCATTTTAATAATAATAATAATAGTAGTAGTAGTAGTAGTAGTAGTAGTAGTAATAAATATAAAATAAATCTCTCTATATAGAAAACAAATATTTTAATGAATTACAATAAAATCAAAAGTTTTTATACAAATTGCCTCTAAAAGTTAACTTAAATTTAAAATAAACGCCTAAAAGAGGTTGATTTGTAGCCTCTTCATTTAAACGTATAACAATTTTCAATAAAATTTAATTGGACTGATTAACATAAACATTTCTGTAGCAATTGTACGCTGCACTGAGTTCATGAACCTGTGGAATCCTTGAGAGAGGTTAACAACATGGTTACTTATGAAGATACCATGTGATTATGCTGTTATACAGTGCGACCATTTTATACATGTGTCGATCGTATGGGGATTTGGCCTCGAGGAACGGGGCCACGGATGCCGGAAAATCGAGGCAGGACAGACAGTAGCATCACCGAAGTGGGAAGGAGGCTATTCTCTACCGGAAAGTTTAAACTGTGCTCACGTTATTATAGATTATGAAACTACTCATCAGTGGCTATAATACATTATTGAGATCTGTACAAGTTCTGGTTCACTCGGTAAAGAATGTTCTGTAGTATTGCAAATATCTGTTCTTGTGTCTGTATATTGTGCAATAATTCTTCCGTGTGGGGATTTTTTGCCTACATGTAATCTTTCTGGATTCCTCAAAGAAAGAAATCGCAGATCAGGAGAGGGTGCAGGTCACGATCCACGTGTGATAATTCTGTCTCCATAAACGGCGTGTAAACCCTTAAAGAAACTTGAGCAGTGTGTGCTGTAGAAAATTACCATAATTACGCTCTTAATTTGTCAGCATTTGAAAGAAAGGCTCCAGGATATAATGCACATAACGGTTTGACACATTTTTCGTATTTATCTTACACAAACACTTTCTGTTTGAGAAGGAACTTCGAGTGAGCCATCACAAACCGACTATTCACAAAGACTGCCTTTTGCAGAGCAAGACCTTGAGCAGCGTTCGCAGAAGAGTTCAGCGCACCGTTCCATGATGAATGAAGGCCCGTCAGGCGAGCAGAATTATCCACGATCGCGGCATAGTAATAAAATAGACGCATTTTAGTATGCCGCACATTGCAATACCATTTAGAAAAGTTAAATAACCCAAACTTTTGCAAAGGTGTCATTGAAAAATATATTTTTTACCAGTAAGCTTAAGTAACCCGGATATTCATTTATTATAATCATTTAACAGGAAAAGGATTGAGGTCTATTTATAATGTCAAATAGAATTCAATTTATTTACCACCCGTCTTGCCAATCCCCTCCACTCTCCCTCCCCCACCCCATCAGCCCCGTCCCAATCATTCCACGATAAGCTTCACTACTCCGACTTGCTCTTTTATCGCCAACATCTGTTCTCTCACACCCTCGTTCTTACTCCTCCCTGACTTGGTCAAACCCACCCCATACAACGCCACTCGTTCTGCTTCAATCTCAACGCAACTCGCAGCGCACAAATGCAGTGTGGGTTGCATTAAATCTTTGTGAAACTCATAATAACATTTCTTCGTCACGATCCCACCATTTTTTCTAACTTGCTCAACACTATTTCTGCAATATATGGTTGGAAATTTCTCTACATATTTTAGAAAAAAATACACTTCTAGTTTTATATATTGATATTAAGATAGGTTTAGAAAAATTACATTTTTTCAAGACATCAAGAAATAGAATTGTAATGTTCAGCAGAAAATTATCCAACATATTATGATTGTAGTGTTATAAAACGTGCGTGAGAGGATTGTTACTGAATGAAGTGGAAACGAGAAAACAAGAGGGATAGAAGTGAGTGAACAGGCGGAGCGGTGGAATGAGCAAAATGGAAGAAAGTCCCGTATTGGAGGAAGAAAATAAATGAAGTGTTAGAGCTATTTATTTACTAAGTAACATTCTAATAGAATTGATAATTTGTTAAACAATTGTATATACGATATAAGCGTATGAAAGATATAAGCATATGAGTGAGAGTTACACATGTGAGAATGTTCTATTGAAATAAATACAACTGTTACATTTATTTATCGTATAACTTCTTTGAGACGCCCCAGACACAGCTGATTCGCATTTAAATGTCGGACTGGGTTTCTTGGTTAAGTTACTAATGACACATTTTAAATTGCGCCCTAATTGTGAAAGCAACAACACGGATTTCAAGCGGAAAGATTGTGATGCATGATGATGATTACTGAGATGGTCAGAAGTGCAATTTAGGTGAAACTAGAGAACCCAAAACTGGGTATACCGATATGTCGACCACAAAAAGTCAAATGGAGAGATCCGAATTTTAAACCCTACACTCTAGACGTGGAATATGAGCTGTTTTGACACTACCGGGCAAGTACAAAAATATTACATAATATACTATTTTGTATTTTCTCTGGAACTTAATTTCAAAAACATTATTAATAAAAAACAACAATACCAACATCATTCGTATACACATTCATTAATTGACGATTAGCTCCAACAGCCATCACCGCATCGTCACCCTACGCATCACCGTGAATCGTCACCTCCCACCGCCCCTCGCGAGCACCGGCACCAGATTAGGACGCGCCTACCGCTCGTAAAAGGGAATATTTAAACAAAAACAAGGGGCCATGAAGCGGCTAAACAAAGTTAAAAAGGAGCGCGGGCGGGCGATTGCGAAGAGCAACGGAGCCGGTTGTAAAGCGCCGAGAAAGCTTCACCTGCCCTCGCGTGGCCAGCCGCGCCGCAGTGAGCCGAAACCACTCTGAAAGTGCCGTGTCAAATAAGACATTTTCTGAAAAAAATCGGGAAAAGTACACATGTGTTTTAGGTCTGCTGTTAAATACATACGTTCACATTTTCTTGTTTCTTGGCCTTTGATTGGTTCAATATGAGCTGGGAAAACGTTAGCCCAATTTGGATAATAATTGCCTGTATCGCAAATGGGTTGAAATTTAAATGGTATTTGTCTTGCGAGTGGTTGAATCAGTCGCCTTATTAGTGAGTAAGCTCATAAAATTGAAGTCACTATGAGGTAATATTATTTTATTTTATCAATATTCATATCAAGCCCCTCGGGTGGCTAGTGAATTCGTTGACTCAGTCAAGATGGCAATTTGAAATAACTAAGTGCAGTGGTTAAGTGTTCGTGAGTGAAACTGAGGACCAGTGAAAATGAGGAGTAGTGGCTGCATGCGGAACTACGAACCGTTTTCACTTTCATGGAAGAGCCTAGCGACAGAGAGTCAAGTCACTAACGTATTTCGAGTTACCATCCTGTTAAGAATGTAACAAAATATTATATGAATTTCTTCCATTTTCTGCGGCCTGTAGCTTCCAAGAAAAGCTCATTTACGCCATTTTTTTGCATATTTTCCTCAATACATTAAAAAAAACGTTCGCAATTCTTAGCAAAATACTATCGATAGAGTGAGATTTTGCGAGGTCCGCGTAGGCAATGCGAACTCCTTGCGGCAGCGGGATGACGCCGCGTAGCATTCGCCAGCGTCCGCCACGAGGGGCGCTGCTGTATGGAATGTGCAGATGCAGTGTCTCTCCATCTCACTGTCACTGTCGAAGTGCTGTTCTGGCACTGGGAATATATTTGGAATAGCCTGCTAGGAACCGCGACACGTGTCTGAACTTGGACCGCCGGTTGTAAGACGATTAGTTGATAATGATAATGGACAACATATGCGGACCGAGCTTAATGGTCATCAAAGTAACATCAATGTTATTTCCATAACTCTAAGTCAAATACTATTATTTTTGTTAATTTGAGGGAGGATTTAGGTACCTACAAATGATTTAAGAATAAAATCACCTATGCAAGATGATGCTTAATAATATATACTTTTATTATCAAAAACTTCAAAAATTGTGCGTCCAAATAAAACAAAAATAAAAACCTGTTCTCCGCCCTGTTCTCGGTATTCAATGTTATTCATCATCCACCCTTTTCCCACCTAAGTAATAACTCTTCCTCCTATCACAAAATCTCATTTCGCACAACTTAAAATTTCCCTGCAATATTCTATTGTAAACAATTGTCTTTAGCGAATCAAAACGAAAGTTTCACATGTACATTGTAATATGACTCTAGAATTCACAAATGTTGTGCAGTGGAAATAATGGTAATAGTTATGGTCGTCATTAGGCCGATGAACAGGAATTTAACCGAGTCTGATATTTGTGTTTTCAGTCGTGTGTTCTCCATATTTTCTCAATATCACCATCTTATAAAAAAATGTGTAAACAAGAAACACCATTTCTGGGAAAAAGTGTACTCATACACTATCGTCAGCTACAACTTATTTTCGATTGTTTTTAATGCACGACGAACAGTTCAATTGTTAGTTGACGCAGGTCGTTAAAAGTGCAGTTTCGTTCCTCAGTTTGGTAGTACTAAGTCGGAATTGTAATAGTACAGCATGATGAAAAAGAAATAATCCCGAACTTGGCGTCCTACAAAGCGTCAGTGGCGCTAGCTGACCTGGTAGTTGGATTGAATGATTGATTATTTTTGTATTTCTGGGCGCGTCAATTGCTATGGTAACTAGTCCCGTAAGTGTAGGGCATATTTTATCACGGGAGATGGCGGAGCAGTGCTTGCTGGATGGCGAGATCCGGCGCTGACCTATTCGTCGGATTGCGGGGTTTTCCCCAACCAGGTATCTCCCACCAGCAGGGTATCACCCCAGCCGGGACATGTTATAAGTTCCCCACTGGTCTCCCAACATGTGTGGTAGTGTAGTGCATGTCAGTGTAAGTGTATGTAAGTAATGGGTAGGACAAAGAAAGGGCAGGGAATGATTTTGCGCAGTTCCTGGCCTGTTTGTTAGAGTACTACATTGGCATTCCCTGGTGTTGATCGGAGAAACTACCGATAGACAACAAACAACTGATCAGGGCAGTCAACCGCTAGAATTCTTCTCAGAACTCATACCAATCAGAGAAGCGACTGGACCTAGCTAGTGTCGAAAATCCTGCCAGCGTCGGGACTCGAACCGCAGGACCTCTCGATCAGAAGCCCTACAGTAACATCAGTGGATGCTCTGAGCCACCACCTCAGGCGGTGCGGTAGTTGGACGTAGCAGCTTCAGCGGGCTGCTGGTCGTGAAAGGTGTCGGGCGAGCCACCGGATATCTGCAGAGGAAGGCGAAGTTGGCAGCGCTGCAGCCGCGGCAGCGCCGGGAGATTTTCTCCGGCGCTCCCGGGAGGAACTGCAGCCGTAATTGTCGTAATGAAAGGGAATTCGCAAACTAAAGCACTTCACCGCTCGCAGATGTGGCCTCTGAATGTCCCCGCCGCGGAGGAACTGGGTCGCTATTTAGACGGCGATGTTATCAGTTTCTCTAGTTAAGCGTACGGTTTAAATAAAAATGTGCCGCACGCCGGCGAAGACAGAAGAGAGAGAGAAGGAGGAGTACAACACAAGTTTGAACGAAGTTGGAGTTTTGTTCTAAAAGAGCATATGCGTTTTTAGGGCAGAAGAGATAAAAGAAGAATCAGAAAATAAAGCTAGATTAGAGGGTAAAATATTATTAGTTGATAATCTGAACAATGTGTTTTTTTTTTTTTTTTTTCTTCTTCAGCTTTTTCCCTTTAAGGGGTCGCTGTTTTTCTGGTTTTGGCGAAAGTTTTACGGCCGGATGCCCTTCCTGACGCCAACCCACGTGGGGATGATATGATATATGAGGATGATAGGAGGTGAAAGGACGAACACAATACAACCATGCCCGAGGCGGGACTCGAACCCGCGACCCTTCGGTCCGAGATCGCTACGGCACTACTGCCTTAGCGATCTCGGCCACCCGGACCGGCAATCTGAACAATGTGTACTATATATAATATATTCGTTTCAGTTTTCGTAAATGTCGGCAAAATTAATATTTAAGAAATTTACATCAAATTGTGAATAAAATAGATATTTTGACTCCCTACCTAGTGTAGCTGGAAACAAAGTGATAAAACTAGCAAATATGCTTGCTTAGTTGTTTGTCTTATCCTCGCATAAACTCACTTACACTGACTACAGTGCTACACATGTCGGGAGGCCGTTCATGAAGTTAGAGCTTGTCCTGGTAGGATCGTTATTCCGGAGGTTAGGGAAGATATTTAGAGATAGTTAGAGAAGATCACCGCCACTCAGTGGGGAAAGATTACCGCCACCTCCCGAGAAAATATAACAAAACATGTAATACACCTATTGGAATATTAATCTTATCAGTTAACGAGCCCGGAATTACTAATCAATCAATAAACGGGTGCGCTCGCCGTCATTATTCAAAGCTTTCAGGTCGCGAAGCACAGAAACAACGTAGCTGGAGCGATATATCCAGAAAAGGCGGCCGGGCGCTGATATAGCCAAAATCATGTTAAGCGGGTGTAAGTTACCTTCCAGCCCCCTTTTTTCTAAGTCTCGCAGTCTCTCTTCTAAGTCTCTAAGTCTCGCAAGTCTCTAAGCAACCGATTTGTAAATTTTGTATTGACGAGTGTGATTGGGGTGAATAACACTCAATCACGTTAATTCCTTCCTTTGGAGGGGAAGTAAAGCCGGCTGTCCCTTGTTGTAGATTGACTCGTTGAAATAATTATCAAACCTAAAAGAAGCCTCTGATCGTATTTCACATATTTCTCCTAATTGCTTAATATTGTTGCCCGAGTGATAACTTCTTTCACCGTTAGATGGCGAAAGAAGTGTTGTGAAATTTGCGTGGTCAGGTGGAAAAACAGACCTGATGTCATGAGCCTCGCCACGTAAAAAAAAGACATTATTAAACCGATTTGAAATAAATTCAACACATATTGTCATGAGGAATTCACTACCAGAGCACGGCGGTTAAAAGTTCATTCTTGGACTTCGGAGAATTTTTTTCTGCGTCGAGGGCTAAACGTAGTTCACAGCGACAACGCGCCGCTCCCTCCACTTAAACTGGATGGAGGTAGTTCCAAACCGCACCCTCGAGCATTTTCTTCTTGAGTCGTATCAGAGAAATACACGCAGGTAAAGGCCGTCGCTCCTCCGTGGAGGCGTCCGGCACTTCAAATAATGAATAAAACGTAATAAATTTCACCTGGCAGTAATGCAGCGCGCTGTTTTGTCACTTCATTAAAAAGCAAACAATTAAACACTTATCTTAATAACGTAATAGAAAATAAAAATCCGAAAACAGTAGCCCACATTATGCTTGACAAAGAAACCTTTTAGTTAAAACCATTTAGCAGTTTTGAGAAATCCGCAGATGTACAACCATTATAAAATCATTATTAAATCATCAGTTTTTATATTAATTAAATTTATTGAAATTAGATGAAAGACTATTAAAATTGTAAAATTGAATTAAGAAACTATCTACTAAAACAGATGTTAGCTAACTGACACGATTTGTTTGTTTTCTCACGCAAGCTCAACACCTTCTAAATTGCAGTAGTAAATACAATTATCAGAGACAAAACGTCAGGGGATCTTAAAGGAGATCTCGGGAGCATGTAAAAATTCCAGGAAAAACATTCTACCTTAGAGGAAGACAGTGGGCGAAAATTGCTATCGTCACAAATTGTATGACAGGTTCAACGCAGGTGAAATAAAATATATTCGACGAATAGAAAATCTCAGAATATTTTGGATTATTACTAGTTTTACGATTTATGATATTTTATTATTGCTTAAATAATTACATATGACACAATGTGTTACACATTTGTACATTTTTACGAATATGTTTTTTTCATGGACATTCATTTAGTAGGTAAAAAGATAACTTTAATTTTGAATTTACAACAATTTATTTTAATCAGAAAAAAAATCATCCCTAAGCTAGCAACGCGGAATGACGCCGCGAGCCAAAACCAAAATTATTTTCACCAAGACACGCAACACGCAATAAATATTTCCGCATTCACGTAACCGCTAGAAAGGCAACGGGGAGAGAAGCCGTCAAGACGCCGCCTGCAGCGCGGCTCGCGGCATTTTGAGAAACTACAGTCGCGGCGCTGCAATCGGCGGAGGAGACCTGCAGCCAATCTATTACAGGCTCCCGGCGGAAATTTTATTGTGTCACGCGCCGCGGCGATTTCGCGCCGCAACGTCTCACGGCCGCCGCAGCCCAGGCGGCAGCGGGGCTTTCGCGTCAAATTCAAAGTAATATGATTCCAAGATTAATCCTCCAGGGCTGCTGCCTGCCAGACGCGGAGCGCAGACACAAAAAGGAGCTCGAGGAAGGAAAAAAAGGAAGCGACGGGGACTCAAGGGAGGAAGGGCGACACGGCAGGAAAGAGGGAGGGAGAGGAGACAAGATAACTGTGGAGGAAAGAATGGAAAAGAGAAAAGAGGGGAAGAGGCTGAAACATGTAGAAAGTAAATGTGAGTGGCAGTTTGATGCGATCGAAAATAGATGTGTCTCGCGATTGGAGTCATTGAGAATCTACTATATTCAAGAATTAACGAGAGGTTCAGAAGAGAACGAAAAAGGAACGAAACCAAAAAGAAGCTTCGCAGGGAAAGTTATTATTACAAGATTGAAATAAATTGTAGAATGACGAGAAAACACAAGACAAAAAAGGTACAAAGTGAAATAATAATAATAATGATATTATTAATAATAATTTTGATAAATTAACAGAAGCAAAGCGATAACGACAGAGTATTCGAGTCAATATGCACACTGTGATTGAAACTTAAATCCTTGACCCGGTCAACACAAATACCATTCACGAATGTTTCATCTCGAAAGAAAAATAGTTGGTATTGTATTGAAAGTCACAAGACATAAATAGTGGGGGAAATCTGTTGATTTGTTCTTTTATTTATGTTTCCAAATACCCCTCCGCATTGCAAAGTTATTGAAAGAAAAAAGATTTGGAATTGAGATAATGGAACTTCAAGAGGGTGGGATGTTGTTATTGATAATGCAAAGGCGCTACAAATCAACGGACAGTGCAGCACGCAAAACCTTTATCCTCTCCTCGGTATGCGCTACAGCATTAAAGCATTGTAAATGACTGAATCGAAGATGGTTCTGACGTCACAGTGAGTTTCTCCGGTGCAGAAACTGTTGAGTATTTTTCCGCGCAGCAATTCGTTCTACGTCGCCAACGTTCGGGGGCGGGACAGGCTGCAGGCAGTGAAGTGGATAGAGACGCAAGTGGCGTTCGGACGAGGAGACGGAGGCGGAGAACGACGGAAGGCGAGGCGTTAAATCCTTAAGTTAAATCGATAACCCAGGACATACTTACAAATAGAAAGATGTGTTATCTCGAAAGAAAAAGAAAGGCATTCTATTCAAAACTGCAGGTCGAAATCACGGGAGGAAACTTGATCGTTTCTCTTATTTTTCGCATTAGTTTCAGTACTGCAGGAATATTGAACGACTCAAAATTTAGAAGCGAGATAATGTAAGTATAAGAGGGGGAGGTGTTGTTATCAATAATGCAATACGCTACAAAACAACATACACTAGAGTACGCAAAACATTTATTTTCTCGTCGGAGCACGCAACAGCGGGAAGGTGTGGTAAACCACGGAATCGAAGTGATCATCGCAGATGGTTCTGACGCCACAGTGAGTTTCTCCGGGGCAGAAACTGTTGAGCAACTTTCCGTGCAGCAATTCGTTCCGCAACGTCGTCAACGTGCAGGGGCGAGAAAAGGCTGCACGCGGTGAAGTGGATGGAGACGCAAGCGAGACGGCGCGGCGTCGAACGCGATCGGAGGCGAGGCGAGGCCAGGCGAGGCTCGTATCCCAACACCGGCGGCGGCGGCGGCGGCGGCGGCGGCGGCGGCGCCAGCGCCAGCGCCTGACGGGGAGGGGGAGCGGAGGGGGGGGATTTGCGCGGGAACGCAAATATTTTGAATGATTCATAGCCGAGCGGCAGGCGGCTACAAATGATGAAATGTTTTATTCATCGAATCGCGAGGCAGTTTTTCAAACAAGCGCCTGCTCAAACACGCGCGCGGTGGAGGGGGGGGGCAGGAGTGCGCTGGGCGAGGGAGGGAGAGGAAGATGGGGGAGGCGAAGGGGGTGGGGGAGGGGATGCGGTAGGTGGAAAGAAGTGACAGGGGCAGGACGAGAGAAGGTGTGTGTGGGTGGGGGGATAGAGCGAGACGGGATCGCGGGGCGGCAAAGTGAAAGGAGGAGGGAGAGAGAAAAAGCGAAGCAGGGAGAGTAGATTATTGGAAGGAGCGGGCGTTGCGGGTGGAGCAGAGAAAGCGGGAAGAGGGAATGGAACGGGCAGGCAAGGTGATGTGCTGTAGGAAGGTGCATGACATTGTGACAGGGGACCAGGCAGTACGGGGAGGCGAAAGGGGTGGTGGAACGTAGCGAGGAGAGGAGGAGTGGAGAAAGGCGAAACGGGGTGTGGAGGAGCGAGGATGAGGGTAGAAGGGTGGGAAAGGGTGTGACTTGGAGGCGCGGGTAGTAGGTGCGGCGGGTAGGGGAAACAAAAGTCGGGGAGGAGATGGTGGGGATGATAGGTGTTGAACATGGCGGGGAAGATAGGAGTGGGCGAGCGGGCGTGCTGGCGTACGAGAGCGCGTGCCGTCAACCTGTGAGCAGCACGACATGGAGGAAGGTAGAGAGGGGAGTCAAGAGAGCACAGGGAGGGTGGGGGCGGCCCTGAAGATCGGTCGCGTTTGAGTTTCCGGCTGCGCTTTCTCGACCGCTGCCTTCCCTCCCCACTCCCCCTCCCCGCACCTCAGCCAACAGAGTACGGTGCCAGAGCGGAGCCGGAGAACTTCGGGTGAGGAGTAGAACCGATGACAGCTCAAAGATACAGGTTGTGCCGCCGTCTGGCGTACAAAGTAATGAGGTGTTGGAAAGGAAATCGTCATCTAGCCATGTAACTACTAAAAAGTGTTCTTTCTTTATGTGTAAATATACAATTTTAACCTATGTAATAGCTTTAATAAGTTCCTTATGGAATAAAAAAATGAAATGTAATAATGAAAACATACTTTAACATGCTTGCGAATTGTATCAATCAAATGCATTAAATAAGTTAAAAAAATAATTTTATTCAACAAATAGTGAAAGAGAACAGTAATACATTGAGTTATTGAATTTTAGATACGTCATTTTGTAAATTATTATTATCAAATTGTATCGACATGTTCATTAAATACTGGTCTGACAAAATAAGATACTATCAATCAAGGAGAAGGAATTATGAACTATCAGATTTCATCTCGATACATAACGTAATATAACAATTTCGCGAAGAAACAAATATGTCAAGATAATTGGGTTATTCTTTGAATGTGACAGTCAGGAATAATATGCATGGAATTTAATAGGTCTAGTAGTAAATAGTCATTAAAATAACTTCAGTAGCAACAAATATCTCGTGTTTTCATGTTTTATTGGAATTCTACAGATGCAACCAGAAAACTCAAACATAACTCTAACTTCATTCCAGCCATTTTTCACCAAACTACAATGGTTATTAAACTGAAAATAATAAACAGTTCGCAATGCAGTTATTGGAGCTCAATATATTTTACAGCAGATGTGTTTGTAAAGCATTGCTTAACCCGGCAGTGCACACAGGTGGTCAGAGAGACACGGGATGTCTTTAATCTAATATTGTGATTGCAGTTTGGCCGCCCCTGACCACTGCGTCCAGGTATCTTTTCCTTCAGCAGATATGAGTTACATCTCTTCCGAGAAAATTGAGTATTGTTACCCTTTCTAGCGGTGAGACATACCAAAACATTTCATGGGCCTCACAGACCACTTACATGCACTTGTTCAACAGCATTCGTTCAGTACATTATGCGACTTAACAAAATGTTAGTGCCAAACATGGAAAACAGTTTATTTGTTTGGAGTATTCTATAACAGTTTGCAAAGAATGCAATGAAGGAAAGTTAACAGTTATGTAAAATATATCAAGTATAAGGAAAATAATATTTCAGCCCATTTTATTTGTTTAGTTTTGTTATTTTGTACACAAACCACTAAATACTGTAATCAATTATTTAAAAATATATCTCATTATTGAAAATAATATACATATTTTTTTCTGACACTCCTTTGATGAAAATTATACGGGGAAATTAAATCAAGGGATCTGCAAGCAGCAGGATATAAGACTAGGTGCGTGCACTGACACTACAGCAAGAGCTGTGTGTGCTGCCGGGTTAATGGATAATGGGTTAAAATGTAGTTTTAAAGTTTGTGGGTCTTTGACATAATTAAATGAAAACATTTCCATTCTTTCATCGCTCTTCCGAAGCTCTTAAGTCTTTACATTAACAAACACACATTCTTTCGAAGGTCTCTTATAGCAATTCATTTTCTTGAACAAATAAAGTCTATTTAAATACAATAATTATTTCATCAAATGTACACAACTCTATATACAATAACTATTATAAAATATTCACAATGTTTCACTTAAAATTTTCTCTTGTGTTCGAAGTGTTGGCGTATCCTAGATAAACACCACATGGAAAATTTGACTATCACTTTCTTCCAGTTCCTTTGTAAAACCAGAACTTAAACGAGAGCAAATATAAATTTTCCATATGTAGGTTCACTAGCGCTGCTTCATAAAACTGAAGGCAGCTCACTTCGAGTTGAAGGGAGAAGTTTTAGGTAGACTGAGCCATTTAATGGGTAAGATTATCACGCCCCATCACAGCTCAAAATATCACATCTCCTACACAAATATTGCGCATGTCTTGATACGATCGTCGATAATATTTCATGAGTACTTGTGACGTAGTGTGTAGTTCAGTACTACTTTCGGTATAAAAGCAACTGCAGGAAGTTCAGTGCATATTGATAAGTTTATGAAGAACATTTTTCTGAAATATTTACTTTCGTGAACATATACACAACTATTTCAGTCTGTAAGAAATACGTGTGAGTCAACCGGTCACGTGTCAAGGCTTCTTTATGGGTTATAAAGTAAATCGCAGTTATTTCAGACTTCAACAAGTACTTGGAGAGTGCATAGATCACATCCCATGGTCTCGTTAAGGCTTGTGACGTAGTTCATGGGTTGAATGGGCTCATGACGTAGTTCAGTTTCAGCCAGTGAGGCGTACGTGGGACTCTATTGCTCACATCCCCAATCTTCACTAAGGTTTGCGATGTAATTCACAGCTATTTCAGGCAATGAGACATACGTGGGAGTCTACCCGTCACAATACCGGGCTACTTTGGTTTCTAATGTAATTACTTTTGTCAGCTTCTGAGATGCACGTGGGTGTATATCAGTCACATCTACAAGTTTGTGACAAAATTCAAGGCTATTGAAGTAGCAAGTAGTCAGCGAGACGGACGTGGGAGCCTATCGGTTCTCAATACCAGGCTTCTTTACAGTTTGTGATGTAATTCACCGCTGATTCATCCTGTGAGACGTCTGTGGAAGTCTTACCGGCAACATCCCAAAGCTTCCGCAGGCATTAGGGAACGTCTTGCGTGTTGTCTAAAGGCTCATTCATAATGCAAACATAAACATAAGCATGGTGTTAACATAAAAGTTAGGACTACGTCCATAAGCGGACTCATTCCCAATGCGTTCGCATAAGCATAACACGTAAGACGTTAAGTTAGAAGCTTGCAAGCTTCTGTAATTATGCTTAAATAAGACGTAAGATATTAACCAATCACAGAACGATAACTCAAAATCGAGAACCGAAATTGGAGCGAAGTTGATAGAAGAACGAACGCCATATGGGCCATGGACACAGTCGATACCTTGAAATCGATTCTCACATCCAACCCCCTACGTCACACACAGTGTTTACTGATTTTTGACTGAATAAATTTAAACCAATAGTAAACCAAAATGTCTCACAGCTAATATTTTGCTTACATTTATGTTAGACATTGGGAATACTTCAGTCTATCACTTATGTTAATCGCTTAAGGCGTATGCCGGGATGGTCCCAGACGTGAATGATATGTTCTCCCAGTCGTGAATGTACAGCTTGTCTTCCCCCCTTAAAATTACTACTCTATATGTATGTAAATTCATTGGTTAGGCGGAAGAGCAGGCCCTATGGCCTGAGCCTCGCCATTAATAAAGTCATTATTAATTATTATTATTATTATTATTATTATTATTATTATTATTATTATTGGCGTATAGGCCATTGCTGACCACGCTACACACGATTAACGTGCGTGTAATTCTTCCAGGATCAGCTTTTTCAGCTGTATCCTTGGATTACGACAAGGTTGTTATGCCTTGAAGTGTGAATTATGAGATGATAGGAATGGATTAGGAGGTGATAGGATATTGGAGAAAGGTGATAGGTGATCGTGGACATTTGGAACCACCCCAGCATTCGCCTTTATGACCGAGGGAAACCACGAAAACCCCGGTCAGGTTGGCCGGCCCGGGAATCGAACCCGGACCTCCCGATTACGAAGTCAGTGCGCTACGCACTGAGCCACTTCGCTCGGTATTATTATTATTATTATTATTATTATTATTATTATTATTATTATTATTATTATTATTATTATTATTATTATTATTATTATTATTATTATTAATTATTATTACTATTATGTTAATGCTCATGTCTATGCGCTACGCTTATGTTTACGTTCGCATTGTGAATGGGCATTGTTAACGGTGCGCCGGCAGCTCGCGGTGGAGGCGCGAGGCGGGCCGCGCCACGAAGAGCCACCGGGCGCGCGGGAACCTGCGCCGGCGGCCCGCCCACCGGCGCGCTCGCGTCGCCAAGCGCAGGCGCATGCGCAGACGCCGGCGCCGGCCGCGCGCCGCCTCCGCCGCCAGCGCCGCCGCCGCCAGCGCCGCCCCCAGCGCCAGCACGTAGAACGGCAGCTGGATCTCGTCCAGCTCGATCACGTGCGGCGCGTCGTCGCCGTCGTCCCAGTCGCCGTTCAGCTGCGACGAGGCTCGGGCCTTGGGCGGAACGTGAGGCGGATTTCGGTTCAAACAAACATGGGAGTTTTTCTTTGAAATGGGATTTGGATGTTCAGTCAGCTAATGTTAATAAATGGTAGATTATTTATTATATCTATAAATTAATAATAGCCCACTGTAAATGAGTGAGTAACTTTTATATTTGAGATGTGATAAAATAATTTTATTAAAATACGTTTATTATAAAATATTACAAATATTTTATATATATTATAAAAATAATAATTTTATTTTTGATTAAAATTGAATTGTTGCTGTGAGAAAAAGATGTACTTTAGTATTTCGTGGACCATTTAATTTTCTTACGTTAGCAACACTGCACTACATTCGGGTGAGCTGTTTCACCCGAGCTAGTTTCATTTGTCTCATCCTTTCTGTAATCAAGAGTTTGCATTGGTTGCAGAAAAAGTAAATTGTCAAGTCGAGTACAGACGTGTTGGTTCTGTAGGATGTGAGGCAAAAAACACAACTTTAAATAGTAATTGAAATAAAATTTGATGACGTTTTTCTCAATAAACGTACACTACTCGAAGACAAAATTTGATCTTAGCGCGGTTTCTTAGTGTATCCCAAAACCTGAACTGTATAGTATAGCTTGTGAGCTGGAAGTCACTGCTTCATGTAGAATTAATTTCGCAGCGGTTTTTGTTTAACCATTTCTCAAAACACCCGGTGAGATATCAAGAATTTTCATGTCATTCTTCAAAAACATTACTAGGTGTTGAATAAGAAAGGTATTTTGCCGCGATAAAGTCTTCAATATTGCAAAACTCCTGAGCACGCAAACATTTCTTCAGACCCTGTACTAATTTAAACGTATTTTATTAAAAATTAGACAGGTGAGGTCATTTTTATCCATATCTTGAAAACAATGCCTCTTTATTATGTACTTGAGTGCGTCCCTCGGGAGATAAATAATCTTGATAGATTAGTGATCATGATGTTGTAATGGAAATAAGATACTTTAATAGAATATGAACGGGAGAGTACCGAGGTAACCGCCGCGAACCCAAATTCCACAACAAAGGTCCTCGTGGATTGACCTGGATTGGAACTTTTACTTCAAATATGCTTTAAATTTAAAAAACTACTTTTCAAAATATGTAAATCTGCTCATAATTATCTAGGGAATTTTCACCAAGCTGCTCCTAAATTGTACATCACAAGGTTGAATAGTTTCTGAGGTAATGGAGCCAAATGAGTATTACTCGCGCAAGTTTTGATACACGAGCTCCCTAGTTCTCATCGAGCGCTTAATTGCACGGCACATTGAGATACTTAGGTTTGATTCGGAACGGCACGTACCAATTTACAATGCTGACAACAACCACCTCGTACTCTCAAAACAATCGTAGCATTTCTCATGACACGCTTTGGGGTGTTAAGTTCATGCCCACAGTTGGTACGCCCTTTTAAGCCGTGACGTAGCCTGAGCCCTCCTCTTCCCGCACCCCTGCAGTGGAATATCAAGAACACTGGCGCGTATAGTACCCACACACAGGAGAGATAGGGATTTATGCTATTTTTCCGGGTACTTCGCCAGGATTGACCGAACGACCATACTACCTTGAAGGGCTTCTCGCCGGGGCTGTGGTGGTGCACGCGGTCGTTGTACCACTTGGTGAGCAGGCCGGCCTCCAGCAGGCGGCCGACGAGCGACTCGAGGCGCGGCAGGTAGGGCGACGCGTGCGGCGTCATGTAGGACAGCGTGACGGACGCCGCGGGCTCCGCCACCACGTGCAACAGCGTCGACCCGCCGGGCGTTTCGTGGATGAGCCGTTCGGCCGACGTCAGCGACGTCTGCGCGGACAGCTCTTTCTTGCGCTTGTCTTTGCTGCGTGGCACGCACGCACGCACGCACGCACGCACGCACGCACGCACGCGCGCGCGCGCGCCGCCCGTGGCAGCTAGGCCTACGTTTCGGTTCCTATTGCGGAGGCTTTCTTAAGGGCGGAATGGCGTTCCGTAATGCAGACCTTTCTGCCATGGATGGGGCGTATCCTTGGTAACTACAGTAGGGTGGTCGATATTTTGGCAAGTTGGTATTTCTTCGATACTGCATCCCATTAGGTTTAGGAAATTAATAAAACGAGGTATGCCGTTTTAGAGAAATTTGATAATATAAGCCCCTGCACTCTTCAGCTCTTCAAGTTTTATATACTAGTACTCCGTACATTCATATGACAAGCATTTACTGTACAGGCACACTTTCGACGTCAATGTTTATTAATAATTAATATTGTACGAAGAAAAAAATCAATTGTAGCATGGAGTGAGCTCTTTAAAAACATCTACATATTTCTATAGTGTACTTTTCACGAAACATGTAAAAGTAAATGAACAGACTTGAAGTACCCACTGGCTAGAGTTAATATGCTTTAATCACTGGCAATAATTATTTATTAATTTTTAATGTTTCAAATATAGTGACAGGACAGAGGCAAACACAAATCATCCGCGTTGGCCGCCTACTGCCAGGGACCCGCCAAGTACTTTCACAATTGGCGTCGTTAGTGTCTTTTCGCCCCTTCTTACGCCATACCTAGGGCCTTCTTCAGAGCAGATTCGAAACATTAGATTTTCTTCAAGGACGTGTGCCTTACTGATAAGCAAAAGACACACATAAGAACTCTGGTCGCAGAAGCAACCAACTTCATTCTTGGCTTAAGAAATGCATGCCTGGAGTGTGCTAGAAATAATTTGTTTCCAATGAATTTCAGGCAAAGGAAGTGAAGTAAGCGAGTGCGGATGAAATGGGACCTGGTTTTGTGATGAGAATAATATTAAATGCTTCATGGAGTTGGCATTGAATAGGTGCAAAAAACATTAAGAGAACACATGAAAAGAAAAATGAGAAAGGGATGTAAACGAAATATTTATTGATAATTTCGTACAGAAGAGCTTGGATATGCCCTACATGAGCTCAAGAACAAATTGTCGGATATGAACTCCATTAGACGCTATAATTATTTTTTTAATATCATTTTCAAAATACTAGTACGTACATGTGAAAGAATAAATAAAGTGCAATACCGCAATGAGTTGAAACCGACAAATAGTTAGCAATTATAAATTAGATGAACGAATGTAACAAATAATTGATAAAATTCTTCTTAGAAATCAAGTAATACATTAATTAAAATGGAGAAACGTTTCAGAAAAAAATTGGAAGTTTGAAATAACTTACATGTTGTTGACAAAATTGAACACAAATGTATACTTGTTGATATTCTTCAATATTATATGTACTATTTAAGAAAGACTTACACGATTTCTTTTACATTAATCTCTAACATCAATCTCTAACAAAGTAAAGACTAGACGTTCATTGTCCCGAATAGGCGCTTTTACGGCAAACATTATATCATTTGACAGATCACGTTCATTAATCTTAACGAAATGAAAATTCCGTTCCCGCTCATCTTGAATCACAACGCGAATATTAGAAGTATCAAATGTAACATATTAACTCCGGAAATTAAATTTTTCGAATTTAAAAAGAACAAATGAGATCGTTTGTGTAGAGAACAAGGCGTTTGTTCAATCCGAACGGGAAGTGTTCCGGCGCCATAATTCGCATTTTCCCCGGGAATAGGCACCCCTTGCGCGCTCTCTCCGACGCGTTTCAAAAGTCGATGATTTTCTCCGGAGCCTATTACGACGCAGCCTTTACCATCCCGGCCTCGCAATCAACATAGTTGAGCGTTTCTGTTTCGCTTTGCCTGTTTTGCCTCCTACGTCACCCTATTCCGCACGAGTTGTCCTTTGCAAGGGGCGGAAGTCTGAGAGCGTAGACGCTTTCTTCCGCTTCCTTCGCCGTCTTCTCCTCCTCCGCTTCCCCTTCTCGGGCGACGTTCTAATTTTTCCCAGAGCCTGTGACAAGGGGAAGGGGGCACACACTTTGAAGTTTAAGAGCCGAGGGGAGACGAGGTCGGGGCAGGCAGCGAGTAAACGGCCCTTACTGTTGCTGCGTGACGGCCATTTGTATCGCCCAGGCTTGCCAACCCGACGCCCAGCTCCTGGAACGCAGCGTCGCATTTCAGCCCCACCCCTCGTCCGTTTTCTTGGCGCTGTGTGCTACAAACGTCCTCTGCAGTTACTCCTCAGCCATGTGTGATAATGAAATAAAGGAAACGGTGACTATACCTGTTTTTTTACGAACTTAAATCACAAAAACGGATTAGATCTCTGCAATCTCAATTCTTTCAAGATATATATCAACCTGTGTATTACATTGCAAGACAATTTTCCTCATTACAGTAATAATGTTAGTAAACATTATTGGAACAAACAAATCGGAACTGGTCATCTCGGGGTAACACGATCTTTGTTCTGGCCATTTGTTGCGAAAGGACAAGTCGCAGAATCTCACCTGGTCATGCACTGATCGAGCAAATTATATCAAATTAAACCAGACCAGTAAAAATACAATTTGTCATTTAAGTTCTAACGAGAGAATTCATGTTCATTTAAGAGAAACTTGAAAGATAAGCACTCACGATGAAAAAATAAATGTTCAAATTATTAAAAAATCTTAGAAGACTAAAATTAGTTAAGGAATAAGTTTGTGGATTTCTAATACATAAAAAATAGAAGGATTTTATTAATACAATTCCAAAATAAGGTTTTGGATAAACCAAGTTACTCTTACTCACTCTCGAAACAATTGAACCCGACACTAATTCCAAATAGAACATCAAACCGTTTTTCGAAATATCGTTCTGAGGAGATTTTTAGCACTATTTACTTTGGTGCGTCAACCACACAAAATTTGCCACTAAAATGTTTGTTCTCCATCCAAATTTCTATCTCCTTGTTTTTCCTACTTCTCCCCTTTCCACTGCGTTCTCCCCTCTTCATTCCAGCGTTCCAGCATCCTCTCGCTCTCTTTTTATTCGTCCCTTGGCGCAGCTCGGTTACTTGGGACCACCCGCGTCTTTGTCACCCTTTCCCCTCCCCCTCCCCCTCCCCCTTCCTCTAGACCCCGCTTTCTCGCCAGCCCCACCCCCGCCTGCGTCTCCGTCGGCGGTTTATTGGATTCCGAAGTATAAAGTGCGTGGCGCGACGCGGCGTGCCAGTTATAGCGTAGTGGGTGGTGTTTCGAGTAAGCGGATTTCAGAACGCGCTCCGGAGCAAAAACGCCGCGACGGGTCACCACGAGGGAGCGGAGCGCGTTCTAATATTTAAATAAATAAAAGAGTTTAACGTTTTCACTTTGAAGACGGAAACTATTAAAACGCCTCGAACTCCAACCATAAAAAGACAATTACAAAATTTTAAAGACCAGGGTAGAAAGTATTAAAAAACTTGAATAGTACGTAAAAGGGAAAGAACCTTGCGGGAGCGCACCTTCAGAAAGTGCCTAAGTCTGTTGGAGAGGTTTTATCAACTTTTAATTGGCCCTACCTGACTTTACCAACATATTTCTCGAGAAAGAATGGATTAATGAAAAAAGGCATTACGAAAAGAAAATATTGGTGCCGGCACTCACTGCGTATCAGCTGATGAAACGCAAAAATGTTAAGATATAGAGTCTGATAATTTATGATAAAACATTACGATTATAAAAGTGAATTTATAATAAGGTCTCTTTTCCATGAATAATAAACCAAACAAGATTGAAACAATAAAATAGAACAAATTATGGAAAACCTTAT
Source organism: Gryllus longicercus (assembly GCA_038098605.1). Taxonomy (NCBI): domain Eukaryota; kingdom Metazoa; phylum Arthropoda; class Insecta; order Orthoptera; family Gryllidae; genus Gryllus; species Gryllus longicercus. Next base: position 282,217 of record JAZDUA010000528.1, on the reverse strand, counting down.
TGTTATGGGTAAAAACCTTGGTGAGTAGAACTCCCAACTAAAGGATTAAATATTTAAAAAATATTAGAGACAAAAGAAATCAAATGTGGGATGAACTGCAAACAGGTTGAATCTGTGGTCAGTCCATAACCTGTTACGAGCAATAAATTCTATGGTGAAGAAAATACTAAGTGACCAACCGGATATAACACTGATAGTTTAATTCTAGCAGCACAATATATGCATATAAGTGCCTCAACATGGGATTCTTTTTAAGAGATCCGAAAGAAAAAAAGTGACTGCAAAATAGAGAGATAAATAGAAGGATGATAAGTATTATAGAATAGAGAGGGGAAGAGAAGGAGGAAGGGGAGAGAGGAAGGAGGTGAGAAGAGGAGAGAGAGGGAGCGGGAGAGTTTGGGGTAAAGGAAAACAGGGAATGATAATTAGTGAAGGACAAGGTTTTGGAAGGGACAAGGAATAAGGAACAAGGGACGAGCTGAATACACAACATTTAGTGAGGGGCGAGAACGATAGGAGAGAGAAAGAGAGAGAGAGAGAGAGAGAGAGAGAGAGAGAGAGAGAGAGAGAGAGAGAGAGAGAGAGATAAAAGAAGAGAGGAAGGGAAGGGGGATGAAAGAGTAGAGGGGAAGAGGGATAAAAAGGGAGAGGAAGAGAAATAAATGTGGCGAGAAGATGATGCAGAGAGAAGGATAAAGGAAGGGAGAGGAAGATGCAGGGAGAGATAAATGAGGAGAGAGGAAAGGCAGAGGGAGGGATAAATGCGGAGAGAGGAAGAGGGGAGAGTGAAAGGTGAGCGAGAAGATGGGCAGCCGATACAGGGAGAGAGACGAAAAGGAAGTGAAGGAGAAAGAACAACCATTAGACGCACGGCGTGGAGCGTGCATGGGCGTGAGAGTGAGAGTGAGAGTGAGAGTGAGCGTGAGCGCCGCACTCACCACGAGCGCAAACCGCTCCCCAGCGAGGACGCGCTCGCGCACGCACAGCGCGCTGCAGGGGCGGAGGCGCAGGCGTGCCTTGAGGGCCTCGCGCACGCGGTCCCTGACCCGGCCCTCGCCGTCGCCGTCGAACGCCGTCAGGAAGTGCTCCGAGGGCGTCTCGAGCGGCAGCGCCGACCGCGCCAGCGCCGCCAGCGAGTCCACGTCGCTCAGGAACCACGGCCGCGTCACCGACTTGAACAGCATGGCTTGGAAGAGCGTGGCGGTGACCACGCTGCTCAGCACCAGCGCGCCCAGCAGCACGCGCTCTTGCGGCGAACGCGCGCGCGACACGCGCCCCGACGGCGCCGCCGCCAGCGCGCTGCCCGCGGCGCCCAGCGCCCGCAGCCAGCGCCACCGCCCCTGCCACGCCCACACCACGTCAGCCTTCAGATGTATCCTCTCGGCTACAGCCAACGCCATCGCCCTTGCGAAGCCTACAGCCCTTCTGCATTTCGACGTATCACATCGACTACAGCCAACGCTATTGCCCCTGCCAAGCCTACAGCCCTTCTGCTTTTCGACGCATCACGACTGCATTTCGACGTATCACATCGACTACAGCCAACGCTATTGCCCCTGCCAAGCCTACAGCCCTTCTGCTTTTCGACGCATCACGACTACAGCTAGCGCCTCCGCCCCTGCCACGCCCACAGCACACCAGCCTTTAGATGTATCTTCTCGGCTACAGCCAACCCTACCGCCTTTGCCAAGCCTACAGCCCTTCTGCTTTTCGACGCATCTCCTCGACTACAGCCAGCGCCACCGCCCCTGCCACGCCCACAGCCTTTCAGTCTTTAGGTGTATCCTCTCGGCTGCAGCCAACGCCACCGGCCTTGCAAAGCCTACAACCCTTCTGCCTTTCGTCGCATCACCTCGACCACAGCCAGCGCCGCATACCTTCCATTCCTTCAGCCCCTCACTACATTCTCTTGGCTACAGCGAGCGCTTTCGATGACAAGGGTCGTGAGCATTCATATTTACAACAATCTTCTCGCTGGATGATTAACTTCCTTTCGTTAAAGTTATTTTTTATAGTTCGAGAAAACGGATGAGGTAATATTGGAAAGTGAAAGAAGAGTCACATCTAATGCAATATTCACTGTTCACTTGGAAAAGAAATGGGCTTTGGGGTCTACATGATGAGGCAAAATGTGAATGTTATGTCCACGGATGTGTGTACAGGAGATACAAACAGCCTGTTGTGCCAAAATATTTGAAAATTCTTTCATTTAAAAAATCGTTACTGTGTACTGTGCGACATCGGGCTTAAGTCGGACGATAGACGCACATACTGTGCGATACGGCTGAAGGCTCATTCAATAAACTTCAAAGTATAAAATTCAGAGTATTTATCTAAGAGAGTAGATGAGTAAACGTAACAGATGAAGAAAACGAAAAAGTTATGACCATTATACTCAGGAAACTCGTGAGTCAGTTCTTTCCAATATTGTAGGAATAGATTTTTATTTAATTTAATAATCCCCTGGGAAGTGATTGGGTTCCGTTAGTAGTACGTTAAAATAAAAATATAAAGAAAGAAAAAAAAGCTGTCCTATGAAAAGTCTCTGGCCTGGAGAAATTGAAAAACTTAATTTATAAAAAAGAGCTTCGCGAGAGAACTGACTTATAACATAGGGCAAAACTCTTTGAAAAATGGATTGTGATAAAAACTATATATATCAGAGAAAAATACTATTAATCACTATCGCAGTCGTTGAACTATTATTAAATGGAAATAGTACAATTAAAATTTCATTAAACACAAATATCTCTATGGAATATCAACACTAATAACGAGAATTGATGAGTATCTACTTAACATTGCCTCTTGTTTACTTCGAGAAATGGCACGATACGTCCAAAATAACGATATAGCGTGAGTACACATCGACAAAATCTCTAGAGAGCGCTGTAATTTACAAATGAAACCCATAATTACAGAATCTAATCAGCCACGTAATATTGCAGGTATGTCCAGTTCTTTTTATGGATCATGAGATCAAAATTGGAAATTCACGTTTTTAAGAAATTGTAACGTTTTGTATGCAAGAATTTGTAACGCGCATTTAAAGTATTAAAATGTTGAATTTATTGTTATCTAATTGAAACACGAATATGATTTACTTAAGAAAGTAAACATACTTATACAAATAAATAACTTTCAGAATTTACTTTTTCAAAATTTATTCCCAACACTTTAAAAAGTATTAAATGATTTTTGTGTGTAATACACCAAATAATTTTCAACACGTTATACGTCGTTAGAACCATCGGTATCTCTCAGCGCACACACAAATTGCCAGCCAGCGAAATGACGTTGACCAAACAAACTCCTGACGTAAAACGTTTCATAAAGGAAGAAAACATATCCCTGGAAAACGTTTGCTCTACACAAACATTTGAAAAGCAAATCAGGCGAATGAAAGGAAAGAGGAAAATCAAATTCAAAATCTAATACATCCACGCGATAGCTTTTTAATGTTGAGAAATGGAAATATTTTTAGTATTCTCGGAGAAATTTTGATTTACGCTTGCCAAACGTTAGGATTACTGAACATGTTAAACCTAACACTTGACAATAAAAGGGAGAAAGTTTCCTGTGGTGAATTATATATAGTTGTACTTTATGATAATAATTTTCGGATAACAGGTTCTCAGATGGTCAACTAAGTCATCTAATTAGCCGTTCATTAGTAATTCATGCTGGTCGGAATTGAGTAATTTAATTTTTACAATATTATTGTAAAAAGTATGCGGAGAATATTAGCGGGTCCCTAAGTAATGAAAGTCCGAAATGTAACTCTCCAAAAAAAACATTTGTTTGAAAAAATACGAGTAGTTTACGTGCAATGTATGCTCGAAGTTAAAGCAAATTATAAAAAAAAAACTTTTCTGAAAAATAGCTCCAATTCTTCTCCTCTCTCTCTATTTTTCTCCCTACATATAAAACAAGGGATTCTTAAAGTGAAGGTGCAGGTATAATTTCCGTTGAACTCTCTGAATTTTCGAAATTTCGCAAAAATCATAAATAATGTGAGAAAGTGTGTGCACCCCTAGTCCGTCCTGCCACGGGCCCGCGCCTGGGGCGCCGCCGAGGGCAGTACCTGCGGGCGGAACGCGCGTATTAGCGGGTCCTTAAATAATGAAAGTGCTAAATGTAACTCACCTAAAAAAACATTTGTTTGAAAAAATACGAGTAGTTTACGTGCAATGTATGCTCGAAGTTAAAGCAAATTATAAAAAAAATCATTTTCTAAAAAACAGCTCCAATTCTTCTCCTTTCTCTCTATTTTTGCCCCTACAGGTAAAACAAGGGATGCTTAAAGTGAAGGCGCAGGTATAATTTTCGTTGAACTCTCTGAATTTTCGAAATTTCGCAAACGTCATAAATAATGCGAGAAAGAGTGTGCATCACTAGGCCGTCCTGCCACGGGCCCGCGCCTCGGGCGTCGCGCCGAGGGCAGTACCTACGGGCAGAGCGCGCGTATTTGCGGATCCCTCAATAATGAAAGTCCGAAATGTAACTCTACTAAAAAACATTTGTTTGAAAAAATACGAGTAGTTTACGTGCAATGTATGCTAGAAGTTAAAACAAATTATACAAAAAAACATTTTCTGAAAATAGCTCCAATTCTTCTCCTTTATTTCTATTTTTCTCCCTACAGATAAAACAAGGGATTCTTAAAGTGAAGATGCTGGTATACTTTTCGTTGAACTCTCTGAATTTTCGAAATTTCGCAAAAGTTGTAAATAATGCGAGAAAGTGTGTGCACCCCTAGTCCGTCCTGCCACGGGCCCGCGCCTGGGGCGCCGCCGAGGGCAGTATCTGCGGGCGGAACGCGCGTATTAGCGGGTCCCTAAATAATGAAAGTCCGAAATGTAACTATCCTAAGAACATTTGTTTGAAAAAAACGAGTAGTTTACGTGTAATGTATGCTAGAAGTTAAAGCAAATTATAAAAAAATCATTTTCTGAAAAACAGCTCCAATTTTTCTCCTTACTCTCTATTTTCCACCTACAGATAAAACAAGGGATGCTTAAAGTGAAGGCGAAGGTACAATTTTCGTTAAACTCTCTAAATTTTCGAAATTTCGCAAAAGTCATAAATAATGCGAGAAAGTGTGTGCACCACTAGGACCAGTGTGTGGGGCGCCGCGCCGAGGGCAGTACCTGCGGGCGGAGCGCGTGCAAGGCGCCGGCGCCGGCGAGGTAGGAGGCGGCGAGCGCGCCCCAGCAGGCGGCGTCGAAGAAGCGGTAGACGGCCAGCCCGCTGGGCAGCCGGCGCGCCCGCGGCGCCACCACCACCCAGTAGCTCACGCCCAGGCTGGGCGTCACGTACTCCACCAGGTCGCGCCCCAGGTAGGCCACCTCGCGCGCGTTGCCGCCCCACGCCACCCGCGCCTCCACCACCTTCGCGCAGGGCGCGCGCCGCTCTAACACATGGCTTGGAACGGAGGGCTGGTTCCTCACAAACGTCACACCGCGTGCGGCTCTTGCGTGCTTATTAACAAGTCCATTGTTTATACAACTTTAAAGGGAAGCATTCGCTGCCAGAAATTTCGGCATTACTTTAATGAAATGTACATTATAGTAATTATCAGGAACGCACATTAAATTTAATGTACACATGTACATTAGGATGTAAGAGTCAAAGATTTATAATCACATCTGGAAAGAATGAATTAATGAACTTGACAGACTGGTGAATATGAATATACGACAGAAACGACTAGAGGTAGAGGAAACGTGAGGACCTCTACATTAAATATATACTGATTCTAACTTGTGCATTAAATTTAATGTGCAAATATATTAAGCTCTTTTTAATGTACAAAGTTACATCAACGTACATGTACAATAAATTAATCTACATTAATTTAATGACACTTCTGATAGTGTACAACAAACTGGATTGAGGTGTCAAGTTTCAATGAGGTACGAGAGAGAGACTTCACTGTACGGTTCACCTTTTCAACCTGAATCCTATCGCCAAAAAAAAATTTCTGCACATTCTAAAATAAAGTTCAATTTATGGACCTTTAACAGTTGGAAAAACTATCCATTGAAGGAAATTTTTTTCTGTAATTAACTAACCTGGAGCGTAAGAGCTTGTATTACATCACACTACATCACACTACAGAGACACTAAAAGAAACTAAGTATATTTTAAAGCTATTTGTATTGTGTTGGTACTAAAACATTCCCAATGAAGTAATTTTCGAGATTACTAGAAAACTTTCTTTGTCACACTAATATTAAGAACGCAGTTCTACTTTACTAAACGCAACGCCGGTTTCCTGAAATGACTGTTGTTCCCTTTCAAGTTATGTGTGCGCATCATCATTGTTTCTCAATTTGCTATGATTTCGATGACTATGTGAGGGTTACCTCATTCAGAAGTTAACTGGAAACTAAGAAAAATTTAACTTGTGAGTGATTGTGAAAAAATATTGAATGCACTAAGCTTGAGATGCATATTTTTAAGCTCGGGGTTACTTCCAACTTCGCTCAGGTTTCGATTCACTTCGCTGCGATTACAAAATCATCTTATTCAATTAAGTTTATTTGCACAACCTTGATTCATTAACTAGTATTTTGAACATTCACATCGAACACTGGAATTTACTGACTCATATAATAAAGACTTTTAAAGACATTTTAGTACCTTAAGTAGCTATCTTAGACAGGGATCTTTAGTAGTGGTAGACACCAGTTACAACTTCGTGATTGAGTGCCATCTAAATTAACGTAATTACGATTTTCATTCCTTAGACATTTCGGTCAAACCTGAGATGGATGATGTGTAATGATGGAATAATGGAGAGGTAGATTCTCTCTCTACACCACAAATGCCACATGGATTTTGGCCTAGGCTTCGATGTCGGTTACGCAGAGGTAGATAGGTGCGCAAACGCAGGAGTTAGGAATCCGACTCCCCGCGGTAGAAGCTGCCGTGTCTGTCAGTATACCAGATGTGATCGTCCGGAAGCGCCTGCACTCTTTACCCGTTAGGCTGTGTCACCAAGCAGCAGGCCACTCCAGTCGTTCCCACATTAGCGCTGGGCCGGAGGAACACCAACTGGAGCACCCACTTGAGTGAGTATGCACTACACCACAGTCCACCCGACCGCAATCTTCACACAGCGTACATCCAATAGTACGTATATGAATTGATCAGAATTAACCTCGTTAAAAAAACTTTTAAAAAACTGTACGCCACGTACGGGAGAGAAGTATAATTGCAAGTTTTCTTACGCTCCACAATTCCTACCCCTCCCTTTTACCATACATACTCGTAGTTGAATTATTAATAAAAGAACAAAAAATCGGGGATAGCAACATTTACAAATCAGAACTTCTCGCTCCCGAGTACTTGTATTGAATTGAATTAATGCGTTATTTTACGTGGAGAGGCTCAGGCCATCAGGCCTGCTCTTCCGTCTGACCACGCAAATTTCGCTACGCTCCTTTCACCAACAGGCGATTTGAATTTAGCTCAGAGGCGACATTTAGGCTTGATGATGTTTTACATGCAAGTAAATGTACTAACATGGGCCAGCCGGCTTTACTTCTCCTCCGAAGGAAGGCGTACGAAGGATTTTTTCGCCCTTAAAAATCCACGGCGTCGATCGGGTTTGAACCCACCAACAACGCTAACCGTTACACCATCGCCGCGCGCAACACCATGGCCGCGCGCAACACCATGGCCGCGCGCTGCTACTTGTCGCAACAGATTACCTGGCGCAGAGCGCCGCTGAGGCTGCCATTCGGCTCGACGTGACCCCACAAGTGGCCGTCGGGGGGCGTCTCGGCCACGTAGGAGAAGTCGAGGTGCTGGCTGAGCGCGTGCAGCAGCTCCCCGTCGCGGGCGTACAGCCGGCCCTGCTCCTGGCCGGGGCCCGGCGCCTCCGCCGTGCGCCCGTACGCGAACAGCGCCACGCGCAGCGGGTACCCGCGCAGGCGCAGCAGCTTCACCTGCGCCAGGTCCTCGTCCGGGCGCACCTACAGAGCCATTCAACATTGCGTCGGACGCACCTGCAGAGCCATTCAACATTGCGTCGGACGCACCTGCAGAGCCAGTCAACGCTGCTTCGGAAGCTCCTACAGAGCCATTCATCGTTGCGTCGGACGCACCTGCAGAGCCATTCAACGCTGCTTCGGACGCACCTACAGAGCCATTCAACATTGCGTCGGACGCACCCACAGAGTCATTTAACATTGCTTCGGGAGTCCTTAAAGAGCCATTTAACATTGCGTCGTTCGCACTTGCAGAGTCAATCAACGTTGCTTAGGACCACCTACAGAGCCATTCAACATTGCGTCGGACGCACCTGCAGAGCCATTCAACGTTGCTTCGGACGCACCTGCAGAGCCATTCAACATTGCTGCGGACGCACCTGCAGAGCTATTCAACACTGCTTCCGACGCACCTACAGCTTCATTCAACATTGCTTCAGACGCACCTGCAGAGCTATTTAACATTACTTCCGACGCACCTACAGAGCCATTCAACATTGCTTCGTACGCATCTACAAAGCTATTCAACATTGCTTTGGACGCACCTAGAGAGCCATTTAACATTACTTCGGAAGTTCCTACAGAGCCATTCAACTTTGCTTCTGACACACCTATAGAGCCATTCAACATTGCTTCGGACGCTCCTACAGATCCACTCAACATTTTTTCAATAACAGTCAACACCATACAACAATATATCGAACTTCATACCTTATGAATACGTTATCATGCAGCAAGAAAACATCACCTTGTTAATGTGCCGAACACATTATATTGTAAGGCTGTGTTACATAAGCCTCTAATATGTCGCATTAGTTTTCAATCAATTCTCTCTAATAATTTCAATAAGTCTGCGTAATTTCTTTTCGCAAAAATAGAAAATTATTATGAATAGCAGAGGATTCATCTACGGAGACCGTAGGCAACTTTGAATCACCTTGTGACAATTTATGAACGCGGAGCATTTCTATTTCATGAAAATTTTGCTGTGTCCGCCTCCGTCGCTGCTTTTACTCTCTCGCTGCACATCATTGCCCCTCCACGCTCGGGGAGGATATTTACAAACGCTGATATCTACAATGTTTTAAAGCAATATACATATCTAATTATTGTTTGATTAAAAATTACAATTTTGCAGATAGTTTGAGACGGTCATAAGCTATTGCCAGCATTGAAGCTATATTATTTATGGATCCAATTAATTATACTCAACATGTAGAATGTTTGCATCTTGAGCAAGATCACTCAATTATTGCAAAGAATAACATGTTTTCATCAATTAAAAAAATGTATTCACCAACCCGTTACTTCTTTATCATAAAATACCTAGCAAGTCGTTCCGCCCTTGAACCAGAAAATTACAGGCTTGTTTGATAGGTAGTCAACTGAATAATAAAAGGAAAATTTCGGATTAATGTTGTGCTTACGAGGGATAATGAGAATTACGTAAACATAATGTAGGAAGTAAAGTAAATTTCGCTGGAACGAGTGTGTACTGGAATTCCTGAGCAAATCTGATAAGAAAAAACCAAAAGTACAAACCTCTGTTAATGCTCCCCATTTATTGTCTGGTCTCGGCACGAACGGGTCGAATGTAATGTCTCGTTCACAACCATGGAAGAGCGCCGCAGCGTTCAGGATCTCGTGTTCCTTCCAGAGCCACTCCAGAAGCCTGAAGTGAACATCCGTGACTTCGGTAAGGCCTGGCATATGGAACAGGATAGACGCGCGTTTGTGAATAGGCACAAGGAAACGTTGACGAATATTAAACAAGTTTTTTAAAGCGTCTACGTCATCCGAAACGAAGACGTATGTGATGCCGTTGAGTGAATGTGGAAGATGGTCGGAAGAGGAGGAAATTATTACGTGGCGTTTTCGTCGTAGGTGAATTTCGTCATTTCTTCTGGAAGACTTTTGGATTGCAGATGAATCAATTTGTTGAGCCGATGGGAGAAATGTCACTTTCTTATACGCGTCGTTTGAAATTAGCTTAGGATACACTCTGGTTTTCGTCATTGAATACCAATTTCGGTAATTGGTGAATTTATTGATAATCGTTTTACTGATTTTCATTTTTCGTATTTGATTTGGCATGTTAAATTTAGTTTTAAACAAAAACTTAAGCAAATTCCAACAACTGTTCATTAACAATTTAATAGAAAAATATTGATTATAATTATTGATTGGCTCATTTTCTTTGTAATTTGCTGCTTCGTAATTATTTTCTTCACTTTCCAAAACTTTGCTAAGCCGTCGTTCAAATAGCTGGTCTTTAGAATTGTCAAACATTTCAATTTGTGATAGGTTCTGAACACTCATTTTGTGTTCTGCATGTTCTTGATCGCATATTTGTGCATTACTTTTCTTTACGGCGCCTATTCGCTGATGAACGTTGATATCGGATGTGCGTTTTTGTATTGGACTAGCGTTAATTTTTATAACCGGTTCCTCCCACACCAATTCTCGATTCTCCATCGCCTGTCGAGCTGGCTTGTTTACATCGTTGTCGACCTCATGCAGCCGATTTGAAGGACCGGGCCAAGGATCCCCGAGGCTGCCTTCGGTTTGGGAGGGGATGGCGTTGCGGCGTTTTCTCCAGTGGTCGGTCTCGATGTCGCCCACCACGAGCGGCGCCACGGCGCGTCGCTGCATCTCTCGCACTAACTGCTCCGCCTGGTCCCGAGTCGCGCTGTCCCACACAAGCACCACCGCTCGCCCGTAGCGGTTCTCCAGCTGGATGCAAACACTTGCTGGTTCAGGCGCTGGGGGAGGCGGGGAAAGCCGGCCGTGTAGTCGAGGTGATATTGTACTCAGAGCTAGTGCTACCATCATTAGCTGCATCTGCATAACGAGGTGCAAACGTCTTCATCAAACTGTTACATTTTGCGTAAAGAGATAACAGTTTTGCACACGGTAAATGTGAAACTTTTTCGTAAAAAAGCTACAGAGATTGTTTGGAATACAGTTCAGTTTTATTGTCCTTCATATTAAGAAAATATCTATCTATTTATATTTTCTGAATGATTGGTATCACTATGAGGCTTTGCTAATAATTAGTCATGTTTCGAGAGAAGACACGATGCTGCTTCTCAATATTAACAAAAATATGAAGAACGTTCTAATTATGAAGCCCAATCTGTCGGACATTCAGATTCACATGTCTAAAGTTGGTTTCACATCTTTTAGAGTATGCTATTATGATATTCAAATCTCAAAAACCTTAATATTTAATTATATAAATGTCATGTTAATTAAAATTAGGACACAAATTCAGGCTCAGGAGCATATTACTGTAAATAAGTGCTTCAAATATATCGGAAGACTCATAATTTGAAATTTCATATTTATAAATTACGGTATTAAGACACGTTTTGACAATCAATTACCCATTAGGATATTCTTTATGTTAATTTACTTAATTAGAGCAAAGAGAGGCTGTAAATAAATGTGTAATTGTCTCTTTCTTTCAATCCACCTCAAACACTAAGAAAGAAGTGTCATAACCAGTTTTATAGTACACAACACACTCGGAAGCAATAGATAATATTATTTGCTATCACATGTAAATTTTTCATGCGTATTCTTCTCTACAAAAACATTTCACTATTCAGCTATACACATATAATTCGTTTTTACAAAAAAACGCCGTTTTCACAAAAAACGTCTTTTCATAAAAAATAATGAATTTTATGTTATGAGTCACTATATTCACCGATCCTACCAGAAATGACTCAGAGAACGCACAGCTTTCACTGTTGTCAATACTTCTAGCCTGCTTTTTCTAATACGTGGAATATAATTATCGAATGGCGTGGAGTTCAGTGAGAACCCCTACTATAAAACGGGGGAAGGAGACAAGGGGGAGAGACGTCACGACAAATGTATAAACGTAAATACGCCTTCTAACACGTGAGGTAGCATGCTCTCCATTTCGATGAAAGATATCTCATCCGTTCTGTGATCTCTCCTACTACGAACGGAGATGTTGAATTCATAAAAGATATGAGTAGAGAGTGGACTTAATGTGAGGTAATACAGAATAGAAGGGGATCGTTAGTACATAATTATTCATTTAACAGATGTACGGTCGTATCTCTACACCATAATGCTGGGGTATAAAGGTAAAGAATAGGCTAAGTTCAATCAATATCACGACAATATCATTGCAACAGGAACGAAAACAATATAAGAAGTTGGTTTCCTTGAAAATGATGGGAAAATATTTTGACAGAAAATGTAAATGTAAAATAACATCCGTGATGCCCTCATCCGTAGAAATGAATTCAAAACGGGATAAAATAGCCAGAAATTATAATAAGTAATATTTAATCTTGTGATGTATCTTCCAATGCGTGACCAGGAAAAAAGTATTCAGCAGAATTTATTTGAACGGGACTGAAAAGGGGCTTTGCATAATACGTAGGTCAGTCAGAAAATAAAGACTGCTATTTTTCCTACTTATATTAAATTAGTTAAGAGTAAAGTTTGAATTTGGAACTAATCTTCAAATCTTCTTTTACAATCCGCTGCAGTAGCAACTTTCTGCGTCCACATGTGCCAGCACATGATCACATAAAAAATGTCCGAAATCGATGTTCTTATGAGACAACGTCTTATGATTGAATTCTTGAATGCAGAAGGTGAAATATCCATTCATGAATTGATGAAAGACTGAAAAATGTGTACGGTGATGAAACAGTGGATTTTAGCACAGTTAGACGATAGGTTCGTCTCTGTAACAAAACTGAAGAGCAAACACTGATGGGTGGCGAAAATAGAAGTGGCAGGTTAATTTTATTTAAATAGAAAAAAATAAGAGGCATCACTTTTTTACTGACCTTTGCAGATAGAGTATAAAAGTCAAATGAACGTTTTCCGGAGTTGTTTGCACAATATTCTTTTATTACAAGTGCAATGGGTCACATAATGGGCCAAATGAAAATAAAAAAAATGAATACCCCCTTTTCATTATCGGTCGGCAACAATTAAAACTTCAAAACGCTTACAAACAAAATATTGTCAGATCTGATGATTGAGTTACACTTCTTTGAATTAATAAACCGACATGATTAATCATTTGTTTGTTTCTAATTGACTTGTTTAATTGTCAAATGTATTGGAAAATAGACATAAATAGAACAATTATGCACTAAAGTAGTAAAAACTATACTAACTATTCCATCTTTAAAATATTTTAATAAATTCTTTTAATTTTTTTCTTAGACAACGGCGTTAGCCAATGTAATGAGAGGCTAATTAAATTAAATAGAAAAAATACTAATAAAAATCAATAAACATAATGCTGGTGAAACAACACACTCGTTACTTACTTTGTCAGTTACTGTACATTCGGTACCATAACAACAAAGTCTTTCTTTACAATAAATTGTAATTGGTGCTACAAATGTTCACGCTTTTATGCCTCTTTACTCTTGCGAATTTTAATTGCTCTTGGCAATAAAAATAAAAGAGAAGCATACTATATTAAAACCCTATTGTTAATAACAGTTATCACATTTATTTTTCAAAAATATAAAACACAATTTAATGAATCATTAGTTAATTCTATACCTAATTCAAAAGTTTCATTACTAGAAGATGGAAACCTGATGTATAATTTTGTAGGAAGACTCCTCAAAGTACATTATGAACAATATTGATGATAAGTCTCGATGAAATAATAAATAGGGATCTGGTATATTGATTATAAGTCAATAAAAAATTCCACAAGGAAGAAGAAGAAAAAGAAAAAAGGAAGAATAAAAAATATTAACCAACCTCTATAATGATCTTTTAAATGTATTTTTAAAAACATATCAGGCTTATTTGTTAACTCACTAAATTAACTATGAGAACTATCTCAGTGAACTAATCTTTGCGTGACAGCTCTTATTAAGAGACATAGCTCAAGCGAGAACGTATTAATGACAACTCTTACCAATTGTCAATGATTGTCATCCTACATGTAACGAAATTAGAAAACATCATATGTACAAACATAGGAAACAATTTGTAAATACAGATGTCTCAGAATTTATGTTACAAACTTCTTGGGCAAATAGGTCGAAACTGACAACTTTTTACCTATAAACATAGAGTGGGAAGTCACATATAACTTCGTTATATGCATTTATACATTTGACATATACCTCTGTTTGTTAGCCAATCAGTATGAAAATGCTTGTGAGGTCCACAAAATCTCTTTGTTTGAGCTTGAACCTGCTGGACATCTGTGCAAAATGTGTTACCTAAAACTCTGGGGAAATGACCCATGTGTACCTCTGTTATTAGCATTTTACCACTTGCCCATTTGCCCACTTCCTCACAATGCAATCTTAATTGATAAAAAGTGATCATTTTCGACCCCTCGAAATGCACTAGAAGTTTATAACATTTATTATGAGACACACTGAAAATTGTACGTGTTTTTGCAAAACGTATTTTTCTGCAGAATAAGAATTTGTTTAACAGTAGTAAAAGGTAATTCAATACAATTACATTTCATTCATTTTCTTAAAATATATTTTATTTCATTCAAACCTGGAAATAAGACACGCCCAAGAAACAACTTGAAAAGTTAATTGCCTCAGTAGCTGGGTTAGATGGAGCATAAGGACAAAAAGCAGCAGACTAGGGTTCGACTCTCAATCGGGGCAATTAATACCTTGAACATTTTGATAATTTTAGTTAGGTAATTCATTTGGAGTACTTAAGAACAGAGCAATATGTCAACGTGACAATTGAAGAGATAATTATTTACTATAAGAATCTCTATTTTATTTTACCGGTCAATTTCCTTCCATTTTTTGCTTACTGTATTACAAACGTGACACGAGTTACAACGCACAGAATTTATGAGCACTCCAATGCAATGCAAATGAATTTATAACTGCAGTGACACTTACCGCCCAAGATGAAGAGACCGCAAGCAACCAGAGTTTTATGATCTCCGTTGCAGTGACCAATCACAGCAAACATTGTTGCCAGCAGCATCAGGAACACCGAGACTGCTTCGAATGGAGTCGACAACCTACAAAAGAGAACGAAAATGTTCATAAGAAAGTTACAATGAAGGAGATATACAATAATACCACAGAGAGCTGTTTAAGACAACGTTTCTACCCAGGCAATTCTATTATAAATAATAAACTTAAAAATTGAAACTAAACTACCATAAAGATAAGATGTACAATCAGGGAGAGTTAATTAATTTAGAAAATACTTACAAAAGTAGAGTTACAAAAGAACTTATCAAATCAGCGGGATACATGTTCAGGCAAAATACATATTATAAATTAATCAAAATAATAATAATTTCGTCATTCGTAATGCTGACACTTCCTATGCATTAACAGTGTGGTCGAGAATAATTTCGGAATTAATATTCTTTGCAATGAAAGGGACGTACTTCAAGTCAAAACTATAATTTTTAAAAACGTTTCATATAGGATAAAAAATTGACGGATTTTCAAAAGTTTTCTCAGAATTTTCCTTCTCCATTATGGAAATTATACTTTTTTATAAAATGAGTTCCGTTTCGTTCTAGTTTTTTCTGCTTATATGCAATTTCATGCTTTATTACGTTAAATAGGAATCCATAAAGATAAGACGATAATGTTGATAATAATAACAATAACAACAACAATAATAATAATAATAATAATAATAATAATAATAATAATAATAATAATAATAATAATAATAATAATAATAATAATAATAATAATAATAATAATAATAATAATAATAATTTTAAAAGGTTCATTGCCTGTACAAGAATGCACATAGTGTCAGGAATTACATCATATAGCTGAGAGTCATATTTATTTCCGGTTCATTCGCCTTCCATCATATATAATACCACAAACTTGTTCTGCCACACGTCAGTGTATTCCGTCTTTCCTTCATAACTTAAATACTGAGTTCTTCATGTATAGTTTCGGTACTTTGCTATCAATATTTGAATACGATATAACTTCACAAAATAATTCTCAATTTTACTTATTTCACCTCCGGAACAGTGAAAAACACCGTTATTAAAGAAGAGATGACTGCTATAACTATAGTAGAGTCACAAAAGTTAAAGGTGATATACATTAACGATATTTGTATTTTTATATCGTATTGAATAGAAGAAGATTCAGTTCCCAATTAAGTGGTCTTTCACAGTATTCTGGAAGGTACTTGTGCTTGAAATATGATCATTATTCATATACTTTTTGAAATAATTTTGTATGGTGTATGATGTTTTAATCCAATTTTGCTTCAGCTTTATTTATTCATTCTCCGCATATATAATCTAGAATTACATTAATTATCTGTTTATTTTAGTACGGCTTCTGCACAAAAACACAAATTCAAACACAGTATTTAGTCACGCATGAAAATACGCTATCTGCCATCAACAACAGCGGGCATTCGGCTAACCACGTGAACGTGTACATGTAGTCATGTGATCACACACGCCTACTTGCTGGGACAAAACTAGGTCAACTGCTCACGCGTCTCCTGCGAACAATACTTCTGTTCAAACGAAAATATTTCACATGTTTACACACAAGCACTAAGTTCAGTTGGTTAGATCATTGAGAAATAAAATAACGAGTATAATCCTTGATCTTGGATTGGATTGTCTGATTGCTTTTTATTTCGTGTTTACGGGCGCTCTACCACTCTGATCATTAGACCTGTGAGTGTAGTGCATGTTTTTATCAAGGGAAGTGACAGTGTGCTGCCTCCCCTGGATGGTGAGATCCGGCGCCGAGCTACACGTCGGGTTCCCCGTCCAGTTATGTCCCACTAGTGGGGCACCGTCCAAGTCGAGGCAAGCTGTAAGCTCCCGACTGATGTCTCGGCTTGTGTAGGAGTGTAGTGCTTCTACGTGTGTGTGTGTAAGTATGGAGAAGGATAGGACAGTGAAGATGAAGGAAAGATCGTGGGCGGTCCGTAGCCCGTTTGTTAGGGTACTACACCAGCATTCACCTGTTGTTGATCGGAGAAACCATGGACAGATCAGAGCAGCCGGCAGTTAGAATTCAAATTATAAATTGGAAATAACATTACAAACTAAATATAAACTACGTTTGGAAATATGATTAAGAATGATTAAGGAATATTTGTCGTTAACAATACTTCTTCGCCAAATCTGAGGTGCCAACTGTATTTCAGAGATAAAGATTCCTTAATTTCCTAATATTATTAAGTCTATACAGCATAAGAGCAATATTCTTTATAAAATATAAATTTGACTGAACATTACGTTAATTCTTCCGTAAGAAAAAAATATGTGGCCTGCCACTGTCCATGCGGTATTAGAACAAGATCCAACGCGGCGATAGAACAAAACTCCATCGAAGGCGCAATTCGTTGTATCTCGGTTCTTGATCCCTTCTTTTATGTACACCTTTTCAAGCTCAAATTGAGACCAAATGATTAAGGATCACTCAAGCATTAAGACTTAGCAGAATAAAACTGACAATAACAGTCGCATTTGGGTTAGTCACTGAAATTGAGAATGAATTCAATGAATCCAATCAATTTATGAAGAAGAAGAAGAAGAAGAAGAAGAAGGGGAAGAAGAAGAAGAAGAAAAGTAGTAGGTGGGTAAAATGAAGGAAAATGTGGAGAGGAAGGACAATTTAACTACAATTCATCCCACGCACCCTAAGTACTACCTTAAAAAACTACAAAATGCAGTTACCCTAATTTTTTAGTCATCCTAACATCACTGACATGATGACCAGCTACATGATGTAGACTCATTTTTGCAGTCATGAATTCGAGTTCCCAACGACTGTAAGCCATCATCCGGGCCGCTGCCACGGTCGCCACTGCTTCCCACGCCTAACCTCAACAAGCATCACCACCACCGCATTTGCCTCACCCAAACATCTGCCTTCCCCATCAACTCTATTGTTACCGTAACCGTTCCCCATCACCAATGTTGCCACCGGCGCAACCGCCACACCCTCAGCAACCGCTCCCACAAGCAGAACCACAATCACCAGCGCCGTTCCTTTAGCCACACCCCCGCCTCCATCTCCGCCGTCACCGCCACCCAGTGGCGTCGCGTGCGGCCCAAAACACGTCTTTTTACGGCGCGCGTCGCGTTCCCTAAAAAGCGTAATTTATAGTTGCAGCGGGCGGGCGGGACGGCGACCCGGGGCACGCGGTAATTTGTCACTTCCGGACCTGACGGTTCCTTTTCACGGGTTATTGAGCGCGCCCCCGTCTGTTTAGGGCACCGCGGTCCGGGCAGGGAGCTGGCGGCGGCGGCGGCGGCGGCGGCGGCGAGGGCCGGAATCGCTGCGCCGGAAGTCCAGACGCAGAGCAACTTCCGGCCCAGAAGGGCGTGGCCAGCGCGCTCTTCGCTTCTGGGATTTGCAATCTTGGGGGATATTGCTCAGCTCCTGGTTTTCGGAATCTACTACTTCTTCTCCGCCATCCCCCGGGTCAAAGGTCTCCTGTTCGCATTGTACGTCACCTCACGTTTGAATTTTATTGAGCGAGATAAACGTCGAACTACTGAATAGCTTTGCAATATCCTTATGTGTTTCAATATACTATCTCTGCGTTAATAATGTAGAATGATTTTTTTGTTGTAATTTTTTCGTTCTTCCCTTCAATTTCTTTTTATTGAAATGAATTGATTTTTTTCTTTTCATTAAAAGAAAAACAATTATGAACACAAAAAGTTTTAGAGCGATGAAATGATTAAAATTCATCGATTGGGGGCATTTTTGGTATGTTACCTATTAGAATTAATAATCTCACTGACTGAATATAAGACGTTTTCGCTCATAAATTATTTAATGCAATGTTGCGTTCAGAATTAAGTTCTGAGGTGCTAATGCACGGGGTACGGCTGTAGATGCGGATTAAAATGAACATTTAATGTCGTACTTAATGATTGTTTTGGTGTGATTAAAGCATTGATAAACAAGCTATAGATACCTGGCATTGTGTTTACTTTTTGCAATGTAGGTTTTTAACAGATTTCAAACCTGATAATCGTTTTGCTCTATCACATCCGATTTTGAAGATATTGACAAACTAATTTTCATGGAACACCATTCATTAATTTTTACCTGTACAATATTTGTAATGTTTCATAAAAAGGCTCAGAGTATTTTTGTTAGGTGTAAAAATTATTTTATTTAAGGTAATACTTTAAAAAATTTAATATTTTAATACTAATCATCAGAATAATTTGTGAAATGTTACTATGCAACTATACAACTGACACAGGTGAACTCAGCACTATGTATTCTAACATTAATAAATAACTGCAACAATACACAACCACAAATAGTAATTTAATACACATGTGCAAGTTGATATAGGGTGATTTGTTTGTATAAATGTATATAAATTAATTTTATTAATAGTAGTCTATAATTTACAACAATAATCAATGTTGATTATGGCTTCATAATTATTAATAACTTAATATATATCACATCCAAACTCTTTAATCATTTTTTTACTTAAGCAAATGTTTCTACCTATCTTTGCATACTGTATACTAATACTGTCGGAGGTTGGTAATAACAGGTAAATACAATTTTATCAACTATATCTGAAAATAAAACTATTTGTATTAAATTATAATGATAATAATAATAATTGTAATTATAATAATAAAAATTATGACATTACAAATGTGTAAACAGCATTCTCAGAACACATACGGAGTTGGCAATGATGTACAAGACTCTGCTGTTTCCGTTTGCGGGAGCAACATAACGATATAAAATGACATGAATTTACAACACATGTCGCCTAACATACCCTTAATTACATGTAATTAGGTATTGTTATCTCTGCTATGCGTGTAGCAAATTATAATTTGAATGCGGTTTGTTTTCTTATATAATGATAAATTGTGTAAAATGTCACTACCTGTGTATTTATCTTGTACTTAATTGTACATTTATGGCCATGAAACAGGTCAAACAAATTGTCGAAACGTTATTAAACAACCTGAATTTGATTAACCTACCCTCACGATTCTCAACATTATATTTATAATACGAGGTCGAGATGAACAGAAATGATAATTATTCATTTCTTTGTTTTTTCAGTTTAAGGCAATATTATGGCATCCAGAGATTGTGAGATTGCCAGATTCACCATATCTGTTTTGCTGCTAACAAATACCATCAGTTCACTGTTTCTGAAGGAGGCATGTGGATACTTCGATTCGAAGATGGATACTGGTAAATCGTGGGCAACGTGGTTCATCTGTTTGACATGTGCAAACATCTTGCGCGGTTGGATAGGAAAGGCAAAGAAGAACGACCAACTAGCATTCGGAGCTCCTATGATATGGCGTGTGCCACACCACAGATTATCGGGGCTTGTCATTTGACATCGGATATTCCTGAAAAACTCGTACGCCTGTAAAGTTACCTTCAGACTCTATACTCAAGAATTTACTACAGTTTCTATACCAATTCCAATTTTTGCTGCCAATTTTTGCTGCCTTCAAGCTTGATATTCCATCTCCTAGATTTAGTCACAATTATTTCCAAGTCGCAACTAGATTGAATATTAGCTCATTACGCTCCCATAGGGATTATTTTGATGTACTTTTTCTGTATAATTTGATAAATCATGATATAGACTCTTCAGAATTACATTGTAAAATTCCTTGGGCTAATCCAGTGCGTGATCTGCGTTCTACAAACAGCATGTTATTTAATATTCCTTTTGCGAGATCAACCTTGTACTATTATGCGCCATTATGGAAAATGTGTAGAAGTGCCAACTGTAACCGCATTAACTTATTTTGTTCACCTTATCAATTTAAAAAAACTTTTAAAAACCTGTTACTAAATGATTTTCAATAATACTGTAATGTAAATGATATTTAATAATTGGGCGATTGCCTGTAATTATATCTATATAAATAAATAAATAAATACATTCCACTTGTCGCATATCCAAAACCACTCACATCTATAGAATATCCAGATGATAAAGAAGTGCAAGAAGAAAATTCTCTTAAACCTTATTGAAATTGAATTGCATTGATACCTTATTTTACGTGGCGAGGCTCGGACCATGAGGCCCGTTTTGGCGTCTGACACGCAAATTTTGCTATGTTCCATTTACCTACTAGCGGAGAAGGGATATCAGTCGAGGCGACGAAGCATGCGATTTGAATTTAGCTCAGAGGTGTCATTTAGCCTTGAAGATCTTTTACACACAGTAAATCTATTAACATGGGATAGCCGGCTTTATTTCCTCTCCGAAGGACGGCGTACGAAGGATTTCTTCGCCCTTAAAAATCCACGGCTTCGATTGGGTCTAAGCCTGCGAACTTGGAATAACAGTCCGATACGGTAACCGTTACACCATCGCCGCCGCCGCCTCCATACCTTACCTTACACCAACATATATAACCCTCATTACCAATCTGGGGAAAGTATTCATTTAATTGACAATGCTGATCTTTGTGATCTCGTACGGGATCTGGAACTAACAAAAAGTTGATCCTGAGCTCTTCTATTTACTTCTTAAATCATTTACGTTGCTTACTGTGCGTAACTAAGTCATCATTTTCGCTACAGACACAATGAACATTCAAATTCAACAAATACAAAACAAGTTTGAAAGCAGTATTATTACACAATGGAAACAAATATGCATCAGTGCCGATTATTCTAAATACCTGAAATAGACAAATGAAACTATGTCGAAACTTCTTTTAAAATACTCTATCACAAGTGTAAATGGTATGTCTGTGGTGATTTAAAATTTACCACCATTCTGTTAGGAATGCAGGGTACATCCAAAACTTGTTTTTATCTTCGAGTGGGTCAGTAATGACAGAAAGCACCACTACATAAAGAAAATTGGACAATAAGAAAGAAAATGTAAGCGAGAAATAAATATATCCCTCTTGTACTGTTGCTTGGCCGCGGCAATGAGATCATGACACCGTTTCACGTCCTGCAGGGTCTGGTGAAGAAATTCGTGACGCTACTAGACAACGACTCAAATGCGTTTTGTTACCTGTGGAATAAGTTTCCAGAGTTGAGTTGCGCGAAAATGACAGACGGTATGTTCATAGGTTTACAACTAAAGCTGATAATTGCTGGCATCAACTTTCAAGAATTACTGAATTATATATACAATAATGCATGGGTGGCCTTGAAATCAATTGTAGCCAATTCCAATACCTCGGGGAATTATAAATCTGCTGGTTATGTAAATACTGTGAAGAAGTGCATCAAAGTAGCAGGGTGTCAACTTCTCTCTCAAAATGCATCTCCTTGACTCTTATCTTCACTTCTTCCTCTAAAATTTAGCTTTAGTCAGTGACGAACATAATGAACGAATTCACCAGGACATCTCGGTGATAGAGTCACTGTATCAGGGTATGTGTAGTACAGTGATGTTGGCTGACTACTGCTGGACACTTCAGCGTGACATGTCAAGTGCTCTGCGCACACACAAATCTTGAGTCACGAAATTCAAACCAAACACGCCCTAGATTACGGAAGTATTTTCAGGGGTATGAATTTTATGAGTCTTTTATATCTTGAAGTAGATATTACTGTGTCATGGGACGCGGTCTCATTATTTTCTTAGCAAATACCATGTTCATTAGTATTCCAAGTAATAATTGTTCTAGTGAATTATAATGGTTGAAGGAGTTTTCTAAAAATGAATAGCATTTTTAAGAATCAGCACATGTTATTATCTTATAACAAGTTTTAGAGAGAAAGTTTTGGAATTTGTTTTTTATAGAAAATTTTACTTTTAGGAATATTGAATGTAATTATGATGAATCTAAAGAAAATTATATTTTTATTTTACAAATATTTATGAATTGAAAAATCAGAACAAAATAAAAATTCACGCATTTGTCTTATAATACTAGTTGCCAACAAAAAAATGAAGTGGAACAGAATATAATGCAGAGTTAACGTTCACTCATCCACTTGAAGAGTAATTGCAAATATTGGAAAAGGTTTCAATTATCTAAAAATTGTAATCCATTTTGAAAATATGGTACCTTTGTTTGTGTTTTCTTCTCAAATGCCTTTAATAAGAATTTATATTTACAATCATTAATATCAATTCTTGTCAATGCATTCGATACAATACACAAAATAACAGACATACTTTTACCACATCGTTTTTTAATAGAATAAATCACAGACACTCAGAAAAAGTAGTGGAGTTTGTGAGAGATAATTGATAAAAGTGATATTACACTCGAAAACCTTCCTGGCCGACAAAAAAACAACAAACAAACGATTCATGGAACGGGAGAACGTGGCGCTTGGAGCATCATCGCTATCACAGCAGGTTGCCGCGAGCGACGAGAAGGATCGAGGTCGTGAACTTTGCCAAGTGCCATGTCCCGCACAATGCCGATGAAAAACCAACATCCATTCCTCTTCGTCATACAGCCTTGGACGCAAACATACGGGTGAGATCTGGGCTCGCTGCCCTAGGCTTGGGAGCAAGCTTCTGCTGAACTCGAGGATGTTCTAAGGAACAGCTGATAGAAAAATATATGCATTGAACATGTTGCGAAAATATGGAAATACGTCATGTCGTCACAATTGCAATATAGTCTAGTTATTCTGTTAGTCAGCAGCTGTGCTCAATATCCAAGGTAGCGGATAAGGGAATATTTTTCTGAATATACATTTGTATGTTATGAGCATATATATATATAACGTACTGATTTAATTTAATCATGAAAAGTTTGTGTAAATCACAAGCTTGATTTTGTTGAATCATTAAGATGTCGTCTGTCAACATTCCAGTTTATTAGTGATGCATGTGAGAAAATGTTTGCAGAAAAAGAGTCCGAAAAATTGGCACCCGACTCGTTAACATTCAGGCTTTGATCAGGCTCTCGAGCTCCGGCTGCTACTAGTTGGCCGCGATCCTGGAGCTTTGCTCCTACCCCCCCCCCCCGCCCCCCGCCACACGCCCAATGACTCGCAGTCCCACCTCCCGCCCCCCGCGTCACCTCCGACGCCTTCATCGCTACTATGGAATCAGCAACCCTCGATGACGCCCCGTCACCCTTACCTTAAGCACATCCCCATTTTCACCAGTTTCCACCGCTATCTTTTCCGCTAACTTCACTAATGTTGACGATACAGTCCGGCCCGGTACCCGGTCCGCCACGCTCAGCATTGCCCTGCCTTTAACTTTGCCTTTTCCTTCGACTTAAACTCCACGACCACCTTCACACACGCTACCACCGTCGCCTCCGCCTCTACTACCACTCCGCCTTTCGCTTCGCCTTTCGCTTCGCCTTTCGCTTCGCCTTTCGCTCCGCCTTTCGCTCCGCCTTTCGCTTCGCCTTTCGCTTCGCCTTTCGCTTCGCCTTTCGCTTCGCCTTTCGCTTCGCCTTTCGCTCCGCCTTTCGCTCCGCCTTTCGCTTCGCCTTTCGCTCCGCCTTTCGCTTCGCCTTTCGCTTCGCCTTTCGCTTCGCCTTTCGCTTCGCCTCTCCCTTCGCCTCTCCCTTCGCCTCTCCCTTTCCCTCTCCCTTTCCCTCTCCCTTCGCATCTCCCTTCGCATCTCCCTTCGCATCTCCCTTCGCCTTTCACGTTGCTTTTCACTTCGCCTCTCACTTCGTCTCCGCCACCCCACCGCCTCTCCTCCCCTCCTCTCCACCCACGCCATCCCCCAGGCGCCTCTGCCCTGGAGCCCTGGGGCGCGGCCCGGAGCGGTCGCTATCGCTATCGCTGTCCCCGCGGCCGAGCCGCTTCCGCCCCGGCGCGCTGGCAGCGAGTCAAGGCGCCCGCCCCCACCCCCGCCCCGCTCCGCCCCGACCGCTCGCGTTCCCGCCCCCGGGGCCGCAAACTTGGCCAGTAAATACCAGGCCGACACGGGGCCGAGGGTCGTGTGGTTGCTGGCGCGCGCCCCGCCCCCGCCCCGCTTCCGCCCCCTCCCGCGTTGGCGCCGCAAGCGCTGCTGCTGACAGATTCGCTGCCTCCCACTGCCCAAGGGTATTTTCCAATAATGCGAATTAATATTCTCTTTATAACAGTGCGACATCACCCGGGTGTATCGATCCGTGTCATCGTAGCAACTAGTCTTGCCGCCGGCTGGTGATCAACGACGTCATCATCGTGGATTTTCTATAACGGTTGATATGAAACAAATCGCAGAGGGATTAAACACTTAATACATATAATGGAAATGATAAAAGTGCATTTTTACTTCGGGAAATATTTGACATCATAAAATATTGTCAGCGCACCGTTTTCTTATTTGTTTACATATTGAAATTTAAAATTGAAGCTGCAGTTCTACACATGCGCCACAAAAATGTAATAATACATCAGATTCCAATAGATTAATGTTGGATAAAATAGCAGAGATAAGTAGGAAAAAAGTAGATATTAGAAAGTGGAGTTTTTCAAAGAAGTGGAGGTCGCCGGGGCACTCTGTGAAAAGGGGGGACGACGGAAAGTGAGTTGGGTGGAATGAAGCAGGCGGAGTCATTACGGACATGACATGTGTATTTACTCGAGGTATCTGCACAAGACGAGATCTTTTCGAGACGCGCATCGTATCTGCACAGCAAATTTACTTCTTTTTAATGGAATACTCCTAATTTTTAGACAGTAATGTAAATATAATAAATTAATAATTATTTTTATGTTTTATTTTCTGACTGACAACGCTTCCATCTTTGGATCATCGCCTGTGATTATATGGATATACTTGTTAGTGTGGATTTGATGTTATTTTACAGAATCGTGAATCACAAATTTGCAGGAGTCAATCACAGATCTCCCTTCGCATCTCCCTTCGCCTTTCACTTTGCTTTTCACGTCGCTTTTCACTTCGCTTTTCACTTCGCCTCAAGTGTTCAATTAAAAATGCATATTGTGCAGATATTTAGTGGAATAAGATTAGTGAAATGTAATAACTATCAATATTCAACTCAGATTTATAATGTTTCATAATGCTTAGAAACTTTTGTACACATAATTAGGTCTTTTGAACATATAATAACAACATATTTGGGCATGAAAACGGAGCATAAAGTAACTGATTTCGACCAGTTCAGATTTGTAGGCATCGTGTGTACATCTCCGCTGACGTTTCGCCATCTTCCCTCGAGCTGTCGACGTAAAGCCGACGTTTACAACTTTAAGCGCAAGCGACTTACTATGATAGACATGCGCATCTCATCGATTACAAGTGTAAGCACAACATGTCGTCCCTGTTTCTGCGACTTAAGCTGTTAAGCTACCGGATACTGCAGGTCATCAGGTCACCTTGTCATCGCCCTGGACACATGATCGCGGTGGCAATGCAGCAATGGGATGCTACATAGTGACCACATGCCACGCCCGTAGTGACCACAGGCCCTGATCTACTGTATATGACGTTTCTGTTTAATAATACACTGTCAAGGCACGTTGTTACCTTTTATCCGTTATAAATTTAATCGTAGAATAAATAAATCGTACGAAAAGAACGCTAACTGACGCCACCTTTTCATTCTTTCCAGAATGTTTCAAAGTTATGCAATTCGCCAAACACTCATGTATAGCGTATTGCCAAGTAAGAATATCTTCAAGGGGAAATAGGAAATCCCTTTTCAGCATCTGTGTTTTTCTTATAGGCAATGCCTTAAAACACGGTAGTATATAGAAATTATTTATTCAAATTATTTCGTTCAATTCAATGAGGCGAAATATTGTAATAAAATAACGAAAAATATTTTTATAGATGTTTCTTCACTAAAATGCTGGGAAAGAGTAAAATTGAAAAACAATGTAAATAGTGATACTAGGGAAAATAAAAAGAAGCCGAAGAAAACGTTATTAAAGCGAAGAAAAATTTTAAGTGCATGAAAATGAATAAACATTTGGGAACAGCGAGACAATGACAAAGGGAAAAGAATACTTTCACATTATGTGACAGTTAAAATATTGATTCCGAATAATAATTATAGTCAGCATATTATTTTTCCCTAACAAAGTTATATCTCTAAGCGCGTTGCGGTGATTTTAAAGCCGTCGTTCTGTGCTTGGAAATGCTAGAGATAGCAGCTGGCGTACATCACAAATTGCGTAGATTAGGTTTTGCCAATGACCGTGAAGAAAGAAGTATTCGTGAGTATTTTTGCAAGGTTGTAGTATAAAACTTTTATATATTAACAGTGCTCGTGTGCTTGGAGGTACAAGCAATGGACGTGACAGGAAGGGAACAGACGAGTCGTACATACGTAAAATCTGCTACTACGTGTCAACGTGTTACTTCGCATTGTCCACCAGGCAGGTCATAGATAAAATTATTTGGGGGAATAGAATCGGAGAGCTTAGCAGACTATAAACAGTGGAAAGTTGCACAATCATTACAAATGGTATGATTAGAATTTTTGTTACCATTTTGAATATTGTATCATTTGGAATATACTATTAGAAGCTTTGAAGTATCCGTCTCCATTATTAACACATATAACAGTATTACATTAGTACGCTGTATTCGCATTTATTACATCACAGCAACACTGCAAACTTCTTTACCATCGCAATCGGTAGCTTGGACAGCCTCGCCGCCTGGCCACGAGTGCGTCGCATGGCCGCCAGAGGGCAGCGGCGCGGGCCGTCGCGAGCGTACATTTCGATAATGCCGTATCGACCAGTCGAATCGCCCGGCCCTCGTCGCCCTCTCGTCTCGAGACGGGGGCCTCCCGGCCGCGCCCGGAAGTTAATTGAAAAAGCGCAAAAACGACTCAAGGCGGCGAGCGGCGCGGGGCGACCGCCCGAATAGCGCCCGCGCAAATATTAATACAACCCGCCTCTCCCCTTCCCCCCGCTCTTGCCTGTCTCGCCCCACCCCACCCCGCCAAACTCCTCGCTCTGATTAGAACTCGCGACGAAGAGAGGGTTGGTAGAGAGCGACGGAGCGCGTTGATGGTGAGAGAGCGGCGCGGAGTGATAAGAAGCGAGAGGTACAGAACCAAAGATACAGGGTTGGAAGAGAGCGACGAGGCAAGTAGTGGTGAGAGAGCAGTGCGGGATGATGAGGAGCGAGAGGCAGAGAGAGAGATAGTGAGAGATAGAGATAGAGAGAGTGAGCGAGAGATAGTGAGAGATAGAGATAGAGTGAGAGAGTGAGCGAGAGAGAGTGAGAGAGAGTGGGCGAGAGAGTGAGAGAGAGTGTGAGAGAGAGTGTGAGAGAGAGTGAGAGAGAGTGCGAGAGAGAGCGAGAGAGTGAGGATGAGAGAGAGTGTGAGAGAGAGTGAGAGAGAGTGAGAGAGAGAGTGAGAGAGAGTGAGCGAGAGTGAGCGAGAGAGAGAGTGAGAGAGAGTGAGCGAGAGTGAGCGAGAGAGAGTGAGCGAGAGAAAGTGTGAAAGAGAGAGTGAGAGAGATATATAGTAGAGAACGACGAGGGACGTGTGGTGAGAGAGCGGCGTGGGGTAGGTAGAGAGAGAGACGGGGCACTTTGTGGCACTTTGTGGCACTTTGTGGCAAGGCGTGATGAGAGAGCAGTGCGGTGTGATAAGGAGCAATAGGAGAAGTATGGGAGGAAAGGGCTGTGATAGGAGGAACTTTCAGAATGGGCCGGAATATATTGAAAAGTCGGTCGTTTAGGTAAAGATAGGAGCTAACCGAGAAAAGGAAAAGGGCGGAAGCAGAAGCGAAAGAGAAGACAGATGAGGAGGGATGGGACATGGGAATTGTGTAAAGAGATGACAACGTGTGGCAAGGTGTGGAGGGATGATGATGGAAGTCTAGAGAATATGTGATGTGGGAGCGCCCGTTGACGAAGATAGGGAAGAGTCAGAGGCAAGAGAGGAAACCAGCGAAGTGAGGAACGGGGCCTACAGTTGTAATGCTGGTAAATGTAAATTTAAGAAAGATGTATGAAAAATGTGGGATACAGAATTTTAAAATCGTTCGCAAAACATTGATGACGAATAAAAATACAAAAAATGATAAGTGTTTAGGATGAGTAATAGATGTAAAATTGTGCAATGTAGAGATAATACAGGGAAAATGGAAGTTGTAGATGCAAATGAATAACACGCTTGCCTCCATACATATCTCTCAGTATATGCCTTATACACTTACGAAGACAGGAAGATACAAGAAGAATGATGAAGCAACTCAAGGCCTTCAGAATCAAAACGTCTGCTGAAGAAAACATACAAAATGGTTTTAAAAACATTATCCAACTCAAGAATATGTCGTAAAACACTACGATAAATCGAATATTTTAACAAAAACTTTATTCTAAAATATTACAATAACATAGTACGATATATAAGGATACAGAGTACAACAGTTATTGCATACCAATAATATTAAAAAATCTTATTGTTCCGTAACATATGAATAGCCAATATTTAATGGCAGGCGGTTCTACCATTGAGCCTCGCTATGAGCTGGGTTTAAAGAAGTGACGCAGTGCGTACGAGAATTCGGTTGGTCAGTGCAATATGAGCATAGGACGAATAATGCAATCAAACAATTGCATTTTCAGTCAAAGTCGAAACTATTTCATTGTTTTTGGAATTTTTTCATTACTTCTGGGTATCTAATCCTGACCCCTCTCATATGCCCGTAGGTTGCATAGTTTTCCTCCAATTTCTGTGCGCATTGGATTGATTGATTAACTGACGTTTCTGGGCACGTATACGGCTATTCTGGTTTGTACTGTAAGTGTGGCGAATACGTTTTAATGCGTGAGGGTGGCGGTGTTCCTCTACCGTTGGATGATTGAATTGAATTTGCCTTATTTTACGTGGCGAGACTCGGGCCATCAGGCCCGCTCTTCCGTCTGACCACGCAAATTTCGCTACGCTCCTTTCACCAACTAGCAGAGAAAGGAGGTATTTCTTGGGCGAGAAACAGGCGATTTGAATTTAGCTCAGAGGCGTCATTTAGGCTTGAGGATCTTTTATATGCAAGTAAATCTACTAACATGGGACAGCCGGCTTTACTTCCCCTCCGAAGAAAGGCGTACGAAGGATTTTTTCGCCCTTAAAAATCCACGACTTCGATCGGGTTTGAACCCGCCAACTTGGGTACAACAGTACGCTAACCGTTACACCATCGCCGCCGTGACTGGCGCAGACCTACATATCGGCATGCGAGGAAATTTCTCCTCCAGGTGTCTCACCCAGCGGAGCATCGCCCCAGGCCGGTCAAGCTCACAGATCCTATCTGGTCTTCAGAAATCTGGCGTAGTGTAGGACATGAAAGTGTAAGTGTGCATGTAACCCCCAAAACACACAGATAAGATCGACGGTCACTACAGTTCTCCCCCAGACAGCGGCTGGATTCGAGTAGCTGTTAAGCTAGTGTCGAAAAATCCTACCACCATCGGGACTCGAAATCTAGGACTTCGCGGTCAGAGTCGCTGCAGATATAGTGGCTATTCTGGTTCTGCGTTTGTGCATCGGAAATTAATGATGCAGAATTTTGTCGTAATGTCGATTGTTATAAAACATATTTAATCTATAGATTAATGAAGGAGAGTTATACCATTACACAAACTTTATAATAATTTAAGATAAGGAATATAGGCTGTAAAACAATTGGAAAGAGAATTAAAGCCATGTAAGGTCGTACAAACTATAGATGTCTCTTCAAAAGAGAGGGAAAAATGAGAATCACCTTAAATTGTTGACAGACTTGTGTAACGATGCTGGCGTGTAAAGAGTAATGAAGGAATCTGTAAGACCACCAATAGCTTAAAAACAGCAAAACATAGAAAGAAATGACACAACGAAATCGAAGAATAATAGTGTGGAGTTAACATGACAGTTACTAACGTTATTACAAATACAAGGTGAACACAAAGATGAAATCTATGCAAAGACGATCTTGAGTGCGAAGAACGACAAACGTTTCATGATAAACGACGCAAAATCATAGTAGGATGCCACGAAGGGCGCAGTAAAACAAGAGACGATTGCAGTAGCGACGCCGCAGAGAGCAGATGTAGTGACTGCGGGAGCTGCGGCGGCGGCGGCGGCGGCAGCAGCTGCGGGGTCGCCGGGGGCGGAGGCGGCGGTGGCGGTGAAGACGGCAGCGGGGGCTCACGGAAACCGCTGCTATTAATTTTGAAACAGCCTTTGCGGAAACCGCACTCGGCTCTCGTCCTCCGCCCACCGCCCTCCGCCCTCCGCCTTCTGCCTTCCGCCCTCCGCCCCCGCCGCCCGGTCTTCACCCTGTTATCGCCAACCGCGGGAGGGAGGTGGAGACGAGAGGCCCTTTAAGTGGCCTTGCGGAACTCCAACAGTGGAGGAGCAACCACATGTTGTTCATTTTCGATGTCTCTTGAATGAATTGATATCAGATACATGTATCTACTCTCGTCAAGTTCATTCTTGTAATTGTATTGTCACTTTTAAACTACAGTTTTAACAGTCGCATACCAAGGGGTGGGGAAGGGGGAAGCTCAACGACGAATACCAGCGTGATTTTCCCCTTTAACCTTTTTTAGTCAAGGAATTACTGTTTCAGTTTTTTAGAGTTTGTATTATTAGAAACGTTCTTATCCCTATGTGATAGTTTCGTCTGCCAATGCGTATCGGGTCTTTACACAAGTCTTCGCCATGCATAATCACAATGTTAACTTGGATAGTAATTGCGGTATTATAATTTCATGTAAACATTACTAATGTGAGACAGTTCGTGCTATTGCAGCACTACTAGATTTTCGTGTCATATTGTAGAGACCAAAAAATGCATAGAAAATAAGGTTTTACATAGTTGAACTCTATGGAGAAATATATCACCGCAAGTCTTTCATTGTTTCTTCGTGTCTTTACTTTTCCATTTGACCTTAGTTTTGTTCATTTATGTTTGTCTGATGGACGTATAGTAAATCTTTTATTTTAATTTTGTTCATTGACTCTTGAAAATCATCTTTAAAGAATGAACTACAAATACTAACCGGAATGATCCATGAGGTTTTTCCACGAACAGTGTAAAAACAACCCCGCAACTGCATTATGCATCGTAACATTTAAAAGCGAGGCATGTAACCCAGCAAACACTCACAAAGTTAGGTTCTCCAAACCAGTGGACAGGCGTGTCACTCTTCACATAATTAATTTCGTGCACGACCGGCGCTTGCGGCTGCATGTCCAGCAAAAACCTTCGTCACGAGAGAAAATGCATCAATAAACAAAAAAGCTCCAAACCCAAACCACAGGTATGTTTGCGGGTCTAAACTGAAATCGTAATTACGCAGAGCATCAGAGAAAGCGTGATAATGAACTACTGCGCTAATGGAACTATGCGGAGCGACGGATGATGACAGTGAAATGTCCTTCACGAGCTTCTAGTTGAGACTTTGAACAAGGAAAAATGAACAATTTGATTTAGAATATAAAATAGAAATAATAGTAAACCAGTAATTAAATTAAGCACAAATTGATACAAACTTAACATCGAGAACCAACTTCAGAAATGATCACAAAGAAGGAAACTTCTATTATAATAAAATACAGTACATTAATATAGAAGAAACACTGAATAGCGGAGAATGGAGGTTAATGTACCCAACACTTTATTGCAATTCTATTCAATTTAACGAAACTATGAACAAATGGTAGCTTGTGACATCCAAACTTAATCCAAATTTAAACGTTATGAATTAAATTGTGATTTGTTTAGTTGACGCTAACATTTAAAATAAAATTATGGAAAGGAAATTTCAACTAAAATTTCGCCTCATTATTCTTATAATCCAATAATGTAATCTTGGGCAATTAATACGTTTTTAGACCTCAATTTCTACTCCTGTTATTTTTCTTTCACGTTTTCTTTTATTCGAAATGTAGTGATATTTTGAGTTAGCAGTTAAATTTACAAGTAATCCATTTCCATTTCCTCCCTAATTTGTATTTGACATGTTTGAGTGATCACAATTCTAATGCGTATTTCAATATACCTATTCGTTATTTCATAACTATCGGAACTTTGAATTTCACCGTAATATTGCGCTATTAGAATAGCAGTTTTCCCTCACAATTCCAGATTCGTAACTTAGTTTTATTAGGATAAAAAATGAGGCCAATTTTACGCTTAAATCACATGTGGGCAAATTACACATTAAAAAGAGTACTTAGCACCACTTCCCATAAAACCTCGCACACGTTGCCCTCATGAATCAAACAGTGCGGTACGACGTGGCTGGTGCAGGAGGCTAACCATGCGGCCATCCGGTGGCGGGGGCAGTTGCTGGGCGCAGCCGCAAGCGCATTTAGTTTGATTGGATGCCGCACCGTACCGCTGCCGTCGCCGCCACCAGCGGTAATGCGTCGCCATGGCCACTTGTAATTGTTGGCCTAAACAAACGAGATTTCGCCCGGCGTAAATCGAAAGTTTGTTTCCGATTGGGAGCAATAATCTGATATTTTAGACTAATTTCTGGCCGTGAAAACAAGATCGCCCTGGCTGAGCGCCCGATAAACATCTCGATGGTGGCGCTAGCGAACAATCGCGCAGCGGGGGCTTCATCACGGACACACATTCTCTGCCCGCACGTTGGCCACCACGCGCTGCGGGTCAGGCGGGCAAGGAAAGCTCTAGTCCATATCTGCATTTTCATTCTAAACGTCTATCACATTCGTGCTGAAAAGTGCGTCTTATTGTCAGTTCTGATGTACCATTTCAATGTATTTATGGCTCAAAATATTGTAATGGTAACTGTGTAAATTTTTGAGGTTGCTTTCTGAGCCCTAGTATAATAGAATATAAAACTAATAATATAATAGTATATAATAAGATTCCATTTATAATATAATGTATAATTATAAATAAAAGTTTAAGTAGTGTAGGTACCTAGGTAAAAGCAGCACTCTAGGGATCAGGGCTATTCCCGCAGTGAAAGCACCTTAGAGGTTTTGTAATGCAAAATGTTAAATAAAACAAGTTGATTAGACCACTTTTGTGCAACAAACTGAATTCTGGGCTTTGTTGAACTGACAATGTGAAGTGCATCACTCGATCTACCATCGCCAGCCGTCGAACTGACATGCTTGTAACGGGCAGGTCCTAGGGTTCGAGTCCCGACGGTGGGAGGATTTTGGTCACTATCTAGTCAGCTAGGTCGAATTCAGCCGGGTCGGGATGAGAATTCTAGCGCCATGTTGCTCTGATCGGTAATTTCCTTGGTTTCTTCAATCAATACCAGATTGATTGTTAATTGTTGATGGGTGCGCTAAGAGCTATTCCTGTAAATGCAGTACACATGTTTTTTTCCTCGGGAGGTGACTGTGATCTTCCCTCGCTGAATAGAGAGATCCGGCGCCGACTTGTCCGTTAGCTAGCGGGATTCGCATGTGCGTTAGTGTAGTGAATGTAAGTGTGTTTGTAAGTAAAGGGGAAGAATAGAACAAGGAAGAGGAAGGAAATATCGCGCGCTGTAGGTGGTCCGTTTGTTCCGGTACTGCTCCGGTATTCGCCTGTTAATGATCGTAGAAGATCAGAGCAGCCGGCCGATAGAATTTTCCTCCAGTCAGCGACTGAATTCGCCCGAGCTATGTAGATAGTGTCAAAAATTCTGCCGGCGTCTGGTCTCAAATCTAGGACCTTCCGGTCAGAGGCACTGCAAATAATTAGTTGATACCCCGAGCCACCTCTCCCGATAAAATCAAAACCAGTCCAATGACGGAGCGTTACCTAAACAAATGGGCCGCGAACAACGCGCGATCTTCCCTTCCTCCTCCTTGCTTTATATCACAACTTACTTACCCACACTTACAGTTACATGAACCACACTACGACATACGACAGCAGGCCAGTCGGGAGCTTAGTCTGTCCCGACTGGGGCGGCGGCTACCCAGTTGGAAATACCTGGTTGGAGAAACCCTGCAAGCCTACGTTCAGGCCAGCATCAGATATCATTCTGTGGGGGATGATCACCACCACCTCCGAGCTAAAACACTTATGAGACTGCACTACACTTACGGAAATAATGAGACCAGTTGGTACCGGAAACATGAAATAATCAATCATCTCTAGCCCCTTCCCCCCTGCGGATGGCTGGCCATTCCGCGCTGAAATTATAATAGGATTTCTGATGTTGCAATTCGCTGTGTGTTCACTATAACAAGCTGAAATAAATTGAGCGGAAATCCTGCAATCGAAACCAGCAGAAATGTCTCAATTGACTAACAATACTTCTCTCGTACACACTATCTAATATTTAGGCCTGGAAGAAAATAACTACTCTGTGCTTGGTACTCTGAGAAAAGTTTGAGACAAGCCGTGTCACATTAGCCGAATATTACTTGTAGCTCCCAGGGCTAGTGTTCTCTGAACCGTCCGTAATGCGCATGAGCCCCGTATCAACGCGTGTGCCCATGACTATCCCGAGAAGTGGCTGTAAGGACAGTCGCAGATTTAACTGTTGATCCTCGACAGTCTGCCGTGAGTGAGTCACCATTGTGCAATCACTTTTCCGTGCGCCTTGTGGAACCTGAGATATCGAAGAGCGAGATGACCTGCTTAATGACACTGCAGCCAAAGTAGATAACTGGTTGAAGAATCATGAGAATACTAGGGCTCAGAAAGAAATATTCAGATTAAAT
Organism: Gryllus longicercus; assembly: GCA_038098605.1. NCBI lineage: Eukaryota > Metazoa > Arthropoda > Insecta > Orthoptera > Gryllidae > Gryllus > Gryllus longicercus. The sequence goes on along the minus strand of JAZDUA010000528.1, from coordinate 246,667 downwards.
GGAAAACATGCAATTGAAATTGTGTGTGTACATTTGACATTTTAGGAATTAATCCGAATTCATCCGACTTACGTCAGCTAGTGGTGTTCACAGGCTTGGGGCTTGTTTTTATTTATGATCCATGCCAGGAGAAAAGGGAAACATGTGACAAGCACGACGTATTCTCTTGACAGTAACTATTTTACTAAGCCTGCCTGAGCTTTTCTTTCGCCATACAGCTATAGAAACTGAGACGAATGTAATGGAAAGCTTAGGCTCTATTTTTACCCTAACCGAGAATCGAATCCGGAAGCGCACCACGGGAATCTAGTACTGAGACCATGCGCCACTTTGGGGCACATTTGAAATTGAACAAAAATATTTTGTTTAGAAAGAGATGAAGTAATCCAGCGCCGCTACATTATACGTTTTTCATGACCACTCATTTTACAAGGAAAGAAATTCGGTTTGTCAATAGTGTAAAATGAAAGTGATTTCATATAAACTTCGTCTCGCCCTGTTTGCATTCCACATCCTGCACCCACAATCCCTCTGACTAGCCCTGCCTTACGCCATTGCATCTTACCTTTCACACACCATTCCTTACAAGCCCGACGCGCTACCCTGCAGTCTGTAATGGTGGAATGTATTGCGGATTGCATTAAAGGAAAAGCACAATTTTCACTCCTTCAGATGACGAGTTTTGAGATAACCTTTCTTACCTTACATGTCGTCGTGGTAAGCTGTTGTTCAACGTGTTCGCTTTCCACTACGCGGACCCGGGTTCGATTCCCTGGGAGGTAAGATTATAGTGCGAGTTTTCCTTGTAATGTCTCAGTATATATTGCAGTGTGACGATGCGAAAATTCACTTCTCAGGTTGAGAAGACCGGAATACGGCATATTGATGTCTTTGTAGTAACCACACGACAGCTCGTTGACGGGCTGTCGCGCCGAGTATATGCATACATACATACCGGTTACATACGTTGTAATGGGAATAAATATCCATTATTCAAATTTTCGTTTGAGGAGATGCGACTCTGTATTTATATATCACTTGGGTGCCGGTACCCTATAGAGCTGGTATGAAACAGTCTACCCCGTACACACGCCAGTGTCAAGTTAAATAGATTGGTCGGTGAGCGTCTGGAAGCATGAACAAATATTACAGTCGAGAAATTTCCAAACTAATATGTGTAATTTGTAAATTTGATGCCATATTATTGCGTTTAATGCTTTTCTTTTTTGTGTTTGTTCTATTTCTTTATATAAATGTAGAATCGATTGCGTTATTGAGTTAACATCAGAATACAGCAGAAGCATTATCAAAAGAACGTACCACAATATTCCACTTTTCCAATTCAGTTCGTGTTTGTTTATTAAATGATACTTACAAACAGAAACAGAATAAACAGCAATGGTCACCAGAGTAGGAATTACATGGCTACCCAACAACTCTGTTAACTTCACCCTAACGAAGTCATATTAATTTAAATTAATTCCAGAATCTCCTACTGCCCTTTGTGTCTTTTGTGATATTATCTCCCTCTAAAATCCTCCTTGTAATTCCTTTTAATTCCTTAAAATATAACCGCAAGGGAGAGCGATTTGTTTTATAAAAAAACTACCATTAACTGCGATATGATTCCGGAATTATTCTGCCCTCGTTAGACCCCGCCTGCTGCTCTCAGTCGTCGGAGTGAATGTGACTGAGGGGAGAGATGGGGGGCAAGAAGAAAGGGGGTGAGGGAGGAGAAGGGGGATTGAACGAAGGAGGAATGGTGAAAGAGAAACGGGGGAAAAGGGGAAGGAGGGGGAAAGGGACGTGAGTTTACATGACACAATGCGGGAATATAAGAAGGGAAAGAGAGTAGGATGGAAGTAGGGAGTAGGAAGGATGGCTAGTCGACGCGGGGGGAGGGGAGGGAGGGGGTAGAGGAATGGCGTGGTGGGGCAAAGCGGAGTGGAGTGAGGCGATGCGTGGCGATTTGGGGCAAGGTGTTGGGAATCGGGGTGAGTCGGGGCGAGTCGGGGCGAGTCGGGGCGAGTCGGGGCGAGTCGGGGCGAGTCGGGGCGAGTCGGGGCGAGTCGGGGCGAGTCGGGGCGAGTCGGGGCGAGTCGGGGCGAAGAGAGGCGGGCACGTGGGGGGAGGCGATGCGGAGCAAGGTGTGTCGAGTTGAAGTGAGACGGGCGAGACGAGGCGATGGGGGGCAAGGTGTGGCGAAGCGGGGATTGGCAATGCGGGGCAACGCGGGGCGGGGAGAAGAGGGACACGGCGAGGTGGTATAGCAGGGTGGTGGGGTGGCATGGCGGGGTGGCGTGGCAAGATAGCGTGGTGGGGTAGTGTGGAGGGGTAGCGTGGCGGGGTGGCGTGGCGGGGAGGCGGGGAGGGGTGGTGTGGAGGGGTGGTGTGGAGGAGTGGTGTGGGGGGGTGGTGTGGAGGGGTGGTGTGGAGGGGTGGTGTGGAGGGGTGGTGTGGAGGGGTGGTGTGGAGGGGTGGTGTGGAGGGGTGGCGTGGAGGGGTGGCGTGGAGGGGTGGCGTGGCGGGGTGACGGAGCGGCGAGGCGGGGTGGGGTGGCGGGGCGGGGTGGGGCGGTGGGGCGGGGTGGGGTGGGGCGGGACGGGGCTGTGGGGCGAGTCGGGGCGGTGGGGCGGGACGGGGCGGCGGGGCGGGGCAAGGTGGGCCAACGGGACGGGGCGGAACAAGACGGAGCCAGGCGGGGCGCGATGGGGCGCAGCGGGGAAAGCGGGGTGACGGGTGGGGCGGAGTGGCGGAGTGGGGCAAGGCAGAGAGGCGCAAATAGGATCAGGACAGGAAGTAAGTGATGGGGAGGGGTGCGAAGGAGCATGGCGAGCTGGGGGTGGAGTAGGCAGAGCAGGGGGAGTGGGCTGGCGAGAGTGGCTGGAAATTTCCCGAGGACAGACAAATCGGCGCGGAGACGGATAATCTAATCTCTCAGCGGAGTGGGGCGTGGTGAACGCCGCGAGCAACAGCCGAGGACGAGTGTTCCTGGAGAGGGCTGGAGGAGGGGCTCTCTGACGATGGGGATGCTTTGATCTTGTCTATACTGTGAATATCCGTTGCAGTATTGCTGCGTCTAAAAAAATCACTCGGAAAATATGTCCTGTACATATTTGATTCAATTGGAGTTCAAGTTATTTTATGAATAATAAGCGTGTATTCGCACACTTGTCATGTTCTCAATGGGCATTTTATATCTTGATTTGAGTGCGAGAGATGTACTACCCTTTTGTGAAGGAAGGGAAATGTGGATGCTGGTATTTTTCTTGGGCAGATAACCAAAGTTGTGGTTTGTCTTTGTCTTGCACTCCACCCTTGGGATGTTCAAGAGGGATGAACGGTAATAAGAGGTAACTGCTTAGGGTGATATGATACTCAAATAGAATGTGCGGTGGTATGAGAAGCCGAGCCCAAACTACGGTGAAATTGATCATATCTCACGCTTGTGCCAAACTCGCAATCGTTTCCAAATACTAGGTTCTCAGGCGCTGCAAAGACGATAGATGACCGGCTGAATGGCAGAGATCGCTAAATGTAAAGAGTTTATTTCATTTCGTTTAATTTCTGTTGCTATCGTTGGTTCGAAATGAACAAAAGTGCTTTGTTGATTTCTTTAAATTTTATTTTTGAGTAATCGAAATGGATTAAAATTACATGGAACCATGGTTTTTGATATTGGGCATGAGTAAGTTAAGAATGCATTAGATAAATGTACTCGTAATTTATTCATGTTCAAGAGTGCATCGCATTAATGCACTTTTTCTTAAAAGTCTCTGTTATGGATGATAGTGAATTTTGGAAAGAAATCTCATACTAATTAACAAACAGATGATGAAATCACTTATTTTCAACCTCTTTTTCAATTGTTTAAAATATACTTTCTTTTTTAAGTCGTATAAATTAATTTATTAACGGAATTGAATGTACGATATGCATACTTAGAATAGAGATACATATTTTAAGACAAGCAGTTTTTACATAAAATATAATACGGAATCTGTTATAACATCATACAGCGTGCCATGAAAGTCTCTCCCCAGTGATACCTTCGTTCTCACAACAAAAATTATGTTAGTAGCAACGTAACAGAAAAGACGTAAATAGTGCACTCACCATACTTATAATAGATGCTGAAAATGTTGTCCGGTCACATGTTTGCCAGCTATATATTTGCTACCGACATAAATGCAATTTTAATGGGAAGCCCTGGCTCGGCCCAGTGCGGAGAGACTTCCATATTTCCTTAGATATACAATCGTAGGTCTAAAGAATTGGTGAAAACCCTGCACAAAATTCTGAGTAATGTACATTAATTCACACTTGGCTGATTTTAGCATTGTGCAAATATACTCACAAAGGAAACTAGATCATTTTATGTTCTATTTGACAGCTTCAGCGAACTCGAAAAGCGAATGAATTGGAGCGAGATTGAGGCAAATGCGATGGGTAAACGCCAAGCATCGCGTATTCCTACCCTAATCTGCTCGGCAAACGTTTATTACCGCGAGTCGTCCTGCCAGAGACGCCCCGTCGTCGCGCTCGATGAGCACGGGCCTGAGGCGAGAGGAGGGAGGAGGGAGGAGGGTGAAGGGGAGGAGGCTGTGGCCACAGAGAGCACCGTGTCGCCCCCTGGGGCCTGGGGAAGGATCGAGGGCGGAGCGGGGCAAGAGATGGGGACGGGGGCACTGGTGGAGGTGTGGGTGGCAACCGGGACGGATCTGGGGATGGGGGGTAGGAGTTGTGGCCACAGAGAGGACCGCGCTACCCCTAGGGGCTTAGAGAAGGTTCGAAGGAGGAGGCGGTGGGGGTTGGGGGAATGAAGGTAGGGGCGGGGACAGGGGTGGTGAGGACATTGGGAAGGCAGATGGATTGAAGGCAGAGACTGCAGCGGTAGAGAGAGTGGTGCCGGGGCTTGGAGAAGAATAGGGGTGGTAGGTGGGATGGGGGCGGTGTTAATGTTTGACCGAGACGGGGATGGGACTGTCTTCAGGGACGGCACAGCCTCGGGGAGAGCGGTGAGGGCGGTGACTGCGGTGACGGCGGTGTGGGCGGTGTGGGCTGTGTGGGCGGTGTGGGCTGTGTGGGCGGTGTGGGCTGTGTGGGCGGTGACGGCGGTGTGGGTGGTGACGGCGGTGTGAGCGGTGTGGGCTGTGTGAGCGGTGTGGGCTGTGTGGGCGGTGTGGGCTGTGTGGGCGGTGACGGCGGTGTGGGTGGTGACGGCGGTGTGAGCGGTGTGGGCTGTGTGAGCGGTGTGGGTTGTGTAGGAGGTGACGGCGATGTGGGTGGTGACGGCGGTGTGGGTGGTGACGGCGGTGTGGGTGGTGACGGCGGTGTGGGTGGTGACGGCGGTGTGGGTGGTGACGGCGGTGTGGGTGGTGACGGCGGTGTGGGTGGTGACGGCGGTGTGGGTGGTGACGGCGGTGTGGGTGGTGACGGCGGTGTGGGTGGTGACGGCGGTGTGGGTGGTGACGGCGGTGTGGGTGGTGACGGCGGTGTGGGTGGTGACGGCGGTGTGGGTGGTGACGGCGGTGTGGGTGGTGACGGCGGTGTGGGTGGTGACGGCGGTGTGGGTGGTGACGGCGGTGTGGGTGGTGACGGCGGTGTGGGTGGTGACGGCGGTGTGGGTGGTGACGGCGGTGTGGGTGGTGACGGCGGTGTGGGTGGTGACGGCGGTGTGGGTGGTGACGGCGGTGTGGGTGGTGATGGCGGTGAAGGCGGTGTCGGCGGGGACGGCGGGGACGGCGGGGACGGCGGGGACGGCGGTGAGGGTGTGAGGCGGTGCGGGGGCGCGTTGGAAGTCAAGGTAGAGCAGGATGGCGTTGGGTCAGAGGCCTCAAGCAGGCCTGCCTCCAGAGTGCACTTCCGCCTGGTTGTAATGGACGCTGGAAATTATGAATGTTTGACATGGAGCGAAGGTGATTGCAAACGCCATTGTTTGGATGTTCTTCGTTACAATGAGGCAACACCAGTAGAATTATTAGTACATATATCAAGCATTCACTAATAAATAATATTACGTTGAATACTTTTAAAATTGAAGTCAATAGGAAGAAGTAGAATTCTAAAACTTTGAAAATAAATATGATTGTACATTATATGGAACCAGAACAGTACATGTTAAATTCCATGAGCAATGTTAAAGTATAATTTATTATCGACAACTGCTCACAATTTAGGTCATTGTCACATTACAGCACCTGTCAACCTGAATACTAAGGCACTGGTAGGTGCATAAAAATGCAATCACTATTCCCATGGTAAGCAGAATAAAACACAAATTAAAGACATATAAACTGTCTAAAAATCTCGACATATATTACCTTTTCACTATGCAAAAAGGAGCTCGAATAGTACAAAATGCAACGAAAATAATTTTTTTAAAATATTATTTTTTAATATTTTTTGGTTTAGAACTTTTAATTGATTTTCACTATGGAGTTCTTCCAGGCGATGAGCTCATAGTTGAGAGAATAAAATCAACATCATATCTGAAAAGATTGTAACTCACGAATGAACATATCCAGTGAGAGGCTTATTTTCCGACAAGTATTTGCAGATGACAAAATATTTTTCACGTTTCAGATACGAGAGATTTTGAGTAGACATTTAAAAATGAAATTATGAAAAGTGGAAAACAGTAGAGTAGACACGTGTGTACAGAAAAGAACTTCTAGACAAAGTAAATAATTTACGTACGTTACCTATATAATTAAGTGGCAACTTAGTTAAGGCAATAAGGTTAATATAGATCTCGACACTAAACATTGTGAAAAAGACTAAAATACCGAAAATAAATCATACAGTTTTATTAACAAAATTTGGAAATGAATTTTGTATTTTAATTACTGGAATGCATGTGCTTGGATTAGCATACCCAACTAAATAAAAAGCATGAATTCTAAATTCAGAAACAAAATTTAGTTAAAACCAGAATTTAAACAATAGATCGATTGTAAGTAAAGGAACAAGAAGAAAGAGATACATATACTGCAAGAGAGATTAATGTTATTTATGAGATATTCAAAAAGAAACTCATCGTTCAAAATATGGTATACAGAAAGATGAGAAGCAAGACATTAAAAATAAAGAAGCAAAGATAAAAGAAGTACCCTCTGCATGAAACAATGTCATTGGATTTTAAATATTGGTAAAATTAAAAATGGAAAAATACATTTAGAAGTACAAATAGGGGGAATGCGGTATGTTACGGAAGAAGAAGGGAAGGCAAATGAACGAAGGATATTAAAAAGAGGAAAGAGGCAGATGTGTGATGACGTGGGATAGGAGAAAAGATAATGCAAGAGAAACAGGGCAGACAAATAAGAGAGAACATAGCGGAAGGTGAAGGGAAGAGTTGGTAGGGGACGGAGAGCAGAAGACGGGGCAACCCAAGGAGAGAGGCAGTAGAGGAGGAGGAATATCAGAAGAAACAGAGAAGAAAATAAAGAAATGGGATAGGAGAAGAAAAACGATTTAACAGGAGGGGAAGCAAGAAACAAAGTGAAAGCTGAGTGAAGCAGGAAATGTTAGGGAGAAATTGGAGCAGAGAGTGCCAGGAGAGACTAGAGAAAGTGGTGGCGCACGTAGGGGGGAGAACAGAGGATAGAGAAGTATGGAGAACCGCAGGAAGAAGGATATGAAGTAGAAGTTGGAAGGATGGAAAAGGTAGGGCAGTGCTACACGAATGGGAGGGCCAGAGGCAAGAAAAGCGAGAAACATATGGAGAGTTGGGTCAGACGTGTGGCGGGGCGGGGTGAGAAAAGGGGGGGGCAGGGGAACGGGGCTTCACAGGGAGGGCGGAATGTAATTAGCCTGTGCAAGTCCGCCAAAGGAGCGCGCAACTCCCGGCCAAGTTCCGGTTTGCCCCTCCCGCCTCCCTCGCCCCATCCCGCGCCCGCGCCGCCGCCTTGCGAGCACTTTGGGTGTCCACCGGGAGTTATCACAAGGCGGGCGAATCGTCTTGCGCGGAAGCCGAGCGGGGCTGGGGCGGGGCCGGGGCGGAGCATGGGATCAGAGGACGACACGGCTCCGAGTGCAGCCCCTGGCACGCTGCTCGCCGAGGGCGGAGGCGGGGCCGCGGGAAAATGGCGCGCACTTTCATTGACACAAAATCACAAGTTGTGGGCTCTCTGGCTCTTTGAAAAATGTTTACTCAGTAATTTTTACGTTGCTAGTTGGCCCCATGCAAACATTTTACACTCCTTAAATCATCGTAGTAATCATCGACGTTGTAATCATATTCATCAGGTGACAGAATCAACAGCTCACTACAAAAGATTCACATACACATGTACATAATTTTACAACACCTTTCCATGGCATTAAACGATTAAATTCGATGCAAAAGTTTAAGCCCCAAGTAAATTTTTTTCTGCTGCACAACTGTTTCTATACAATTTGAGACTTCATCGAGCATTCAAAAGGAAAGTAAGATTAATTTAAACAATGCCATGTAATGTACTATTTACCATTTATATTGTATAATTCGAAAGAATCAGTAACAAGCAATGTACTATTTATCATTTATATTGTATAATTCGAAAGAATCAGCAACAAGTATTGTACTTCAGCTTCTGGGTCAATGACCTCCACTTCGTTCAGTTTTCCGTCCAGTTTCCCTGATCCTTGAGCAAATACTGAGATGGCCCCTTGTTTTGCTTCTGGATATAAATGTAACTTCACATTAACTTCTCCCCCTCTCCTTCCCCCTTCTCCTCTTCTCCTCACACACAGTTTTTAACTGTTTTTTACGTAAGTAAATAAATAAAATACATCGTTTTACTTATCGGAGTCCAAAAACCAGGTTTCAAGGTCATACCGTCTCCGAAGTAAGCACGATAGTAATCTGTGTTAAATAACATATGTGTAACATATGTTGTAACTTGTGTTTGCGCTTGACGATTTCTACAAAGCATCATTGGTAAGTTCATAGGATCAAAATAATTTCTGGGCTTGTTGGCTCTTTAAAAATATGTACTTATTTAGATACTAATTTAGAATACTTTACTAGTTGTGGCCGAAAAAAACATTTCTCACTTCTTAAATCATTATATTACCTACGTGAGCACAAAAACTAGACTTCAGGGACAACACTTTCAAAATTATACACGATGACAATCTGAGCTGAAGTTGTATATGTGTTTTGTCGTGTCTCTTCGCCCCATGATTTCTACAAAGCATAATTGACCAAAGTATATAATGTCATCTGATATCTGATGATCCCTTGAGAGTAATTTATTATCCGACAGGAATATTAGATACGTTTCTTGTGATAGCGTATTATAAATGCTACAATACCGTCATATTATCTTAGTATATTGTCTTAAAAAGAGAGAGGGAGGAAATTGACATGTTAATTAGTGCATAGTAACATCTTTACAGATGGTATTTGGTTGATTTAAATGATAATGATACTGAATAGTGGCACTGGATCATAACATTTCGTTTCTAAGGAAGGTCTTAAATGAAGCTCTTCCAACTTGCAACTTCGTTAAGGGCGATAATAGATTTGTTCCGCGAGGATACAAAAGTTTACTTGCATTTACTTCACTTTAATACTTACGTTACTTAGGCAACGACGAACTGTAAGATTTGACAGCGAACATAACCGTGTAAACTCTCTATACATTGGACTGAAAGTCTTCTTAAATCCGGTATTTTAGTAGTATACTACATCAACATTTTGAATGACTTTGAACAATGATGGAACGGTGCTGTGGCGTGTAAACAGATAGCAGTAAGTTTTATCATTACATTAGTACTCAACATTAATAATAATCACAAACCAAAACATAATGCCTAAAAAAGTCAGTTAAAGAATATTAATTATGTTAATTACATCATAGCCCATTGAAATATCAAACAAACTACAGAAATGCATGGTGGAGTATAAAAACATTCGAAATGAAAATTTTATAACAGAAATATGATCATGAATATACAATAAAACCTTATTAACTTTGGCTAATTACACTTTTTCTTACACTGCTTTAGAAACCAAATTGCCAAATTTCATCCGTTCATTGTATAGTAACTGAAAGAGATTCTCAGTGGAAGTTGCGTATATCCCGAGCAGTGCAGACGCACTTCAACAAGAGACTCGATGCCCCAGGAGACGGAGGAAAACAAATACGGCAGAGAAACAGAGATAAAAAGGAAAGCTTTAAAACATTCACAGCAAAAACGTTTTTGCATTTTCATCGCGTCCTCTACCTACTTACTTGCGGCTCAAAGAGGCCATTCAAATATTTCATTTCGGGGACGCGGGCCGCTACATTTCACGAGTAGTTACATTTTATTATTTTCGGAGGCGGCGCGCGCCAAGGAGGGTCTGTGCGCGGGGTAATTCACTTTGAGCTCCGGCGGACAAATAGACCCCTGGCCTGCGCCGGCCCGAGTGGGCATGTGGGGAGGGGGGGCACCTGCCGAGGCGGGTGCGAGGGCAGCTCCCTAATGGAATTAAAAATCCGGGCGCTGCGCGGCGAAACGTCACAGTGGGTCCGAACGGCGCACAACTTCCAGTCACTCCCAATCCCTCTCGTAAGACCGTTTTACTCGATCATGTTTTCACTCCCAATTCCCCTTGTAAGACCGATTTACATGGTCATATTTGCACTCCCAATTACCCTCGAAATACTGATTTACATGTTCCTCTCGTAAGACCGATTTACATGGTCATGTTTTTACTCCCAATTTATTTCATAAGATCGATTTACATGGTCATGTATTCACTCCCAATTCCTCTCGTAAGACCGTTTTACATGGTCATATTGTTTTACTCTCAATTCCTCTCGTAAGATCGTTTTACACGATCAAGTTTTCACTTCCAATTCCCCTTGTAAGACCGATTTACATGGTCATATTTTCACTCCCAATTACCCTCGAAAGATCGACTTACATGGTCATGTTTTCACTCCCAATTCCTCTCGTAAGACCGATTTACACGATCATGTTTTCACTCCAATTCCCCTTGTAAGACTGTTTTACTTGGTCCTGTTTTTGCTCTCAATTTTTATCGTAAGACCGTTTTACACGATCATGTTGATTTACATGATAATATTTTCACTCTCATTTCCTCTCGTAAGACAGTTTTACACGGTAATGTTTATACTCTCAATGCCTCTCACGGCCCTGTTTTCACTATAAAGACTTCGTGTAAGACTGTTTTAGACAGTAATGTTTTCATTTTTCTGTACAGAAAACGGACGGAAAAGGGACGATCGGTTCTTAGGCGGTACTGTTTCGGTATCGAATCTGAATCATTCATATCCACCTTCATTTTGTATTCTGCACGCAGTTGCGAACTTTAGAACAAAGTTTGAAAAAAGTTTGTTAGTTTGAAAAAATATCTTCTATGCAAATATTTGCAATGCAGAAACATATAAACATATCAATTGTTTATTATTGGCAAAAGAAATGAATATTGCTCAGAAAGAAAAATTAACACAGAAATAAAAAGGCAACCAATATACACCCTTTCACAGGTTTTTTAATATGTGCTACTTTTTTTAGTATTTCTTCAAATCATCTTTTCAGTGCTTATTGCGGCATGGAGCATGTTTATTAGGTAAAATTTGCTTAAACAAATTTGACGTTTCCTTCCTGGACACCTGTGTATATGAGTTATATTAATCTAATTCTGAATAAAGGAAATATTAATAAATTCCAAAGCACACACAAGAGAACCCTCGAATGACACGGCAAATTAACATGAGAAAAAAAAGAATTAAATATTTTGAAGTGAACAATAGAAGAAAAGAATGGCATTGGCGAATTGGAATGCATGGAGTGGGTGACAAATGACAGCTTCACCTACAAATGATCAAGGAGAAATGTATTAGAGTTAGAGCTGCGCCGCTTCGTAAGACAGTGTGGATCAAGAAGGAGTTAATCATCAATTATTAAAAGCCTTACTACTACAAAAACCTTACTGGAATAAATAAAAATAGAGAATATATTGAGAATTGAGAAAAACTATCTATTTAATATTTTTTCACATGGTGTTAGGGATATTCGCAAAAACTGAATAAATACATCCTTCGATTTTGTTTTTAGAATTAGTAAATTAAATAATAAATAAATTAAAACTAAATAAATTAAAACTAAATAAATTAAAACGAAAATTTTACGTATTCTCGAGGAGAGCGTAACTTTTTCTCCTGTTTTGAAGTTTATTCGCTACAAAATTTTATTACGGTCGGAATAAAAATTAAATTCAAAAATAAACCATTTATATTTATATAAGATAAAATATTATTTTGCAAAACAAGTTTATTTAAGTTTAAAACAGTTTTATTTAAGTTGTGCCCGATAAAACCTCTAGCTCGGATCAGAGAACAACGGTTCAAACGGTTGAACGGAACAGCAGGTCAACGGTTCAACCATTGGAGAGTTTACTTCAAAACAAAAATCAGAAATGGCATAAAAACACGAGAATTGGTTTGCAGATCATTTAAATAAGCAAATAAAATATTAAAAGAGCATATTTTGTGAAACAGCGCGTCCAAATAAACTCGGTTCCGAAGCGCGGATTCAAATCCTGCCTTAATATATGATGTTTGGAGGTCTGTGTGTGTTTCTATGCGAGCTAACACACGTTGAAAACGTCGGCTCATTAGCCTTTCTCCCAATAAATTTGGATATTGCACTGAAAAATTAATACTGCGATAGGTAGTATACTTCTAAATCCAAACACCTAAGTCCGTAAAAATATGTACTACATTATAATATTAAAAAGTATAAAATGAACAATTAAAACTTCAAGGACATTAAAATAAGAAGTGATATTCAGATTACGAAAGTTATACCGGGGAAGTCAAAAACAAAATTGATTAGGTCAGAAGAAGAACAACCAATAATGAACCAAGAAATGAAGTAATGGTAGAAGAGAAACAAACGTAAATAAATGGCAGAAAGTAACGTACTCTCCATTAATGCACAAAATAAAAGAAAATCGTTCAATCACTTCCTGCACTGAACCATGTTTTTAGGGGATTGGGTTTTGAAAATAACCAAAAATTCTTTCAACGGTCGAAAGAAATGCACCGCTTTATATCGCAAAACATTAATTATCTTCAGGCTTTATTCCTATAAGTAGAACTAATCGTTTTGGAGTTATGGAAGATTGCAAAGCGTCCGTGTTGCATCGTAATGTCTGTTGCTGGTTGTATGTTCGTCTAATTTATCATTTATGCTGTAATCTGATAATTTCTGTTCTTCCTTATTTTTTGAGGAGAAGGTTTTACGCACCATTTCTTCTGTCTGCGCCTGTTGTTCCACTTATTTCGAAACCAGAGTGTTCCTCCCATCTTTAAAAGTCCTCCTTAGTACCCGTAACGTCCGCCAGGACTGCCGCAGCGCCGCCATCCCACTCTCAGCCTTCACCATCCCGTCATCTGCCGGAGCCCTTATGCGCAAACTTTGCTTCGCTTATGGCTTTCTTTATAGCGAACCTAGCGGCGCAAGGAGGTAATTATACTTATGAATAAATTAACGAGAATTTTTCCTCGAGTAACAAGAACGGTTAAAGTAAAAAATTGGGGAATTCTGTAAGGAAAAGGTTAAAATTTTCGCTTTTTGGTAGTTCTATTGTTCGCCCTTTCCCTTCAGAGTTCAATTATTAAGAAATAATTAGCCTCTTAGGGTGAATGAGTGGAAGCGACCGGGTGTAATTGAAAATGTTTTGCTAATTGTGGATTTGGGTTAATTAAACGAAGGAAAGGAAACGTAGTTCCCGGTAGTATTCTTTAGGAGTGATTACCGGCTATGTTTTTAGAGTAGCGTTTATAAGTATTTCCAATTCCCAGAATTCCCAAATTAAGAAGACAAACATGTCAAAAATTGGGTTTTACAACTTCTATAACATTACGTTCAGAATTTTTCTTTTTTCACGTTACCGCTCAATGTGCTTGCTTTGATGTGAAGAAAATTAAATTTTATTTTCTTATAAACGAGATAGATTTATCTTCAGGAATTCAAAAAGTAGACGAAAAGAAAAGTAAGATATGAAAATACAAAAATTTAAAGACGATGAAAAGCATGCTCCACAAATATTTATGGACTTCTAATTTGTATATGTAATGAAATGACTTATAATTTGCTAGAAATGATTCATGGCATACAAAGTCTGTAAGATTGTATTCTATTTAGTTTACAAGGAAATATACATGGAAATTTCGGAATTATCCTACTTTTGTCGCATATCTGGTGTACTTGAATTTATGTGGAACTAGACTTAATATTTACTAACTCCAAACTCATAAAAATTAACATATTTTTCGTTGATGGTTATCGTGATTCGATTTTTCACGTCTTTAATATATGCTTTTCTAATAACATACCAACACATAAAATTTGTTAGGAGCTACAATAAAATTACATTAATTTCTAAAGGGAATAATTTTTTAAATTAATTTTTAAAGGGAATAAAAATTTTAGAATCATGAGAGATGAAGACCTCAGTGACTCCTGCACACTAATAGAACTTTCTTTAATAACACAAATCTTCTTTAGTAATAATTACGTGGTGTGACAAGTCACAAATTATATTTCTGAATATTTTAATACAAATAATATCTAATTTCTATAATGGTGAAGTTTACGAGAAGTTGCTTATAGGAGGGACCTGTTCGCCTAGAGATAAGTAAACTAAGGAAGTTAATGCTGAGGACAACTATGACAACAATGAAATAAAAAATTGAGTCGAAAACAGTAGAATGAATACGAATGTATTCATGTTGAGTTGGTCACTGTCGAAGTGTATGTTTAAGTAGCGTAAAGGTGAATGCTGTAGTAATTTTGTAAGTCATTGTGATGTATAAAACTATTGACGGAAAAATTACAATTATCCCAGGTTTGGAAGGAATTACATGGATTATTGAAATTTATAACACAACTAAGAATAAACTATTGTAGAAGGAAGAAAACATTATAAGGACTTTGTGAAAGTAATAAATATTCAACAATCGTAACCAGGAACCATCTACAATCGGAAGAAATTACAAACTTATTACCTAATTGTGAAAATTTATTTGTTCATACATCTATGGATACGGTCTTGTAATATAATAAGTCGTATTGAGACAAAATAACTGTTTATTATTGTAAGAAATAGTAATAAATGTTTAGTATGTTTTAATTCTAGATCTTTTAAACTCGTACTATTTAGTACAACTGTTTAAACTTTGTTAATATGTTAGTTGAAGACTGTTAAATGTACTGGTTGAAACGTAAGAAAATTATTTTTTCATTTCATCACAGTTTCAAAATTTGTTTAGTTTTTTAATTTTCTTTTTAATAAATCTACCAATAGCAATTTTTTGTTATTTCAGTTATGTGTCTGTAAGATATCAAAACAACTTCGCGAGCCTAGTCTGTACCGTGGTTAAATTACCAATCGTGAAAGAACAAACATTAATGGCTTCTCTCTTTCCAATAATTGTATTCATATTAAGAGCAAGGGAAATAATTTTGTAAATCCATTTAACCAGGTTAATTAAGTAGGAAATAGTTCGTTTGGCATACGGTTTGAAAGGAAAACAGCCGAAAACAGGTTTTCACTATTCTACGAAATTCTGAAGCAGAGATACAAATTTCACTGAGAATCTGAGCCCCACAGCAATTTTCCAGTATCCATCTACTACCCTCTGTTTTGCATCCTGCGAGAAACGAGCAAGGTGCGCTAAGCGACCAAGCATTAAACACAAACAAATTATCAACGCTTCCCTTTGCGCATTGAAAATTCGCTCGGCAGCTGCAAGGGTAGCGGGCTGGTGCTCCCTGCTCCCCGCCCCCCACATCCACCACCTCCCACCGCAGCTTAATATTACTCCTGAGATAAACACCGCTACCGGTGCCGCAGGCTGTAACGGATCGGGCATCGGCTCCTCCACGCCACAACCTCCATTGCTGCTACCTCCGCGGCCGGAGCCCCCGGCATTGCAAATACCGCCCCCGCCACCGTAGTAGCCACCGCCCCTACAACAACCGTTATGTCGACATGCTCAGCCATTGCCACAGATGTAGCATGAGCCATAGTCTTTCTCACAGCGACAGTTGAGTCACAGTATAGTCCCAATCCCAACTTTGGTCGGAGTCCAATCCTAACTAGCCGTAGTCACACTACCGTCACACGCCCGGCACAGTCTCGTCAAAGCATGTCACAGTACCGTTACAGCCTGTCACAATATAGACACGGTACAGTCACAGTACAGTAGTAATCACAGCGGCAATAACAATACAATCACAGCAGTCACAACACAACCTCAGACATCACAATACAGTTATAATACAGGCAGTTACTGTCAGTTCCAGTGCCAATCGGTCTCGGGCACAACCTCGTCTAAGACGCAGCACGGTTATAGTAACAGGACTACTAGACCATGAGACATTGTAATGTAGCAATGCAATCCACCCCCTTCGTAGACAGGTCGTCGTCCCGCCACGCAACACCATTGAAAACAAGACAATACCACACAATGTCATACCAAACCATAGAAAACTATAGCAAACCATAGCCAACCATAGCAAACCAAACTGCGTCGTGTCATGACAAACCATGCCACGTAACGCCATGCCACGCCACGCAAAACCATGCCACGCCAAGCCACGCCACACCACACATCGCCACACCGCGTCACGCCACGCCACACTTCGTCACACCACACCGCATCATGCCACGCCACGCCACGCCACGCCACGCCACACCACTATCGTCGCCACCACCACCACCACAACCGCCGCCGCCGCCGTCGCCACTCCACTGCCTGCCGCCTCGAGCGATCTGCTTATCTCGTCGGCGCAGATGAGCGAGGGAGATTCCGGAAGCGGAGCTACCGCGGCGCCGGAAGAAAGAGAAGGGGCCCGGCGAGGGGAACTCCCAGTCAGGGCTGGCTCATATTTAACCCGGTGCGGGTAAAGCGACAAAATCCTTTTAGATTTTGTTTTAAAGGAAGCGCGTCCCGTAATCTCCCACTGGATTTATTTAAGGTTCTTAGAATTTATCACGGCTCCCGGAAACAAAGGAAGGCGGAGGAGAGGGGGGGGGCAGGACGCGACGTTCACGGTGCTGAAGGGGGGCGCCTAGTTCGTGGTATTGCCGCGGCGCGCCCCACCGTCGCCGTCAGCGTCGTCGTCGCGTGTCGCCAATTAAACGGGATTAAGAATTAACGCCCCAATTATTTGCGAGGGTGGTTTATGCACGCGCTGGCGAGCGCAGGAACGCGCGAAATTTAATAATAGATCGCGCGCCGTAAACAGGAATTGCGAGCACGCGGTGGGGAGGTGGCTGTAATGCTCTGGACCGAGAAGGAAGGTACGCTCACCTCTGTCACGTTTTTTGTTACATATATACTATAAGAAAGACGTCATTATGTCTCTCTTCGTTTATTCTAATAGATGCAAGTACTAAAAGAAACGCATTCGATGATGGCACGTGGCACATTACATTGTTTGGCCTTCTTAGTGAAAACATTATTGATGTCAAGATGCCTTCTAGAGACCAAAGAAAATAGTCGATTACGAGTTCTAACCTGATCTCCCTCTCGATGTTCTATCTCGTTCAAAGCTCGCTCTCTCCTTCGACACAGCCAACATCAGCAGCAATTAGTTTTCTTTTGGATTTATGTAATATACGTTAGCATTACCGTCCCTCGAACCCTTCCATTAAGTAGAATTATCTCTACCAAAAGATGTTCTCCGGAAGCTGCAGCACCACCAAAGATCATTCACTCTCTCGTCCAAAAATATCAGATCTCTCAATGTAAACTGGTAAAAGGGGTCGGGGCAAGATTGTACTAACTAACATATGTGTACCTTTGTCAGTCAGAAGAAAATTAATTTTTTTAAATTCTGCTCACATTTTGTTCTTCTGTATTTACGTTTTTTCAGCCGTTCGATCGTAATATTTGTTTTTGAGGGTAATTTTAATACCTTTATTTGGGATGTATGTAATGAAGGTTAGCACTACCTTCCCTCGAACCCTTCCAGTAATGTGTGTTCTTTGAACTAGAGTATCTTAATTAAGTTGCGTGTTTCAGTTATCCCTTTTCCTTCCCTAAGCAAAGCAGATTTTATCCCCATCACTATTTAACTACCCCAGCCAAGAAGGAAGATAGATGGAAAATTTGGATGAAATGTAAGGGGGATTCGAACTCATTCGTAAACAAATTTGACGTATGGCATTCAAAAGACAGCGACGTCTAGCACGTCCGTTCTGGTGTTAATTTATAATTAAAATTTAATTGAAAGCAAAGTTAAAAACGCCTCTTCATTTGGAAAATATGAGGAAAGAAGAAGGAAGAACCAGGACATTTTGACCATCTCGGAGGAGAGCTAGTGGTTTGCTAGATGAAGGTAGAACAAACCGCGTTTGTTTGGTTCGTACAGGTAGGCAGCTGTACCAACAGTTATTAGATCATATTTCAACTGTTACAAATTTGGGATTTTGAGGATTTTTCATCCACAAACAAAACCTCGACCCCAAAACATTTATGTTCTAAAAACATCGGTTTCAATACATCAATGCTTAAAACATCGATATTTTTATAGAAACATAAGCATTTTGGTAACATCGACATTCATGTCGCATCCCTCGTGCAGGCATCTCCCAACACGCATCTCACGTCTCACAAGCCGCAACAATTTCGCTGGTCAACAACCAATTTGAATAAGAAACATCAAGGCAAACTTTTAGTGTATCCCAATTTGATTTCATTTTTCCTCACAATTTCGCCCCTGAATGTGAATGACGCACGGAGATAAAAAAAGAAAATTAAAAAGAAACTGGTCGGAAACTTTCTATCTCCCAGCGGTGTTATCTCGAATTCCAATAAACGAGAATTTCGCCTATAAAGTATTACTTGTCAACAGAAAACTAAACACGCTTAATACAAACATGTTGAAACAGAAAGGTTCTTCATAATTTATAAAAACCGTTTTCAAATATCGGAATTGAAGTACGTCCTGCTATCTCAAAACTATATTTCAATGAATAATCCGTGGAATGTTTTTCTGTTGAGTGGGTTCCGTTTTATGTGAACTTTCAATATTACAATCACTAATTGCATACCGTTTATTATTAGACATCGAATAAAACACATGGAACTCGCCAGTAATTGCGAAATGTTCATTTATGTTTTGCGATAGGTGCATATTAATTGTGACACTTTCATGAATTATTTTGAAAACCTATATGAATATTGACGAACGATAGAGATAGGGTTACAATGAATATGTCGGTAAAAATTAAAAACGACAATAAAATATAAAAAATAGAACCGTGTTTTTGAGGTTACAGAGGAAAAGGCTAGAAGAATAAACGCACGTAAAAAGTCTAGTTTTCTAGATTTGATAGGTATATTATGTTTCAGAATTAAGTTTTTCTGAAATGAAATAAATGATCTCTGATTAATTTTGTGCTTCTTTATACAAATACATTACTAATTGTGCCAGTTGTCTTATTTTCAAAATGTAGCAGGAGGATATTTTAGCCACTTTGAATAGGAATTTTCCCTGAGAATTCATTTCTTAAACTTTCATCACATCATATCATCAGACATGTATGTAATTCGCGAAGTAATTCAGTGTAATCAGCGACTGGCAACGATTGAAATTCAGTATTCTCTAGAATCGCTATTATATTATTCTGGGTTAACCGCGGTTCCAGAATAACTAAGGTAGTCAATAAAAAAGAAACAAAAGTTTATTGAACAATCATAGCAAAGATGTGTATAAACTATTGCGGGTGTAGTAACGAGCTCCTTTGTACACTGGGCGAAACCGCCCATCGGATTCGTTGGTAAAAAAATTGTGTGTGGTATGTCATTGCCTTTCTCAGGTTTAGATATTTTTCTTAGACTGTGGTATACAGTTCATTTATTTATATTGGGCTCTGTCTTGCGGATTTTTAATGTGCACTAATATTTTAAAATAAGAGGTACACAATCATTTACCAAATAAAATCCGATTATCAGTTTTTTCGTATCCGAGATAGCCTTAGTCCCAATGACCGAAGGGGACGCAAGAGCAAAAAAGAAGTTTATGCCATTGGTTTAACTCAAAAATTAATGTTTTAACAGAAAATTATTGCAATATATTAATAAATGCGTGCGTCTCGGATGGTTCATGACCATCTTGATAAATTTTCTAAGTGCGATACAGGGACTTTGCAAGGAGAGCGCACACTAAAATCGGGCCTGACCGGGAATCGAACCTTGGAATCGCGTCCTAGAAAGCGAGCACGCTGACCAGTGAGCGACCTTGAGGGGCGCCAAATACATACATACATGCATGCATACATACATACATTAAAAGCACGTAAAATTATTTATTAAATACATAGTTTCCTTTCAATTATATTGCAATTTATTCTGGGGTTTGTTATTACCCCCCCCCACCATTGCCAAGTATCGAAATGTCATTTGCATGCGACTGGTAGTTGGTAATGAAGTGGGAGTAGTCGCGTTTGTCCGTTTTCTGGAACACACAACTTACAAGTGTGTCTTACTCTTACTAGAGAATGTCCTTGTGGTATGTTGAGCATTGTCTTGCATAAGTGAATATGCGTCCACGGCGCGTTTACCCAGACCCTGCAAGTAAAAGTTCTCACGGGCAACTTCCCACTAGCATGTACACGCATCCTTGAAACCGCGCTGTTCTAGGAAACACACTCCTAGAGAAGTGGTGCTTCGCGAAAGGAGTTTAAAACATTCTCTCAAATAAGAAAAAAAATGTAACAAACATAGGAACACGCTAGTGAAGACTTTATAAACATATTCTATAAGCCCTTTAACATCATCCAATTCTCAGAATTCTGAAAATATGATACTGCCTTCTCATGTTGAACAGTTTTCCAGCGCTTCATCTGTGATTACCAACAAAGCGGCCTACTAGCAGTCTTCCTAGTAATGCGTTTATATATTCATTTTATGTCGCATCAACCACAAGGTTATTAGCGACATCTACACAAAAGCATTATTTTTGTACATGGTGTATTAGAACACGTTGGGAGAGAACATTCATATCACAATATTAACAAGTTTGTTAATTTTTTTTACATATCACTGTACAAGTTTATGTCCTTCAAAAATTTGAGAAACCGGCTGTATTGTTCTTTGTCCTTTAGTACTTTTGCCATGTCGTTATTGACACCACGTCTCGTCCGGTCGGCCTCACACCTGGGTACATGATACTCCCATGAGCCATCAATACTCAATGCTCTCTTTCGTGTTGTATTGTATCGAGATAATGTTGCGTGTTATAGTAGGAGGAGGAATATTAGGAATAGTAGGAAGACACCGCTATGTTTTGGTCATATTTGCATTTGTCACTACTTTAGCGTACACTAACATTTGTTTTTGTACTGTTACCCTGTTTTGAACTGTGTGCCCTGTTAGTCTCAAATACTAGGAACTACACGACAAAAAGTATACTAGATTCATTAACTTCGGATAGTGATACACCTATAAACTTCGCATTATTATTCCAGGATAGTACACCTAGGAATAAATGGGTTTCAGTTTTGTTTTCTCAGCAATACGCTAAAAAGACGATTATTATGAATAAGGAACATGAAGGCAAACTTTTAGTGTATCCCAATTTGATTTCCTTTTTCCTCTCAATTTCGCTACCTGAATGTGAATGACGCACGGAGATAAAAAAGAAAATTAAAAAGAAACTGGTCGGAAACTTTCTATCTCCCAGTTGTGTTATCTCGAATTCCAATAAACGAGAATTTCGCCTATAAAGTATTACTTGTCAACAGAAAACTAAACACGCTTAATACAAATATGTTGAAACAGAAAGGTTCTTCATAATTTATAAAAACCGTTTTCAAATATCGGAATTGAAGTACGTCCTGCTATCTCAAAACTATATTTCAATGAATAATCTGTGGAATGTTTTTCTGTTGAGTGGGTTCCGTTTTATGTGAACTTTCAATATTACAATCACTAATTGCATACCGTTTATTATTAGACATCGAATAAAACACATGGAACTCGCCAGTAATTGCGAAATGTTCATTTACGTTTTGCGATAGATGCATATTAATTGTGACACTTTCATGAATTATTTTGAAAACCTATATGAATATTGACGAACGTTAGAAATAGGGTTACAATGAATATGTCAGTAAAAATTAAAAACGACAATAAAATATAAAAAAATAGAACAGTGAGTTTTGGAGGTTACAGAGGAAAAGGCTACAAGAATAAACGCTCGTAAAAACTCTAGTTTTCGAGATTTGATAGGTATACTATGTTTCAGAATTAAGTTTTTCTGGAGTAAACTACAGGCGTTCTGCATTTGAGAAAATATAATACATTCTTTTATGCATAGGCAATACATTTTTTAAATAAATTTAATATGTCTAGGTTTTTCTTCAAAAATAACATGATAACTGTAGGTATAATAATGTGACAACTGTAATGAACAATATGAATTCAATTACATATAATCAATTAGATATCATAGTAGGCAAGTAATCCTGTCGAGTCATGGAAAGGATCTTTTGCCGTGTGAATATTTTATGTTATGCATGTTTTCCTATAATGAAATAATATCACTGACACGAAAAGTGTTATATAATCCATCTAGTTGTAGTAATTGCCAAAAGAATGCGCGCACGGGGTGCTCTGAAACCACCACACCACCCTCTGCCAAGGCCGAAGCTGTGTTCAGTAGTAGTGCCCAATGTAGTAGCATGAGGTTAAGTTTCTTCACTTAAATGTGCACCCCTTTTTCTCAAAATAAAGTTTTAAAAGCAAATGTTATAGTTATACTGAACAAAATATAGTGTGGTTATCACCCGATTGTTTGTTCTATTAGCATGCCCACATACTTGTTGATCGTTGTTCCTGTGTTTTCTTTAATTGTGGCAAGAATGTCAGGTTCTATCGATGTAATGGATCCTGAAAAAAAGATAATGTGGAAATATGGGAACTTCGCCAGATATACTAGGAAAAGCAAGAGCCGCAACTTATGATATGTTTCCATTGAAATCAAATGCTTGGGAATTTCGTAAGTGGCGAGATGCGAGATGGGAAAGCAGTGTCTTAGAAAACGTGCTTCTCCCATTATTTTCCGAAATGATAGGAAAGTACAGTCGAAGACTTCTTAAATAGATTGTTCAATTACAATTACTGTAAATAGTTCCACATAAAATATAAATTTATAAGTGCATGTTTTGAATGTATTAAAAGGTAACTATATATAGTATTTTTACATGAAACCTTTGGTACGTGGTACTTTGGTACGTAGCTTAGTGATTGTAGTTTGTTTCTTAGCTGGATGAAGACGAGGCTGATCTACAAGTCAAGGTGCTATGTGCATTGAGAAACGAGACCTATAACAAGATAACCATCACAAAGTCCTGAAATATAATATACTGCAAGGCTCCTTGGTTCCGCGTAGGCAGCAGTTACATGATAAGTTGGTGGCAGTGGAGTCAGAAAATGTTTATTACATGACTCTTATCAAAATAGACATGAAATGAACAACTTTCTTGCCGCAAAACTGTACAACAATGGGTTAATTTTCAGACAATCTCGAATAAAATTAATTCTTAATATGTATTCTGCGTCACTATACGTTGCACGAACCACTGACTCACGTTAGCGTGAAACAGTCACAACCTTTTCAACCCGTGACGAGAGTCGGTGTATTGATAAAGATAGAATCGTGTGAATGTAATTAAGCGTTAAATATTAATTGGAAAATTTTCTAAGCAACTTTACAACAAATGATACAAAATAGGAATTCATCGAGAGGTATATTATTCACTACACATCTACAAAATCATGACGGCCAAAAAAAACTACGATCACACGATGTCTTCGTTCACATTTTATATCTGACATTTTGCCAAACATTACATATTAAAAAAACGATTACGTAGAGCACCGTAGGGAAAGAAGCAGGGGGAAAGAGATGACTGCACTGTGATGCACCCGTTTATTATATCGTGGCAAATAATATCCCCATGAAGATATTTTGACGAGTTGTGCTGGTCTAGTCCACTTCGGCTGCAAATTATTTGTCAAAGCGTTTTGAGGCAGGAAATTAAAAACGCGCCCGCCCGCGGGGTCCTTGGTGGACCAGCCAGCTGCGATCCGCTTTGTGCCCGGCAACGAGCTGTTGATTGATCCAGGGTCGCCCGCGATGGCGTGGCCAGCTTTGTTTCCCTCCAAATGCTAAACGGTCACGTGTTTCTCTGGTTGCGGAGGCGTACAAAACCCCTCTTGTTGGGCTCTTTGTTACAAAACTATTTAATGATAAAATTATTTAAATAAATTATTAATTTTATTAAATTAAATTATTTATAATAAAAATAAATTATTAATGAATTAAGTCATTTTGTTATTTCTGAAAAAAGTTCGATACAAGTTTAAAAGAAAAAAAATTCCAACTTTTGTGGATTGTTTTCTAAAATTAGTGAAATTACTAAATCACGTTTAATTTATGATTTTTGTTTTGAAAATTGTTTTCAATGTATTTATGCTGAAATGAACGCAATATTCAAAACTATATGAAACGAGTTCTTGAAGTTTAAAAGTAAATTTTATTGAGATGGGAAATTTGTTTACCAGAAAAGTAAACGGTTGTGGTTTTCAGTGCAGTTTCAAAAACTCTGAAAACGTGAATAATGAGAATGATAGTTTTAAAATGATGCGGAGAAAGCAATATATGATTCGCAAATTCAAATTAAAAACCTTGAGAATTACAGCATTTAGTGCCACATGAAATGGACTAATGATGAGTAAATATTTGAATAAATTTTATTCATACAACAAACGTCATTTTAAAATTTACACAGTATTGTTTTACAAAATAGAATATCAACACAGAAAATGAACGATTTCAGAAATAACTGTATTACTTCCTTTTCATTAAGGGAGTACAAGAACAAGGACGATTGACGTGTGTCATATTCGTGATTTCTCGATGAGTATGTAATGTAATATAAAGTGTACATTTTAATACGCGTAATGTATATTTTTGAACATCTTTGTTCATTTATACATTTAAGCATAAGTAATTGTGTAAACACATCCATTTAGAATATTTAATTTAGAAAAATATTACTTCTTGAGTTGAGGTTACAAAATCGCCAATAAGGTAGTATAATTCTAAACTTTCGTTGGTAGAGTGACAGTTTTCCGGGAAGAAACCATCATCTCATAACAACGAATGCGATTTCAGGGCGCCGGGCATCTCGCTATATGAAGCGGAGGAAGCTAGTCAAAGAGACGACTGAAAGAAGAAAAAAAAGCAGCGGAGAAAACCACTAGAACGTCCGAGCAGCACTCTCTGCAAAGTAATTAAAACGATACCCGGAGCTCGGCTCATCTCCGCTCCAAAAAATGAAACTCGCTTCTCCAAGGGAAGAGCTCGGGTGCAGCAGACCGACTCGACAGATGTTCGCGCCGAAATGGAGGCTGCGCCGCCGTGAGCGGGGCAGCAGGAGCGTGGGTGAGCGGGCGTGAAGTTAAGTGTGAATGAATGGGAAGAATGAATGGTTATGTATATAATGAAAATAGTATGAATGATGTGTGAATGTAGAAATAATAATAATAATAATAATAATAATAATAATATACCAATACATACAAACAATTTACGTAGAATAAATAAACAGAATTACAATAATGATTTTAGTGTAAGTTAGTAAGTAAGTGCAATTAAGATAACTTTAAGTCTAGATTGTAAGTTAGTTGTAAGAAAAAGCCCCGCCTGTAGCTGCTTACGCCGCAAGGCAGCAGCGTAATGTAAAAATATTTATAGATAATAAATTCCCCTCCTTCACAGGGTTACTGTGGAGGGGACAAAAGAAAAAGGGTGAGCGGGCCGGGGGTGAGGTTGTGAACTGAGTTGGTGGGTGGATGGGTCGAATGGTCACGCAGGCGAAAATTCGAGTAAACGGCTGCGCAGGTGGGTAGAAGGTTAGATTAATAGTTTGGTAGGTGCGTGGGTGGGTTGGTTGGTAAATGCGAGAATGGTTTGATTGGTAAGTTCGAGGAAGGGTTAGTTGGTAGGTGCGTTGGTGGGTAGGTTGGTTGGTGGGAGCACGCTGTATGGCGGGGCGGCAGATTGGTTTGTGGGGGGGACGTAGTTTGGTGGGATGGTAGATTGATTGGTGGGGTGACATTAGTTGGTAGAGTGATAAGTTAGTAAATGGGGGTAAACTCTTCGGAAGTACGAATATGAATGACGTAGAGTGATTATGGGAGTAATGAATACTTTGAGAACGTCCCTTGGTGGAATGACATTGGGTGAGATTTCGGATAGACGCCGATATTTGTTACAATCACTTTCATGAAATGTTTATACTGCAGATGTGTTGATCTTGCTAGAAAAATCTCCATGTGAATAATTTTATAGTTGCGAAAAATAACGAACTAAATCATTGGATTGACAACCATAACGAAGAAAAGAAAGTTTGTATTTTTTCTCTCAAGTACGAAAATATAGAGAAATAAATTATAATTGCAATTTATTGATAAATGCAGAAGAGATAATAAATTGTTCATGTTATTATATAATAATAATAATAATAATAATTATTATTATTATTATTATTATTAAATTAATGAAAAAGAAGGAAAACCCATCTGAATTTGATGATTTCTTAAAGGCGTAATAGTACTTTTCGGCGTTTGGTCTCGTGGAGAATGACTAGGCTAGTGGGCGAATGAGAGGTGTGGCGGACGTGCTTTGGTTCGGGACAGTTAATTAGGTTGATCAAATCAAAAGCGTAAGAATTTTCAAACATTACTGTAGAACCGTTTAGTTTAGAATTTATACCTCAATTTATTCGTAAATTTTAAATAATTAAATCATGTTTTTTTAAAAAAATATGAGTAGATGTTGAGCAATAACCAGCGACACTAACAGGAATAAAATAATGCCGCGCATTCTCTCTAGGTTTCTTCTCTAGAATTTGTCTTTCACGAGAGTCAGAGAAAATTCTTTTAGCTTCATGAACCTATAAGATTCAAGCTGATGATATGCATTAACTTGCTTTTATAGGATGAATTTTTGTTAAAAGCAATGCAATTACATGAGTGTATAGTGAAGCAGAGCGTAGAAGGGAGAGGGAATTATTGAGGAAGAACTTAGATAGAAAAAGTCGCAGGCGTGGGTAGGCATTTGGAGTAACAAGACAGGTGGAGAAGAGCAAAGATTCGGACGGGAGTAGGTTTGTGAGGGTGTACTTTGGAGAGGATATAGGTTGAAAAGGATTATGTTGGGGAAAATGTAGGTTTGGGAGAGTGTAGATTAAGTAGAATGTAATTTGGTGATTGCATATGTTAGTGAGAATGTAGGTTAGAGAATGTATAATTTTGTAGGGAGTAGGTTGGGAAGGGGGTAGATTAGGGAAAGGTTTGGTTGAAAAAAGTGTAGGTTGGCAAAAGTGTAGATTGAAGAGAGTGTAGTTTGGGAAGGGTATATTTCAGGGTTCAGTAATGCTTCAAGGGTTCAGTAATGCTGTCGGTTGTAGATTGGAGAGAGTGTAGTTTTGCGAGAGCGTAGGTTGAGGAGGGTGTGTTCTAGGGAGCGAGTAGATTGATGGATATAGGTTCTTGGGCGTTAGACTGAGAAGAGAGTGTTGGAAGGTGAATGAACTGAAGGACGTGTGTCCTAGTGAAGGGAGGCGGAGCGATGTGCGGAGCAGGGAGGACGCGCGTGAGAAGTGGGAGACGCAGAGCATTGCGTGGGCGTCCCGCCGTTGACAGCGCAATCCGCACAGCGCACGCGTCGGCGCCGCCAGCTGACGCCAGCCGCCTGCCTCTGGTGGTGCGAGGACAGGGCGCGTGCGGGGGAGTAATAAGATCACGCCAGACCTCTGTTGCGCCAGCGCTGTCAAGGCGTAAGCGTCAGGGGTAGCATCAGGCCAACTTTTCACGCCGGCAACGTGTTTCTTTGCTTCTAGAAAATAACAATGGGATTCTGGAGTAAAATTTCCTCGTCGTTGGGAAATTATCGTGAAAAGAAAGGATACATTAAATTATATAGATAATATGGATTAAATCGTTTTTGAAATGACAATTCAGGCCGTTCTTTATGAAAAATTTTTTGACAACAATAAAATAAACTATGTGGGTGGCCGAGATCGTTAAGGCCGTACTGCCGTAGCAGTCTCGGACCGAAGGATGGCGGAGCGAGCCCCGCCTCGGACATAGTCGTAATCATGTTCGTTATTTCACCCTCTATCATCACCATATCACGTCATCTTCACAAATACCATAAAGTTCAATCCAATAGAGATAATTCTCATGATAATTAGTATACAAATGATCTAGAAGTTGATGCAACCTTATTTTTTAACTCTAGAATAATAACCTACATTGCGGCCAACTCCGCAAGACTTTTGAACATCAGAAATCAACCATTTTTTATTATTTATATAACATTATGTTTATGAAAATCTACGTAAAATAATCCTTATTTAATTGAGATTTAATAAAACTAATAAATGTAAATGACCAGCAATGAATAATATATCTCTCATAATATAAAACTGTATTATTTATTTTAAACTACAATAATATACTGTAGCGATACCGATTTCCTCATACCAGGAAAATAAAACAAACTCGATCGCCCTGAGTTCTACTGGGAGAGTAAACAGATGGCGACACACGCGCAACCCCGCTTATCGTGACAGCCATTTGCGCCCCCGGCCCATTAACGAAGTCGTTATGAGAGCTGGCGTCGAAAGATTCACTGAGAGAGGCACGTGGTCGCAAGAACAGCTGCGAAATTTCTAGAACGCCCGCTTACATCCGGGGAAGCCCAGAGCGATAAATTCTTTCACCGGACAACGCCTGCCTTGCGCAGCATGGCCGATGTTCTAGAAGGAATTAGAATAACACTGTGCACTCGCAGCTGGCACAGAGAGCGGAAACTTCCTTCACTACTCCCGTCACGATTGGTTGAAAATAGTGCAATGCGCCATTTCCTTTGGCCAATAGCGACGCGACTATTATAAGGAGCTGGGGCACACGAGAAAGCGGGTGGGGGCAAAAGTTGACTTGATACGATTTCGACTGATAGAATGTCAGAAGGTGTGGAGCATTCGACGGAGGGCAGTCGGGAGAGAAACTTCTCTGGGGGGGTAACTATTCGTCGGGGAGAGACCAGTGTGTCTCTGAAAGACTTGTAAAATTTATCAGAAGGAGCCTGAGTATTAGGCTGAGGGCAGTTGGGAGAGAAATTTCTCCGGGGGTAACTATTCGGGCGAGTACGCCTAAGAGGGACTTATATAATTTTACTGCAAGCTTGAGCATTGGGCTGACTGCAGTAGACAGAGAAAACTGCTCTGAAGTGGGAATTAGTTGTGAAGAGAAGTGAATGTTTCTCCGAAAGAGTTCTAGACTGTCCGAAGTTGTGTTCGAGAATTATCATGGAAAGCAGAGGTACGCATAGTTGACTGCTACGCTCCTGAGATCGCCCGGCCGCTCCGAGTTCAACCACCGCAGCCAGACGCCGCCGCCCTTTGGTGACGTCAACGACCCGACCGCCCAGCTGTTGGCACGGGAGGCCAACTCCCTCCGCCGCATTCTTTTGAAGGCCGCCAGACGCCCCTCTCGACCGCGCCTGCCCTCCCCGGGCGCGCAAAGACCATTTTCCAGGCAGTATCATTCAAGGGCATTTGTCCCTGTGTAAATTTTGTAATGCGGTGCCGCGCTATGGCACATTGACTTGTAACTTTTGTATTTTACCATTGTAATGTTAGTCATAATTCTTCCTAATTTTTAAGCTTTACTCTGAATACTAACTTTTCATCTTCTTTTCTTTTCACCCAATTTTCTCATTTTTTTTACTAAATTTACAAATGTAACTTCCCTGGGGCATTAGATTTGATTGCCCAGGAATAAAAGTAATTTTACCAGTGATCAAAGTGTTTGTTTTTTGCCATTGTGTCTGTTTAACGATTCCTTCCATCACCGACTGAGCTATAACAGGGCCGCTAACCGGGCGTTCTCTAACGAGACGACCGGGGGTATTACAATACGGAACAAAAACCATTTTCCCGTTAGAACCAAAGTCCATCATTAATTCACGTTACATGTCAATTTCGACGATATTCGCACCACTAAACTCTGAATCTGAGTGTCAAGCGAGTGAAACGAAATAAACTGAGTGATAGGAATTAACATATATGAAATCAGCGGTAAGGGACATTGAAAACCACTTTTAAATTTTGAACAATACGGGCACCTTCTTTTGCTCTGTTCATTCACTTCTGTAGCTACAATAACAGGATGTTACTTAATATCCGTGAACAAAAGCCTTGTGCATTGGCGTGAAACAGTGAACTATCGCACGAGTGCTTGGCGCCGCCTCCTGTCCTTTCCACTGCGCTATGCCCCTTCACAAGCACGTGAGCGGCGAGGCGTCTCCACCGCCCACGCAAACATTTCACGCTATTAAAACGCGCTTAACGCAAAGCCCGGTAGCGCATAACCAAGCAGCAGCGAGGCGAGCGAGCTGCAATCGACGAGGTGGCCGCAGGTCGATGGAAGAAAGACGGTGCGAAGGAAAAGCACGGCTGGTATAAACGGCATACGTGTAGGGTGGTGGTGGAGGTGTTTTCGGGAGTGCATGGGGTCGGCATGGAAAGAGATGACGAATGTGAGAGTTATGGAAGCAAGTTGAAAAGGCTGAGGAAGAGGGATTGGAAGGTGAAGCGGAAGGAAAACAGCGGAAGGGGTGGAGGTGTGAAGGAGATAACTAATGGTGCTTCTCGCATTATTTGTAGCTTTTGAAATTCTTGAGAAGTTAGAGAATTCTTCGAAAATGAAATATACGACAATTTTTATGCGTATTTTTTATCTATTCGTCAAACAAAGGCAAAGAAACATATTGAATCGTGTTCGAAAATTGTTTATATTTCACGAAACGTTGCGAGAAAAACTCATACTTTTGAAGAACATATTTTATTCAGGAACAATGCTATCGTCAATTTTACAATTGTAAGAAGACGCCAAAAAAGGATGAATGTTTACAATAAAAATAATTTCAATAAAAATTAGACCTTCGCCATTTTTAAGCATGTTTGCTGTGTACGAAAAAAACAATAAAAAATGTGCAGTCAATTATGAAAAAAAGTTCAAAATACTTTCAAGGCTTCATATTCAGAACTTCCCAGAATCAGCGGAGCACTGGAGCATAGACGGCGTAGATAAGAGTAGAAACCACAAAGACGATGAGGACGTGATGTCCGAGCGGTGACGGTCTTCAAGAACGAGGGGGGGGGGAGACGGAAAGGGTGGAGTGGAGATAACGAGGATTGGGTTAGAACCACCAGGGAAGTGCGGAGACGGCAACAGCGTAGTACGATTGACGAGAGAAGTATGGGGTAGGAGAAGAGAAAGCTGTGAAGTTCGGAGCAGAGCAGGGAGAGCGTGGTTGGAGCGAAGACGTGAGGAAACAGTAAGGACTTCCAGAACGTGTATGTCGACGATGTAGGAACAAGGATGACGAGGGTAAAGAGGTGTGGTAAAGGAGAATTAAAGAGGCGGTGAGGACGAGGTCAGTATGGAACGAGGAAAACGAGGTCTCGAGAGAGAATCGGGGTCGGCAAAGGGGGAGCAAGAATGAAAAGCAGGGATCTCGAGAGCGAAACGGGGATGACAAGGAAACTCGAAGATGGTAAGGGAGGTGTGGCAATGACAAGAGTAGAGCAGGGGTGGAAAGGAAGATCGGCGATGACAACTGCGGAGCGGGGACGGCAAGGGTGCAGCTAGGACGGCTAAGACCAAAGGGGGCAACAAGAGAAGAGTGGAGACTGTAAGGGCGAAGCAAGAGTCACAAAACACGGAGAGGAGACAAGAGGAGAGAAGAGAGGGTGGCAAGGATGGAATGAGGGACGGCAAGGGTGGAGCTGGGACGGCGAGAACGAAAGGATGACAACAAGAGAGAAATGGAGACAGACGGCAAGAGCCGAGCAGGGGCGGGGCAGGATGGACTGGGGTTGGCAAGCACGGAGCGGGGACGGCAAGAGTGGAGCGGGGACGGCGAGGACGAAGCGAGAACAACAAAAGAGGAGTGGAGACGGCAAGGGAGGAGCAGAGTCACCAAGCACGGAGCGGAGGCGACAGAGTAGCGAGGTCGGCTATCGGTGGAGCGGGGACGGCAAGGGTGGAGTGGGTTTAGCAAGGGCGGAGCAGGCCGGTGTGGCCTCGAGGGCGCAGGCCGCCTGGGGCCGGTTCTTAGCTTCTTAATTAAAGGCGCGAGCGCACCTTGCGAGCGCCTAATGAAAACTCGCGAGCGTCGATACACGCGCGCCGCGAGGGCGGAGCGGAGCGAGGGCGCTATTTACATGAAATGAATCGCCGTTACGGCGCGTGGGGTTATTAGATGCGAGGCGGCCCCGGGCGAGGGCGAGGGCGAGGGCGAGGGCGAGGGCGAGGGCGAGGGCGAGAGCGGGGGCGGGGGCGGGGGCGGGGGCGGGGGCGAGGGCGAGGGCGAGGGCGAGGGCGAGGGCGAGGGCGAGGGCGAGGGCGAGGGCGAGAGCGGGGGCGGGGGCGAGGGCGAGGGCGAGGGCGAGGGCGAGGGCGACGGCGACGGCGACGGCGACGGCGACGGCGACGGCGACGGCAAAGGCGCGGGCGAGAGCGCGGGCGAGGGCGAGGGCGGGGGCGAGGGAGTCGGCGTCGGCGAGGGCGGGGGCGAGGGAGTCGGCGTCGGCGAGGGCGTGGGCGAACGCTTCAGCCTTGGGCGCACGAGAAGCGCGTGGGCGATGTACGCCCTCCAGCGGTGGAGCGTGAGCAGGCGATGGGAACGCGGAATGTGTGGATGAAGTAAGTTGGTGTTGGAGAACATAAAATGGCGGCGAACGTCCAACGTTTTGCTCTAATTTCATGTCAGATGTGCGTCGTATCGTTAAGCCTCAAGAACTCCTGTGATGTTGGAGAATATTGATGAATCGAGTTGCCTGCAATATGTGAAATACTGCTTTTATTTGCTTTCCCGATGAGCCTCACTTTTTATGAAACCATGTTTAGTGAATTATTGTTGTTAGTCACTGTCAGTTGTTAGTAATCCTATTTTTTCGCAATTAGGGGAGCGAGTTGTTATTAAGAGTTAGTAAAGACTCTTGAACTTAATTTTTTTTCTTTTACTATGAAATAACTTTTATTTTACTTTTTGTGTTTTAAAAATATAATTATTACGTATCAAAGAATATTTAGAATAAAACAATTTTCTTTATATGTATAACATAAAATACATTTTCCAGTTTTGGAACAAAAACATAATTTGGAGAACTGTGGAGACATGGTGACTTTATACCTTTGTACACAACCTCAGGTATTAGTAAGCACGCACGTTTCAATTGATTTAAAAAATAACTATCATTTACGTAAAAATACAGTTCAAGATTATGAAAATGAAGTTATGGTCTTCCCATAGTAATACATGTGAATTCATTTTAATTAAATGCTTTAAACAACTTTTTATTTGCACTCTCGAAACATTAATTAACATTTTCGGAATGTTTTCGAAATTAATCCCAAGGATAAATTGTTCATTCTCTCGTTTTGGCGTGTCATATTTCTATAATTTCGGTAGTTTCATAACTAAAAATTTTCAAATTCCAAAACAGAAAATATTTTTCATTTGCACACAGAAATGCGTTATGAAAATTCGTTTCAGATACGTAACTTGATATTCAGGTCATTAATTAACATTGTATATAACTTATCTCGTGTAAATAACATTGCTTCTCTACTTAAAAACTGAACAAAGAGAAAATTAACTTTGAGGTTATTACATTATGTTTCATCACAATGTCATTGATATCCTAAAAATATATGTTCTCTGTTTATCATAATATTCCTCATTGCTATCTTGCGAGATCATAACTTCTTAAAATGTCATCGGGAAACTGCCTCTTTAACGACGTAAACTTATAAACAGTGTTCACATATACTTTGTGTTAATACAATCACATGTTTAAAATAATACGCAGCTCAGAAAAATTAACGCAGTTAAGTTTAAAATGAAAATAAATACAGATTAAAAACATAAACATTATAATACATAATAACTGTAATAATGCGTAAAAATACACATAAATACTCAAAATACTAAATACAAACATTGTCGGATTTGTTTAGTTTGAGCAAACACAAATACAAAAATATAAAAGCGAATACTTACAAAATCGCTATGAAACGTTATAATTATGTTTTCAACACAAAATGCAACATAGAAAAAGAATAAATAATGAAAGATCGGAAGTGGAAGTTATATTCAAAGAGGGTCGTGAGAAGCGATTTCAGCGTCATCAAAAATGATCTTAGGAGAATAAAACTGGACGCTACCGAATGTACACGTGAGACAAACTAAAGAAAAAGGAGAGAAGTAGGGTATGAGTGTAGATATGATAGGTATTTTTACTTTTCTCGTCAAAAATCAATTGAAATCACATTATTGTGTGTAAAAATATTGGGATTTTAACATTTTTCCCTTGATCTTACCAAACACTTTTCAAAATGATGACATCATATTAAGAGAACGATATATCGTCTTCAGGTGACTTTATCTACAGTCATTGAGAATCTGATGTGAGGGTGGTAACGGGTGGAGGACAAACGTGAAGACGTGGGTGTAGGAAATACTGAAAATGAAGGGCGGATGGTTTGAAGGTGACCATGGGGATGGAGATAATACATGACGAGAACGGGGACTACTTACGGCTGGATGAAGGCAATGAAAGAGGACATAAACGCGATTAAGGAGAGAAATACGACAGGAGAGGCATTAAAGAGGCTAATGCGAACGGGAACGTGGGTCAAACAGCGAGAGGGTAATGAAAGGGGATAGCAACGATGAGAGATCTATTACGAGGTCGGGAATAGACGGAGAGCCGAGCACATGGGTAACAAATAGATCAGTGATGAGAACACGGGATTTGTTGAGGAAGACGCCAGAAGTGAACAGGAAGTGCTAAAGAGATGAATGGCGAGAAGAATAGAGCGAGCGAGAGCGAGTAATAACAGTGACCAGCAATGGGCACGCAGAGTTGACAACGGAGACCGAAATAGAGACAAGGAAGCCGGTACCCAACTAAACCAGTGATGCTGACAAACTCCGAGATACATGTGAGGACGTGGATAATAAAGACGTCATTGGACAGGAGGAGTGAGAGCAAAGAGCGGGTAATAAAAATGGGCCAATAATGAGCACACGAACCGAAGTGAAAGCGTGGCCGGAGGTAATTCAGAGGTTGGCGGTGAGGAGGTGCACCGAGGGCGTGGACCAGAGGAAGGCAGTGAGGACGCGTGCCGTGATGAGGACAGCCGCCCTCGGCTGGCGTTCGCCCCAGGGGTGACGCGCAGGAGGGAAGAGGAGGGTGGTCGGATAGGGGGAGGGGGCAGATATTGCTTCCATAAAGCGGGGGATAACGCGCGGCAGCGCACCCGCGCTCAACTCCGCAGGAGCTACTTAACGCCCCAGGGAGGGGGTGTTCTTACCTGCCCCAAGAGCGGGGGGGGGGACGTGGAAGGCGGGGGCCGGATGCGCATTCCGGGAGCAAATCCACCGCCCCTAGGTGCAAGCCGGCGCGTGTTTATTTTATCGGGGGAGTAGCGGCGCGAAGAGCGGGTGCGAGAATGCTTCGCTATTCCAAACGTGGGACCGCATACCGATATCTTAAGCTTGCCGGGGGGTGCGGGGCGGGCGGGCGCTGTGGGCGGGCGGGCTGGCGGGTCGGGGCGGGGCGGGTTGGGGCCTGGCGGGGCGGGGCGGGAGGGGCGGGGAGGGAGGAGCGGGCGGGGCGGGAGGAGCGGGCGGGGCGGGAGGAGCGGGCGGGGCGGGGCGGGGCGGGCCGGGCCGGGCGGGGCGTGGCGGGCAGAGTGGGCGTGGCGGGCAGTGTGGGCGTGGCGGGCAGAGTGGGCGTGGCGGGCAGAGTGGGCGTGGCAGGCAGAGTGGGCGTGGTGGGCGGGACGGGCGGGGGGCGGGGGTGGGGTGGGCGGGGCGGGGCGGGCGTGGCGGGGCGTTGCGGGGCGGGGAGGGGCGGAACAGGCGGGGCGGGGCGGGGTGGGCGGGGCGGGGCGGGCGTGGAACGAGGTAAGTTGCCGAGAGAAGGGGAATGTGCCGGGGCAGGGGAAACTTCCCGCCGCTTAACTAACGGTCCGGGTCAGAAGCTGCTTCTCGCGCGGGGCCTGCGAGAATCTCGGAATGGCGCTGCCCTCATAAACCGAGAACAAGAGCCCGAAATGCTGTTGACTCTATGGCTTTCCGGTGCGGAAAACAAAAACCAAATGGCGCTATAGGGTAAAGTTCAAAAAAAGCCGAAGGAACGTTCCCAATAACGGTCAAAATGGTTCCTTAGTTTCATTTATTAACGCATTAACGTGGATTTAAAGAATTGAGCCTAGAATCAAAAGGAAATGCACAAGATATAATACGATTTGTATTTTTGTACTTCGTTTTTATAATCTTGTTTTTTATATTACAATTAAAAATACGTGATTAAATCACGTATTGCCCAAACAAAAGATTCTTAATATTTGATTGCTAATTGCTAAAATCGATTAATTATCCACGCAATGTACAAAATAGGAAAGACTTTTAAAAAGTAGCTTACAATTCACTGTTTAGAACAGAATGTATTTTAAAATATTTTATTATTTATCATATTCTGATATTTTCCGAAAGTTTTCTTACACGTACACTTTGTGCTCTGTATGTTCCATAGAAATCTAAAACAACAGGTCATAAGCTAAAAGTATCCTTGGTTGTTTATTATATTATAAGAGAGTGAGTTTTAAATCGTAAATGGGTAGATTTAAAAAGGCCCACAACAAAAATCTTGTTCAAACCTGTTGATAAAACAATGGAAAGTAGCCAACCCTAAAAATAAAGAAGCATTAAATTTTAGTATCTTAAACGTCCTACGTTACGACTCAATCTGAATCAATCACAGGACAAAATATCACAATCAGAAACGGAGACAGCAGGGTTAACACCAGCCCTGACAGGTGGCCGAGGAGATATTTGGAGAGGATGTAGGTATGTAGGTTGGTGAATGGTTTAGGAGTAGGTGATTCGGTGTGCGACAGAGCGAGTTGGTTTGGGCGGAGCGGGATGACATTGAATAGGTTGCTTGTGAGGTGGAAGGGATTGGTAGACAGGGAACATCAGGAGAAGACGTGAGAGGGAAGGGAGCATCGAAAACGGACGTGAACAAAGAGGTCGGGGAGGGGGAGCGCCGAGAAACTAGAGACGGGATAGTATGGGAAAGGGTTTTGTTGGTGAAGTGAAGTGGCACGGAATATCGGGGGGGAGGAGAGCAATGGGTAGGGGCGGGGTGGAAAAGGTGAGCGGAGTTTTGGAAGGTGTGGGGAAGGAAGTGGGTGGGGCAGGAAAGGGAAATATCGGACGGGGCAGAATGGTCGTACAGGGAGAGAAAGGGGAGGGGAGGGGAGGGGAAGGGAGGAGTGGACAAAGGCGGTGATAACAGGCGCAAAGTGGTGGATGGGGTGGGTGGGTCAAAGGGAGGAGAGGTATTGGGGGAAGTAGGACGAGACGGGCAGGAGATAGCAGAACGGGACAGAGTAGGTGGTGTGGGGTGGATAGAATGGGCTGAGGCAAAAAGTGGGGTGGAAAGGTGTGGGATGCAGCCACATGGGGCAGGGGAGGAAGGTTGGGTTGAGGTGGAGCAATTGGGTTGAACGAGAGGGGAAGGTGACGGGAGGTAGGAGAGAACGATCGGTGGGAGTACAGGCGGGGCATTGTGACTGGGATCAGGTGATTGGCGTGGGTGGAGCGGGACGGGATTGGGATCAGAATTGGGAAGAGTAAGTGATGTGGATGGATAGGATGGGGTGGGTAGGATAGGGTCGGTCGAATGGGGTGGGGTGGGTAGGATTGGGTGGGTAGTATGTGGTGTGTAGGATGGGATGTGTAGGATGGGGTGGGAAGGAACGGGTGAGTAGGATGGGATGGGAAGGATAGGGGGTTAATATGGGGTGGATGGGGTGGTTAGGTGGAGCTTAGAGATGATTCGGGGCAAAGAGTGGGACAGGGAAGGGTGAGGCAGGAACGGAGGGGCAGATGAATTTCGTTGGGAGGGAAGGAGAGGAAGGACGAGGAGGTGCACTGTGTTGGGTGGGCGGGTCTATCCCATGAATTGGATGGGGGAGGTGAGAGGGAGGATAGGCGGGTTGGCCGGGGGGAAGGGAGGAAGGGGACGAGGACGAAGGGGCGGGGCTTTGGCGGTGGAGTGGTCGGGTGGGTTGGGCTGAGGGAGGGGGCGGGGCGGGGCGGGCGAGAAGGGCGTGCGCCAGCGGAGCGGAGCAGCGCGAAGAGGCGACGTGGCGGCG
The DNA here is from genome assembly GCA_038098605.1 of Gryllus longicercus. Lineage (NCBI taxonomy): Eukaryota > Metazoa > Arthropoda > Insecta > Orthoptera > Gryllidae > Gryllus > Gryllus longicercus. Next base: position 208,331 of record JAZDUA010000528.1, on the reverse strand, counting down.
GCGGCGGCGCAGCGAGGCGAGGCAAGGCGGGAAGTGGTCATTAGCCCTGCCAGGCAGGTGCCGCTCGCTCGAGGTAATAATCTCGCTCGCACCATTAATCTCGGCCGTCTGCGTGGGCGGGCGGTGGCAGCGCGTGGGCCGCGGAGTGGCCGCGGCGGAGGCGGCTGCCCGTGGAAACGGGCGTCGTGGCCTGGGCGTTCAGCGTTCGTGGAGTGGCGCGAGAGCGTTCAGTGCGCTGTGGTGGGGGCGGTTGAGGCGGAAGGTGAGTGGAAGAACGGTTGACTGGTTGGATGGTTGAATGGTGATTTCGGGCGCGTCAACTACTAAGGTCATTATCCCGTAAGCATAGTAAATGCTTTACCGCGAGAGGTGGCAATGGATGGTGAGATTCGACGCCAACCTGCCTTTGGCTAGTGAGGTTCTCCCCAATCAGGTATCTCCTACCAACGGAGCAGCGCCCCAACCGGAGCAAACTCTAAACTCCCAACCAGTCTCTCGGCATGTGTGGTAGTGTTGTTTATGTTAGTATAAGTGTGTTTAGGGGGAGGATAGGGCAAATTAGAGGAAGGAAAGATCACACACGGTTCGTGGCCCATTTGTTAGCGCACCGCTCGGGCATTCGCCTGATACTGATTCGAGAAACCACGGAAAACTACCGATCAGAGCAGCTGGTCACTAGAATTCTCGAGACAGCGACTGAATTTGACCAAGCTGACAAGCTCGTGTCGAACATCCTGCTACCGTGGGGACTCGAACTTTGACCTGCCGGTCATAGGCACGTCAGTAACATCAGTTGTCGCCCTGAGCCACTTCTCTCGGTGGGGTGGTGGTGATGGGAGAGGGGGGATATAGCCGGGTCGGGGTATGTGGCGCGGGCGTTGAAGAGCTGGTAGCATGAGCGATGAGGAGCCACAGTGAAAAGGGGACTTGCGAACTCCGTGCTCGCATACGCGCGGTGGCTGAAAGCGGCCGGGGGGTGGGGTGAGGAGGGGTGGGGCGGATGCCTGCGAATGCACGCGCCCGGGGCGTGAGTGGCGGTGGAAACCGACGGAGAGGGCGGGGACGAAGGGGCGTCTGCAAGTGTACGCTTCGCGCAAGGCGGATAATGCAGTGTCCACAGAGGCGAGCGGTCCGGAGGTTGGAGGCTGCGTGCGAGGGAGAGCGCAGGAAGCATCGAAGATGAAACGACATGTAAGTGACTGAGGTCGTAATGAGACGGGGTCACCGGGAGGGGGCACTCCCGGGCAGAGTACGAAGGCAAGTCGATATTGGATCGTGAGTGGCCGGGAGATGCGATATCGGGGTTGACAGGGCGACAAGGCCCCAGGATGGGAAGGACGGGCACTGAGCGCGTCGGCGGAGCTCCGGGGCAGAAGTCAAAAGGCATCTGCGCGGCGCAGTAACCAGAAGCCAAGGGAGGAGGAGAGAGCAGCAGACACTCAACGAGGACTGCGTTCTGACAATGCGTCACACAGAGTAAAGGTCGCAAGTGAAATACGTGGACGTGCTACATGGTAGGATAGAGAAAGTAGCAGGCAAAATCAAAGTGCTAAATTAGCTGTGATAAAGGAACCACACATTTTATTTGGGTTGGAGGTAATTAAAAAATTGCCGATTTTTGGTGATTTCTATTTTTGAAACTGGGGTTTATGATGGCGGACACGATCGCTCAAAATGACTGTTTTTAAAAATAAAGATTTTTAATTGTCGTAAAGAACGTTTTAATACAAACTATTATTTACATTGCCGCAGGAGCAATATAATTCATTTTTAAATATTACCCACATTAACAAAAACAAGCATCAAATTTTACAAATTGAAAGCAACACATTTAGATTTTCATATGCACTAGTATAGAACTAAACAATAAAATGCAAAGAAATCTAATCAGTGAAACGCTCTTTTGTGAGACCTTTTGTTTATCAAACAGTTTTTTAATTTATGGAAATTAACATCATTTAAGAACATGCCACTACAAAACACGAAAGTATTTAATTCATCTTATTGTTCAAAGTCCATTTTGTCCAGTTATTTTTTATTAATAAATAAGCAAATAAGGGGAATATAAGCAAAGAAAATGTTTATCAAATCAATAACCTTTTCGGATATAACTGGTGTAGGTGTTTCGCTTCCCTTTGGCGTCCTCCAGGGCCGGTGAGAGACGGCGAGGGCGGCGGAGAGGGCGGCGCCGAGGGTGGCGACGGGGAGTGACGTGGTCGGGGGGACGGGGGAGAAAAATACCTGCACTTAGCGGCGTTTAGTACGCGGGGCGCCGCGCCGGCCGCCGCCCCCGCCGCAGATCGATCTCCGGCGCGCGGGCGATGGGCGAAAGGGCGGGGGCGGGGGCGGGGGCGGGGGCGGGGGCGGAAGCGATGAGCACATAATGGGAGCCTGAGAGAGCGGCTGGCGGCGGCGCGGGCGTGTTAATGCGAGGCGGCTGAAAAGTGGAGGAGGGAGGACGCCCCTGTACACAATGCGCTCACGTGTGGATAGGTGATGAAGGTGCCTGAGAAGAATTGTAACGGAGCAGGTAAATTGGGGTAGGCGGAAGGAGATAAGACTGCGTCGCCGGCGCAGGGACTTCGACGTACGTCCAAGTTTGAACTGCGTGCAAAATGATGGCTGGAGAGAAAGACGTGGGTGTTTTCACGAGGTGATTATAATTTGGTTGGCTTCTTTTGCATCAAAAAATTACGTCTTAATAGTCACGTACCAATACAATGCCGATAACCGGAGAACAAGAATGGGGTGAACAGAGTACCCCAGAATAAATTGCAATACAATTGAAGAAGTGTGTTCTGGTTCTTTCCGCGGAAAGACAGATGGACACGTTGTGTTTTTTGAACTACTTCAACGTTCATAACGTTGCAACGAATTCAAAACTTTTCTCAAGATTGACAGAAACTAAAATAAGATTTTAACGCGTTAATACGCAAACCTGTCTGCAAGAGAACACAGGGGTTTCTGTGAGGTGGTGACGCATCGTGATCGTTTTGCATTGTTTCGTAAATATTCGATAAGCGATTAGAGACGAAACTATCACTCGGGTTAAGGTTCTGATAATAAAAGTTTTGAACGGTGAAACAATAATTCCTTGCCTAAACAAAGAGGCAAAAAAGTCGTCCGAATGGCCGAGATCTTTACGGCAGTATTGCTGTAGCAATCTCGAATATTCACCGGATTGAGCTTAGAGCCCGCCTCGAGCATAGTTGTATTTGTGTTCGTCCTTTCACCCCCTGTCATCACCATATCATGTCATCTTCGTAGTAACCCCAACGTTGAACTCAATAGTGTTCGCTATTGCCCTAGATGTTGATGCGACCTTACTCTAAAAAAGAAAAAAAATGGATGCTGAATACACCACGTGTTGGAAAATTGTTTACTCTAATTTAGCATAAAGATTTATTCACTATTTCGTTAGAGACTGGCTGTAAGACTTTTTGTGGCAAAAATTCGTCGTTTTCCGTCGCACGATTACATGATTTTCTCTTCTTACAAAGAATTCGTAAGGCAAGAAAGTAAAATGAGGCAAAAAGCTGCGCTGACGTCTATTCTCCATTGGTTTGCGTCTGTTAAACATGACAGAATAATCCCGCGTCTTTCATTATAATTGAGCTCTCATGATCACTATTCCCTTCTTCATATTGTAACAGGCACTGGAAAACTACCCCTGAGAACATCTATGCAGCGAATCTGAGGATATTTCTTCATCCTCATGTATTCTCGGCAATAAAGCGGCAGAAATAAATTCAGGAATTGAAAGGTGAGAAATACAGTAAAATGAATGACATGGTGATTTGAGCGTCGCTAATATAATTTATTTCTTCCTAACAGAGGAGATATGTGCGATAGAAAATTATATAGCAGTGTCAAATAACAAACTCATGTAAAATTGGAAAAGGGATGTTCAGACTAGGGATTGGAAGCGCACATAAGACACATAAGCGCTCATAAGCGCACTAAAGAAAGTTGCGGATGGCCTCAAACTAAAAGCTTTAAGGGAAAAAATAGTCACTGAGGCCATTGATGGCAGTGCGGCATGCTACTACACGCACACCGGCAATATACACCTGGCCCCGCGTGAGTACAAACAGATAGCGCGGGACAGAGTCCGCAGAGGCGCCCTCCTCCACCCCATGCCACAGGAAGCTAGCTGCGGAACAATAGAAACGACCTGCAACAACACCAGACGACAAGATGGAGTCCCTGCGTAGATCTCGAATAGATTTATGTGTTATTAAAAAATATATGTATATATGTATAATACTCATAGAAGTAAGAATTTACACAAAGCCAGACGGCAACTGAAATGTATAAATGTATATATGTATGTATAAATGTATATATTAGATTAAGAAATAAATATTTGTGTCATAAACATTAATGCGAGGTGGCAAAAAATGGGAGCGGAGTAAGGGGAGGGAGAACGGCATATTTCTGTGGAAGTACAGTTACGTATGAAGAGCTGTAGAAGGTAATAAAATTGTGATTATGACGGATAAAATGGGGCATCAAAAGACCCGCCAGATAACTACGATTAGAGATCTAAGGAAAGTACACAATGAAGCACGCAATAATACAGATGTTACCTTGATAACAGTTAATATCTCACTTATCTTAAAGCAAAGAAAGCAAAATTAGACCAAACACTAATGAAGATAAATTATGGCACCATTACAATACTTAAATTAGCTATAAAACATTAAAAATCGGTTATATTTATGTATAATATAAAGAGAGTATATTAATTATATACTCCTTCATCTCTGGTATTGCAGACATTCCAATCTCTCAGGCGAATCCGATTATGCTGACTAAGCCATATACAAATGCTTATCATTGAAATAAATAAAACGTGTTGCTAAAAAAGAGGTTAAGTTAATGAAGGAAGAAAACGTGCATTCAGAACTTTATTGATTGAATATCTGTGCATTAGTACGTACAAATATTCCATGCATGAAACAATGAAGTGTGTATGTACTTACTTACATCTTCCACAAAAAATTAAACAATTGGAGCGATTTCTACCAAGGTTTGCATAAATACTTTTCATCTGCCTACAACAAAACATAAGAGCGGGTTGAGTCTGAAAATATTGCCTCATAAAGTGTGTTTGTTTAGAACATTAGTAAGCAATCCGCAATAAGTCTGTACTGCATTGTTGCCGAGTGATACTGGGTCAGATAAATCGGGAGAAGTGGGGAGGGCAGACGAAGCAGGTGGAGAGGTTGATAAAAATACAAAAGCAATGCCGGATTACAAGCTAGTAATTAATATTCGCCATGAGAAGGAATTAAGGCATTGCAATGAAGTTTCACGTTACTGATATTTCTCTCTACAACGCAATCACGCTAAAAGTAAACGAACATTTGAACTGAATATGCTCTAGAACAATATTTTCCAGGACAACACATATGTATAAGGGAATTAGAAAAGGTTCCACAAAGTAAATATACGAGAGAGAACAGATAAAAAATACAAAGGAAGTAAAAATGCATGAAAATATTCGTTTGAAAGAGTTATGGTAAAACAAAATAACTGGCAAGAAAACAAAAAAGAACAATAATTTGATAGGTTAATATAACAAACGGCAGGCTTCTGAAGAGAGGTAATCGTTGGACGATTTAACTTCGTAATTACTTGGTCAGAAGGCATAAAAGTTCGCAATAGAGGACGAAAACAGACGATCTGATCCGTGGACAACGCTCAGTTGAATGGTAGAGACAATTTCACTCCCACCCCTCACTGCCGAGGGGTGGGAGGGGCAGGGCTAGGAATCAGAGGGCGATTCGGACGAGGAACCGTCGAGGCGGGACGGGGCGGGGCGGGGAGGGAGACGACGGGGCGGGGCGGGACGGGGCGGGGAGGGACGGGGCGGGACGGGGCGGGACGGGGCGGGACGGGGCGGGACGGGGCGGGACGGGGCGGGACGGGGCGGGACGGGGCGGGACGGGGCGGGTCGGGGCGGGGCGGGTCGGGGCGGGTCGGGGCGGGGCGGGACGGGGCGGGGCGGGGCGGGGCGGGACGGTGCGGGACGGTGCGGGACGGGGCGGGACGGGGCGGGACGGGGCGGGACGGGGCGGGGCGGGACGGGGCGGGCCGGGACGGGCCGGGACGGGGACCGTGACGGGACGGGACGGGACGGGACGGGAAGGGGCCGGGACGGGAGGGAACGGGACGGAGCGGGGCAGGGCAGGGCAGGGCGGGGCGGGCCGGAAGGAGGTGAGACGGTGGATTCGGGGCCGTACGCACGTCACGCACCGGCGTGCACGTGCGCGTGAGCACGTGAATGTGCAGCCGCACGTGCGCGCCGCTCTGCTACGTGCCGACGCCTCCGACGGCCCAGACGTGGGGCGCGCCGTCGCCGCAGAGACAGCGTCGTTTAAGGAACATTTTATTTATTTCTCTTGGAAATATCGTATATTAAGCTTCTACACACAATGAATAGTTTTGACTCTTAATAAACTTTATTATTTGGTTCATTTCTTTAAAAGATATTCTATTTATTTAATCATTTCTGTATGTACTTGTTAAATAATTTAGTTATCGTCTAAACAGCAAAAACGATATATGTTGCTACAATGTAAAATCTGCGAATGGTTGCTTGCACTACGGGATCTCTATCACACATATTTTACGACACATTATTGCATTATGAATGAATGATGTAATGTGTCGTTTTGGAACAATGAATGTTTGCCACCGTATAATAGAAACTATTCGCTTAAGCAAACGAGGTACAGATTTGAAAATATTTGTAATAATAATACATTTAAAAATAAGTAGTACTTCAAACACAGATTTAAACTCTTATTTGCGTGAAATAAATAATTAACTCATTGCTTGCGTTGCAAATATTGTTTGAGTTTTCGAGCACATTTGGCCCACTCCGAAATGGTCTCCGGCCAGCGGCCGCTTCCACATATAAAATCGATGAGAATGCACGAACTAGTACAGAAAACTTTCCTAAAGTGGCGGGGTGTATCTCAAGAACAGTAAGCACCTGATGGATATATTTCCAAACTATGGATTCTTTGTTGAATCGCACAGAAAACGTTACGTCGACAATGAGTGTTACTTTAGGAGGGTTTCAATTGCAGTGCTAGTTACGGTGCTTTTACGGCCAAACACAAAACGAATACATTAAGGAATTCATTTAGTGTGAAAGTAAGAATTTACATTATCTTTTCAATACAAGTAATTTTCTCGTTCTCGATACATCGATAGAACTGGACTGCGATAAGGGTTAATTCATACGTTTCGTTAGGAATTAATAACAATATTAATAAATATAAAGAAAGTCGTGAATTAGTCTGAGAATCGCCGATAAAACGAATAAAATTAATATTAGTTTTTAAGAAAAAGGTACTATTCAAAAGAAAGAGCTGACATTGAATGTTGTACAGAAAAGAGTATTTAAATTTCCTGCAAATGAAAATGAGGGAGATAATATAAGCCAACACCAGATAGAAAACTAGAAAGTATTTTGAGCAAGGCAGAAATGTACAAATACAAATTCTTATTATTTGAAGACTGATCTTGTAGAAAAATTGAAGAATATTTTGACGATTCTTTTCACACGATCTTGATAACCAAGTAGCATGTCAAAAGGAAATTCTCTCAAATTTTGATTTGAAAGTGCAAAGGTCTTTAGATGACGCATGAACTGTGAAGCTTTGTACGATGCTTGTGATGCCTACCAGGAAAAAATATATATTTGAGTAAATTATACATTATTTGCAAAATCAGTTGATCCAATGCAACTTTTCTAAGTAGCCTGCACATGATTAAAAGGGAAATTTTAGTCTGTAAACTGACGTTTTCAACATTAACAGAATTTTTACTGAAGTAACGTCTATTTTTCTTCTGAATAAGTGCCACTTATTCTGTTTGTAGTTAATGTCATTCATTAAATGTAAAGTTAAATATGGATGGCGATCATTATGAAAGATACAGAAAAATCTTAATAATTTACAGATATTTCTTAGATCAAAATATCCGCAATCTCTCACAGAAATTTAGTGATTGTCCTTGTTCATTGTATCATTTACAACTAATTCAGCAGCTAAAAAGAAGGCTAAGTTGTTGAAAATATAATATACAGTCAATTAGTGACTTTGGAACTTTCATTCTTGAGCTAAGGACTTTTCATTCTTCAGCTAAGGATTCTATGAAAAAAATGTTTTAGAGGATTTTTATTCTTTATGTCGAGTTGGCTTACTTCAGTGTGTATTTTTTTGGATTGATCAATGAAGTGGGGCATGTAATAAGTGGAAAATTAGTTATTAAATACCGAGTTATATTCTGGTAATGTGACCTGTTGTTGCTATGATTAATGTAGTTATCCATGGTAATTAATGAAATATACTTGTAAATAGATAACTTTTGTGCGGTTAATTGCTGAGTAAGAATTGGGGATTTGTAAAAGGATAATTATGATTGGGCATTATGAATGAGTCATGGTTAACCTGTTAATCATTCAATTCTAATAAAATCCGTGCTTCTCTGTGCGTCGAGATGCATAAATCGTTCAAATTCAAGTATAAACTTGAAAACAAATACTTTAATTACTTCGGATCTTGCTAATACTACCACGTAACATTACGACTTCGAACTATTCTATTAATCGTATGCGTTCTATATCATTATATGTATTTTTACGTGCATAAGTGTTCGAATACATGCAATGTCTCTCGAAGTATACGTTACCATTCTCAAAGCAAATACATAATCCCATTTTCCCTACATATATCATGAATGTCACATAGCATATTGTGACATATGAAATTACTTCATATAAAGGAGAGCTCTTAGCGTATTGTGGGATAAAAATGACATTAAAAAACAAAGATATTACAGTATTTACTTTGATATTTACCGACGTAAATGACGAGTTAACACACTCGTCACATTTTCAATGCAATCAAGTTATTCAAACACGCCCACAAAAATTCATTAGTACAAAAAAAAAATGTTCTAAACCCCACGCAAACATTCGCGAAGAAGCAGCGGGCGTAGAGCTGCACTTGGACAGATTTTTAACCATTTGGGCTCATTCAGCCGGGCGAATCACACACTCGCCGCCGAGTGCAGTGCTACGAACAGCCCGCAAACGCAGCAAGAGCGAAGCATAAATTGAAAAAAAAAACCTGCGTCGGTTCTTCACGCATATTAATGCATCAAAAATAAACAAAAGCGACGCATCGCCGGGTGCGTGACGGCACCACCGCGCTCTGCCCTATGCATATTCACCGCCGGGTGATGCGGGGCGGGGCGGGGCGGGGCGGCAGGCCGGGCGGGCAGGCGGCTTATCACAGAGCACTTAATTGGAAAATCTGCATAGCGTGTTTTTCTGGCGCAAAAAATTAGCATTATTCGTTTAATTCTAAACACATAATAGGACGATTATAAATATTTCGTGCGGCGGTCGCGGCCATATGGCTTGGTGGCGCGACGCGACCCGGCTGCGGAGGTGGTAAGAGGGTCAGGGCAGAGGGCAGAGGGACAAGCCACCGGCAGGCAGAGTTGGAAATTGTGAGGCGGGAGTTAGAGAGCGACAACAAAGGTGAAATAAGTGTTGATATAGTGAGTATAATAACGCGTAATGCATATTGTACCGTACATACGATCTTGAAAGTAAATTAAACTCGATTAAATCACGCCAAAATATTGTGCCTACTTCCCTCGAATGCCTTTCATCAATGTCGCGCAAGAAATTCGAATAGCTCAAGCCAATAACTACTAAATATCTTTTAAAATCTCGCATTTGTCTTATATCCTTTTCTTTATCACCTCTTCATACACGAGGAGTAATGGTCGAGGATATTCGTTCAGTTATTTCATTAAAAGAAGTTTCGTGACTACTCATCTTCACTCCAGAAAAACCGTGATTTTCTTCTTCATAGAAATCGAATAGCAATGTAGATTAATGAAACATTGCTATTAACAGATAGTAGTGGCATTATATAATACATTTTACATAATTAACTTTATTCTCCGATAATATACTTTTATTTAGATCTCCCTTTGTTTGGAAATTAATATTTTTTATTATCAATGCAGGTTGCAATTTCTGTTTAAATTCAGAACCTGCCGTGGTACTTATGATTGAAGTTCTCTGAATCATCGATTTCTTTATTGTGCTAGAAAGAAATATTGTTCAGTGATATTACAGTCGTTTCGAATAGGACCTGAAAACATTTGAAGTAAATGAAGATAGATGTTTTTTATTTGATTAAAAAAGTTATTTTTATGCCCAAAATGCATTATTAAAAATAAAAAAGAAACGGCATGGATTCTAATAAAATTATCCGGTTGAATTGTTTTAAATGTAATATATCATATTATTATGCAACATTTTTATTACAAATGATTCTCACATACTTTATAACTGTCATATTTGTAAAACATTCGATTTTAATAAAAAAATGAAATCTATTTGTGCAACACTCAAATTGATTATATTTTTTGACGTTATGAGAAATAATGCAATTCATTAATATTTTTTACACAATTGTGTTTTCACGCTAAAAGAGAAATTCATATACGAGTACTGATAAACTGATATTGTTTCACGTGGGTTTCAATAAAAATGTTCCTTTTTTAAGTATTCAGCGGAATGCAGTTTTCATACATGCAGATCTCGGTACAACCATGAAAGTCATATTAAAGTAGATAAATTATCCTTGACTGTAAAATAGTCACAGTTTTATTGGCATTATATACAGAATTTAGTAATAAATGAAGTTGTGCAATATCTATGGCTGGGAAACACTCGTAATTAATTCTCTCTACAAAATTCCTCTCTATATTAAGTGCAAAACGGACCTTCTTTTTCATATTTATATATTTATTTACATTACAAAAGTTACTTCGTATTCACCAATTCACTCAATTACGAAGAACATACTATAAAAATATTTTGGTTGCAAAAATATGACAAAGTGACATACATAGAAAAAGCTTACAAACTAAAAGAAAATAAAACAACATTGAGATGAGGTTTGCTGTGGGGAGTTTTTTAAATTTTAAATGCTTTACGTTTCTCGTTTTCAATCAGGTGCTCATTGCGTTGACTCTGATGCCTATTACACGAACAAATTACAGGATAAACACTTTTTATAAGTGTAACCAAGAACACTAATTCTTTCCTCCTACGAAATATTCAAGAGTTTACAGCATTACCGCTAAGTCCTGGTTACTAATAGCATATAATTACTTACCGCTTCAAACAATAAATTACTCGCATTACGATCGCCGGCGTGATATACCCATAATGGCAATAAATCTCGATTAATAATAATAATGGCCGCAATAATTCCGCGCAGCTGCGCTGCCCGCGCTGGCTCGGCCGCTCTCGATACGACGAGAGGCGCGCACGAAAAATTAGCGCGAGCGGCTCGGAGCATGCCATTTTAATGCAGGTAATTCGGTTGTTGTGTCCCCAGGAGGGCGGGCAAATCACGATCCGCACGGGGATTGCTTCGGCCGGACCGCCGCCGCCGCCATCGCCCCCCTCCCGACAACGTCCGCCCGCCACCCCCCCCCCCCCGCCGCCGCCCGCCCGCCGCCGCCGCCGCCGCCTGTCCGCCACGGCCCGCCCGCCACGCCCCCCCGCCGCCGCCCGCCGCCGCCCGCCCGCCGCCGCCCGCCGCCGCCCGCCCGCCGCCCTTGCGCCCACCGCCCTTGCGCCCGCCGCCCTTGCGCCCGCCGCCCTTGCGCCCGTCGCCGCCCACCGTCGCCGTCCGCCGCCACCGCCCGCCACCACCCGCCACTACCCGCCCGCCGCTCTTGCGCCCATCGCCGCCCGCCAGCCCGATCGCCGACGCTGTTTTCTGGAATTTTGCGCTCTTCATTTATTAGATGAATTTGTATAAATTAACAACAATAGTAAAATTAAATAATATTTCAATATTGAAATTAATTTTAAAAAAGTTATATTGCAATACATTTTTTATATTTATGAAAAAATAATTAAGAATCAGCTGCCTTTAATTATAATAGGTTACATTTTCTAATAATAACTAATAATAACTAGAGTAGAGATTCACTACAGCTCTAAAACTCAATCATCGTTCTCTCTGAAATTTAATTTAATAAAAGTTTAACTGCATTTCAATTTTCGTAAACTTTAATTTATTTTTTAATAAAAGTTTAATTGACCAAATTTGATCAATTGAGAATTACAGATTTTCCTTATGAACATCATAGCACTGCAATAAATATCGTCCCCCTTCCGAAGGAAACGTTTTATATATAAGAAGCAAGGGTCTTTTAAATTTATGTAAACTGCAATAAAAATATTTTTTCAAATATTTACGTAATGGATAATAATTATTTAATACGGTAGGTCTCCCTAGTCGTAATTCTATTCTTCCTTAACCGTATCTTTGCATTTTCTTCCATTTGATTTTTATTTCGAACTCAGAAATTGAATAAAATATGAGGAAGTATTTTTGAGCATTTATTTTCTATAAAAAAGTATTGCTAAAAATATCTGTAATATAAAAACCCAACTCATACTTTTTCATTCGATTCCAATTATACATATATTTCATTTTAAACATGTAAATGAAGTCGGAAAGGGGAACTCTCCAGACTGTTATCCTGTTTTAAACCGAAGCATCATTGAAATTGGCATCATTACTGAAGTATCTGAGGCCATTGGAAACACTCCCGTTAATATTTTGTTTCAGATTATTCTATAGCAATTATTATTAGGATAAAAATAGCTATAGAATGTTTTCATTGTATATTTTCCATGTTCCTGATAAACTGAAGAAAGTGGAATATTACTTCAAAATTATTTGTTTCTAATTTGTTTGTACCACCGGAGAAAATACATACTCCTTCATCACAGAGTATGAGTATACGAGTATAAACTCGAGAGGACAGAGATTATGTTCTTATGATTCAAAACACACTCCAGTAATTAACTGATCCTTATCTCTATGGAATATTACACAACTCTATATTGAATTGGCAAAAGGCATTTTTCGTTATTGCGCTTGTTACAAGGAATATTCAAAAAAAAAAAAACATATCGAAACGTTCTGATTTTTTGCCCAAATGTTCATATGAAGAAAACTGCACAAAAACAATTCAGCTTATCATGTATAATCGAAAAATGTTAAAAAATAGTACTAGATGAATTTTCTGTATGGCACAACATTTAGAAGCGTGCTGTTATTTTTACTTAAATATCAAGTTTCTATTCTGAATAAACGACATTTCAAGGTCTTGTAACTTTTCACGAAAATGAGATCATTCCCACATTGCAATCCCACTGAGCCCTGCGTATACCATTTTTAACAGGTCCGTTTCTATTCTTGAGGGTGGTGTAATTTACAGTTTTATGAGAACATTAATTTCGTCATGAAATGAACCTGTCTGCATACGTGATAGCATTTAGTGCGTCTGGGACTAGAACCGCGATGCAGCAGACCTGGGAGGGCAGAGGGTTGCTGTTGCTGCTGCAGGAGCGAGGCGTCACGGGGGACTCAGTGTCGATGGCTACGGGAGACAGGGGGGCGGGAAGTCGGAGGTGTTTGGTGTGTGCCGGCGATGGCGGGAGGTAGAGGTCTCAGTGTCAGTTGGCGGTTTGGAGCCAGGAAGGTGAGGTTGGGAACGGCAGTGATAGGTGTCGGATTGTGGCGGAGATGGCGGGAGCACGGACAGAAAGCGAAGAGCGCAAGGGTGTGTAGCTGGGTCTGGATGTGTCATGTATCGGGGATGGCGGGAGTGTGGGCGGGAAGTGAGAGGTGTCGTGAGAGTGGCGTTATTGAGCGGGGATGGGGTTGAGAAATAACAGATGTAGGTTGGGACGGGAATTGTGGATAAGAAGAACGGGAAGTGGGGTGAGTTGGGGAGAGGCGGGGCTGGCAAAGTTGGAGGAAGGAAAGTGCTATATGTAGTAGGGAGGAGGCGGGGATGGTTGGAGCGGGATCGCAAAGTGAAGGGGGGGCTTCACTGTGGCGGGGGGCTTTGAAGGAGCGACAGTGATGGTGTAGGGTCAGTGACAATCCGGGGGCGGGGACGCGAACTGAAGAATTTGAAGATGTGGCGGGGGTGTTTGTCAAGGGTTTGGGCAAAGATAGTGTGGAGTGGGTGCCAAACCGGTGGTGGGAGAGGCGTGGCGGGGGAGAGGAGGCAAAGGCTGCGAGCGAGGTCGGGCCGGGGGCGGCGTGGTTGGAGGCGTGGGGGAGGCGTGGGGGGAGGCGTGGGGGGGAGGCGTGGGGGAGGCGTGGGTGGAGGCGTGGGGGAGGCGTGGGTGGAGGCGTGGGGGAGGCAGTGGGAGGCGTGGGGGGGAGGCGTGGGTGGAGGCGTGGGTGGAGGCGTGGGTGGAGGCGTGGGTGGAGGCGTGGGGGAGGCGTGGGTGGAGGCGTGGGGAGGCGTGGGGGAGGCGTGGGTGGAGGCGTGGGGGAGGCGTGGGTGGAGGCGTGGGGGAGGCGTGGGTAGAGGCGAGGGGGAGGCAGAGGCGGAGTGGGCGTGGTCCCCGGGCGCCTTGGCATTCGAGCTGCACGGGCAAACTCCGCTCTGCTCGCTCGGCGCCCTCCGGAGAGTTAGTTAAGTTATAAAGAGTTTTACGCGCGGCGTCGCCTGCATCATGCAAGCGAGCAAGCGAGCAAGCGCGCCCCACCCACCGGCCCCTCACCCACACCCTCACCTCCCCGCCCGCCCACCCACCCACTCGCACGCCAGCGCATACGTTTACACGCGCGCCCACCCTCACTCACGCCTGCATTCATCACCCACTCCACTACTCCCAATCGTTCTGAGCGCCCCCCCTCCGGAGACATCTCCATTGTTAATAAGCTCACGCACTCACACACATAATATTCATCCCGCAAACTATTCCATTCACCATCATTACCTCTTCCCCCCCCACAGGTGTAATCTACCTCAACCCAATCCGCTACTCCTCCTATCCAGGACATATCCGCTCACTTTCCCCCAAACATGTGTCCACCCGCATCGTTAAGCATTGAAAGTGATTTAGATCTTAGTTATATTTTGAGAAAATTAGAATTTTTACTAAACTCAACAAAAAACTGCGTATCATTTCAGTTCTTGTCCACTATTACGATGATTAGACAATAGATAGTACTGCAGTAGCACAGTAGTTCTCATACTAATGAAGGGCCAAGCGTATTATAAAAACTTTGTTTTTTTTCTCTCCTGCAAAATTTAGTCCTTGTAACTTCGATCTCTCATTTTCGACACTTCATTTCTTCACATAATCCCCTCTTATCCAATAATTCGCCCACCAGAACACTCTTTCACCAATAGTCCATACATTTACACAATCGCTCTTCGAAAATCTGACCGCCGCACCAGCGGACCCATCGCATGGCCCCTTTTTTTCTCTTGCTCTCTTCGCAAAAGAAAAGTGACGGGAGACAATGTTGTATGAACGAGATAGGGACAGAAATTAACGATTAAACTAATATTAAAAAATCTATCACAGGAAAAACTTAAAGCTACCTGAAGATATGGACTCGTGAATTAAAGGAACAGAAATGAAACCATAGCGATGCGACGTGATGTTTTTTGTTCGTAAAGAAACGAATGGAATTTAAAAATTGATATTACATATTACTATGTACATCCTGTAGTTTCTATTGTCTGTTGCAAAGCCAAGTAGTGATGCATAATTGTACAAAGTGTATAAATTAAATTTTGCTTCCACACCCCATGTTGATTTCTCAACAATCCTAGCTACCAGCTAGTCCTTCAAAAATGCCTCTTACAACAGACGAAACGTAATATGAAATAACTGTTATTTCTGTCTTCCTTCATTCTGCTTCTACATCACATGTATTGTAACCGCAAAACACAACACTATTGACTCATAACGTACGAATTTGGATACGAATACGTAATTTGGAAACGCATAAAGTATATTAATATTGATAGTCACAAGCCAGAAGCTCTACTTCCATGCAAAAGCGCTGCGTCCTGTAACATACCTCTCGTTTCCATCGACTAATTCTCTATTCGAAAGCGGGTCGCGTTTTCGCTCTTTGGAGCGCGGGCCAGATGCTCTTCGCTCTCAGCAAACGGACTCAGCAGTGCACGAACGCAATGACAAATTTCGGTGGCAGTTGCCGTGGAGTTGGGTGACATGCGGACTGGAAAGCGACCGATGCCGTTGCCAAACCTACAACGCGCTGCGTGCTGGGAAGCTCTCTTTATCGTTATTTGCTTGCCACTATCAATTTTAGAAATTACGGCTCGACGGACCAAATAACTATGGAGGTATGTAGCTTCTATTATCTATTGTCACGTATTCACTCTCCAAGTTTCCCCAATCATGTATGAGATGCTGCAATGTACTGGTATCAATCAGGTAAATTTAATTAACTTCACGCTCTACTCAACCTTAGATATATTCACATTCTTTAACGTAACTTTCAAACGTGTACGACAAATCCAAAATTTATATTCTGATGATCGGATCGATTGCAAAACTTTTTACCTTCCATCCTGTCTTAAACGCGTTCTTGCGTCTATTTCAGTCTATTGATTGTTCGCGAATACGTGTACTTAGATTCTGACACAAGGTTCTAGTTACCACTGCTCCATTGGACTTGTGACTTCTACGACTGATCCTCTGACACAGCCACCAGCAACACATTGTTCTTTACCCATCTCCACCCTACCCGTCGCCTCTTCCTTTGACTCCTCGGGGTGTGAAGGAGCCAGGATACAAGCGGGAGCGTGGGCGAGGTAGAATGTGTAAATAGGCGCGTTTATTACTTGAGTTCCGCGACGCAAAGGAAGTGTAAAGCGGCTCCCACGCCTCGCCTCAGCCTCCGAGCCGCGTTTCCATGCGCCCCCCCTCCCTCCCTCCCTCCCTCCCTCTCCCTCTCCCTCCCTCTCTCTCTCTCTCTCTCTCTCTCTCCTCTCACGCCTCCAGGAGGGAAGGCAAAGGGAGGAAAGGAGCAAGGAGGGCGGAAGGCGGAAGAGGACAGGAATGAATCGAGAGGAAGAGACACGATGAATACAAAGAGATGGAGACTATTAGGGAAGGAAGAGGAAACAAAGAATTTTCAAGAAGGAATTACGAGAAGGAAGAAGCGTAGGGAAGGCGAGGTACGGGGAAAGAATGGTAGCGTTGTAGTGCAAACAGCTAAAAATTATAGGGCTAAGTACAGATGATGAGAGGGCAGGAGACAAGAAGGTTGGGAATATTCAGAGGCATTCTAGAGGATAGTATGCGGTTCATGAGGGGGGGGGGCAAGGGAGAGATTGAGAAAAGTGAGATAGGATAGAGGAAACCGGTTGAGAGGAGAGGCGAAGGGAGGGGGATTGATAGAGCGAGGCGAATGAGTAGTTGCAGATGCAATGGCTGGGAAGGAGACGGTTACAGAGGCAAGGTTGTAGACGGACACAGGGTTTCAAACCGACGCGGGGATGCAGAAGCAGTGATACAGACGGAGGCGAGGTTCTGGACGGAGGCGGGAATGCTGATGGAGACGGGAATGCTGACAGAAGCGGGAATGCTGACGGACGCGGGAATGCTGACGGACGGGGGAATGCTGACGGACGCGGGAATGCAGACGAAGGCGGGGATGCTAAGGCGGGGATGCTGACGAAGGCGGGGATGCTGACGAAGGCGGGGATGCTGACGAAGGTGGGGATGCTGACGAAGGCGGGGATGCTGACGAAGGCGGGGATGCTGACGAAGGCGGGGATGCTGACGAAGGCGGGGATGCTGACGAAGGCGGGGATGCTGACGAAGGCGGGGATGCTGACGAAGGCGGGGATGCTGACGAAGGCGGGGATGCTGACTAAGGCGGGGATGCTGATGAAGGCGGGGATGCTGATGAAGGCGGGCATGCTGACGAAGGCGGGGATGCTGACGAAGGCGGGGATGCTGACGAAGGCGGGGATACTCTGATGGAGGCAGGGCTACTGACGAAGGCATGCTGACGGAAGTGGGGATGCTGACGGTGGCGGGGATGCTGACGGAGGTGGAGTGGTAGTCAGAAGCGGGTTGCAGTTAGAGGCAGGATTGCAGAAGGGCGCGGGGTCGGCAACGAGTTCTGGGGCGGGGATAAAGGCGAGGCGAGGTTTAATGGGGTGGGAGAGCAGAGCGGGAAAAGGCGGGGGCGAGCTGGCCGCGCTCCCTGGCATTATGATCGCGGTGCGTCCGCGGTGCCGCTGACTGCGGAATAGTTCCGTGCGCCGGCGAGGGCGCGCGAGAGAGCTACGGGGCGAGGGCGGAGAGGGGAGGGAAAGGAATTTTCTGGGCGATAGAGTTGGGAACTAGTTACCCTGAATGGGAGTTCACTCTACTTTCGCGCGTTGTTCCGATGAGAAGTCGTAATTTCCTGACAGCGTGTTTGCTGAATTCGTGATGTCTGTGTTATGTCTGTAGTTTGTAAACTAATGAAACGTGTTTTAAGAGCGGCATACTACAGATGTTATTTTACAAAATACAGATTTTTTATTGTTGTATAATTGAATTTATTAGCTATTAAGTGTTACATTTGTATTTGTAATGCGTTCTACATTAAAGGAAGTTGAAACCATAAGGAATTATTTATTGCAAATTCAACAAGACCTGATGAAGTTAATTTTTTATGTAAATCGACAATGTACAAAATATAACGATTATCTAAACTTGTAACAAAAAAACATAATTTAACACTGCAGGGGATATACTCACAAAGAGAACAACCAGCCATACATGTAAATAATTCTTCTAATTCTTCAAGTATTTATTCAAAACGTCACAGCAGGGATTATTTCTCGCAATAACAAAAGTATGACAAAAAGCTTTATGCTATAAAACTGTAGGGAATACGAAGTTTTATAAGGCTCAAAATTAATTTTTAATAACATGATGTAATGTAACTGTTTCCCCAATGATACTTCGTGCGCTCAGTAAATATTATTTTGTTTACCACCGGAAACGGCCAGAAACATGCAGACGACGTTTATAACCGGGAAAAATTTGCTGTTCGGACCATTCGCACCCACGACAATGGCCAACGCACCTTATGGCCGCCAAATTTTCAACTTCGGGGACAGCTGGACTATACTTCAGGAAAACACGGCCAAAATACGGCGGACAAAACGGACGGACGGGAACCAACAACGGTTAAGTGCCACTTCAAATTTTTGTAGGTCTTGAACGTAATGGAAATCTTCTTCTTCACCAGACACGACAGGCATCGGCCTGAAAGAAGTAAGGGTTCGCGAGGACCCCCATCACGTATCTCTGCACTAGAGCTGGATCACGATTCGCCAACGCTGCGAACTTCTTAATCTGTTCTTCAGACTAAGAATATGCAGAACACTTTACCCTACGGCTCACGCCTGCATCTCAAAGATTTATTCCCTTAATTGGATCGCTGGTGAGGTGGGTACCTTCTATTATTATGATAATTAAATGATGTCTTGTATCAATAACTTTTTATTGAACTTATTAATAAAAAGTTATTGATACCAGACAACATCATTTATCATAATTTATTCCCTTCGTGGCTGCAGACGAACAATATATTTTGATTATAGAAGCTGTTACAAGGCAGTGTGAGCTGAGAGCGTTCACATCAGCACCTTCCGCCGGTTAGTTATTTACGATTATCCAAGCTCAAGTGAGTTATTTTAACTAGGATCCCGTACAACAAGCACCTGATAGTGCCGACATAATAAACGCTCCTGCGGCTTATATGCAGGTATCACTCACGAGCCAACGCGACCCTTTCGAGTTTCACAGAGCAACCGGGCAACCTGGAGAAGGAAACGGGCGTAAGCCAATGAAATTGATCTTACGCTGCCGAAATGAATGCGACAAGACATTTTATCACTAAAGAGGAGCCAATGCGACGGCTACAGAAAAGTTATGTGTCAGGTCAAAAAGGAATTTAAGAATTATTCTTTTCATATTGATTAATCGTTTGTTACCAATTTGTAATAACAACTTACGTTCAGAAATATACGCACATCCCTATAATTTACTGACAATGAAATTAGTCGCCCCAAAAAATTCATCCCAATTTGCAAAGGAAGTGTAATGATCAAAACATAACCTCATTTCCTGAAAGATAGTGTGCAGATTGTTTTCGTGCAAGACAGGCGTACCTTCAGAACCATCCATGCTTTTAGAGGAACCTTCCTTCCACAGCGGCTCGTTCAGGAAAAGAGAATTGAAGGGTCCATTGCGTGCAAAACATTTTTAAATCACGTTACATTTTCATTGAAATTGTATATCTGATAAAAAACTTTATCGTGGTGAGGATGATGGTATTTCGTGATTTCTCATCGTTGGCAGCCATTTGTGACTTTGGACATTTGTAAATGGCACAAGAACATCTACAACTACACAGTTTACGTAAAATTAATAAAAAGAAACTGCAAATAAAGTTCTAATTTTTATTTTTCTATAACTGGAATCAGATCTCTGTGTTCTTAATACCCTGATACACTAAACGTTAGTTGGCAATATGATATTTCAATTTGGTATTTCGTGAACAAAGGACAGATTGCCACGTGTATCTAGTTGTAGTATACAACAGTTTATACTCGCTTTTGATCCGTGTATTAAAACAGAATTGATAATTTTTGACTGCTTCTCACATTGTTTCAAATTTTCTAGACATAGCTGTAAATACCTCCAAGAGAAGCAATGCTATTTGAATGTGTCCATTTTGGGTTAAAAGAGCATAGTGCAATTTACCTATAGAGAACTGAATATTGACATACGTACATCGCCATCTTCTAATTATATATTTAGTGTTTTATAATATTATATGGATATTTTGTTATACGTTTTCTCGAATAATAATTTACTTTACAAGACAATAACTGGATTTTCCCATGACTTGGTATGGTTACATTCCCGATCTTCACTGCAAAATAATCCACCTTTTTGCTTCGTAATGTAAAAGCCCATAGTCTGACCCTTGTTATGGAGTAAAACATCATTCGCCATTCCTTCTGACAAGCCCTGTGGAAAGACGCGTACTGCCCGCGGGAGGGGCCGGGGGCCACGTAGGCGTAAATCCGCCGCCGGAAGCGCGTGGGCGGCAGGGGACAGCGGTCACTCGGGCGGAGGGTGGGGAGGTGGGCGGGGGCGAGGGCGGAGGTCGGCGAGGCCGTCACGTGCGCGAAAGCCGCGATACTCCGCGGAAAAGGCGGCGGAAATCCCCTCCCGGAGGAAATGGAAGGCGCCCGCCTGCGCCCGTCCCCGCGCGCCCCCGTCCGGCTCCGCCCGGCTCTGAACGACCGATCGAGCCAGCGGGAGAGGCGGGGATCTGGGAGGCGAAGGGGAGAAGTTGGGCCATTGGCAGAAGCGGGTCGGGGGAGGTTGGGTTGGAAGTGAACAGGGCGGAGAGCGTAGAAAAGCAAAAAGATGGTACAGGGAGGGGGTTAAAGAGGAGAGAGCGGGGAATGTGGTGGACGAGTAGGAGATTACTAGAGGTGGCCAGACAGGCGCGGGGACGGAAATGGGAGATGAAAAAATAGGAAACGATAGGGGACAGGTGGTAGATATGGGGAGAAGACACGTGAGTGGGAGCGGGGGCTTGTTCGGAAACGGTGACGGAGACGGGGGCGTGAGTGGGGGCTGTGGCGAAGGCGTGGGCATGGTGGGTACAAGGAGAGTTCGAGGATGAGGGTGGAGGCAGTGGCGATGTGGGGCAGTTAGCTGTTGCAACACGGGGCGAGAACGGAAGTGTAAGAGCGTTGGGACGGGGTGGGGCGGCGCGCCATGCGCAACGGCGAAGGCGACGTGGCTGGGTTGATGGGTGGGCGTCGTGGGAGAGAAGGAGAGTCTGCGGGGGGAGGGGGGAAGCGGAAGACGGCGAAAGCCCTGGGCCCTGGGGAAAGCGATCAGCCGAAAAGGCCGGGGAAGAGGAGGCCGCAGCGGGGCAGGTACCGGCGAATAGACACAGCGGCTCACGGCGGAGGTGCAGAGCGCTGAGAAAGTGTGTTGCTGGACAGCCCAGAATAGCCACAGAGCGCAGCTTCATAACTCCACTGGCTTATCCTTCCTCAGAAATCCATGTATATTGAATTACTTTATTATTTAATTAATACACACCGTAACAATTTTCTCGAGGAAAAATACCCTTGCTCAAATGAAAATAATTGGTTGAATGTGCAATTTAAATAATATAATGTTTTACGCTTCTCAACCTTCAGAATTTTTATGATTTTTATTTTAAAATTTTTCTATTTGAAAAGTAGGTGTATTGGAAAAAATTGAATTGGAAATGTCTGTCGTTATAAATTTCTAATTACAGTCCTTTACATACTTTACATACTTTATTCGAGATTCGTAATCCCAGAAAGGTTGGAGAATCGAGATCATGAAATTAAAGGTTCTTACGACCTTCGAGATTCGTAAAATTCTTAGCGATACGAAAAAAATTAAGTTTCCTATCGTTATTGTGTTATGATGTTAGCTTAATCGGATGCTTCCGAGATTAGAAATTGTAGGGCTCGGGATTCGTTAGATCCGAGTTTCGTCGGCGACGAGATTCGTGAAGTTCGATAGGTTCGTGTAGCATGCTGGTTCCGAAAGAACGTGATTCGTCCCACCTCCAGTGAGGATATCGGGAAAGCCATCGCGCAGCGAGGAACGAGCGGGGCGCGGCGCGGCGGCAAAGGGTGTCGGAGGCGAGGCGTCGCTGCGTCCGGGTCCGCCCTGGCTCCGCCGCCACCGCCGTCGGCTTATAAGATATTTACACCACAATCTTCGGAGGCAAAAATGATTTCGGGAGGCGGGCGCCGCCCTGCCGGGGGCGCCCATGCATCTTTGATGCGGCGCCCCTGCGACGCGACAAGCGACCAAGTGGCGGAGGCGGAGGCGGAGGCGGAGGCGGTGGCGGTGGCGGTGGCGGTGGCGGTGGCGGTGGCGGTGGCGGTGGCGGCGGCGGCGGCGGCGGCGGCGGCGGTGGCGGTGGCGGTGGCGGAGGCGGTGGCGGTGGCGGTGGCGGTGGCGGTGGCGGCGGCGGCGGCGGCGGCGAACGATGACGGTGACGATGACGTTGTCGGTGGCGATCGTTTCGGTAGGCGATCGTGTCGGTGGCGATAGTGTCGGTGGCGATAGTGTCGGTGGCGATAGTGTCGGTGGCGATAGTGTCGGTGGCGATCGTGTCGGTGGCGATAGTGTCGGTGGCGATCGTGTCGGTGCGATAGTGTCGGTGGCGATCGTGTCGGTAACCATGCGGGTGGCAATGGCGTTGGTGAAGACGGTGGTAATAGCAGTGGCCGTTGTGGATGCTGTAGTGGTTGTTGTGACGGTACTGGTGTGATTGTGAGGGAGGCGGAAGTGGTCGCGGAAGAGGAATCAGCGGAGGTATGGGAAGGTGGTCAAGAAGGCAGAGTTGGCAGAGGGAACAGAGATCGCAGACATGGAGGATATGGCTGAGGTAGCGGGGGTGGTGGAGGTAACGGAGATGCCAGAAATCGCAGAGGTAGGGGTGGTGGAGGTGGAGGAAGCGGTAGAGGCGATGGGAGAAGCTGAGGTAGCGGAGACAGTTCTTGCAGGAGCGAGAAATCGAACGCGATGGCAAAACGAAATGTCATTTGGGGAGAGTGTATTGACAGGAATGTCGCGCGGGGAAGACTGCCGGGTGATCCTCAGCCTGTAGGGTGGTATTGGATGGAAATTCTGGCCGGCAATGTTTGGATCTCTCGTGGAGGGAAACAGTTGAAAAACAAGGAGATGAAATTAGAAAAATCAAAGTATTGATTGCATTGCATACGTGAACATTTCAGCAATCCCCGGTGGGCGTACAGGTGAGAATGCAATAAATAAATCACTAATTGTACAGAACTGTAAGAGAGTTTTGTCACAATCTGACTCATTGTAAATACAAATGCTAATCATTGTATTTACGGAATACGCAGGTATTAGCCTAAAAAATATATGCTGATAAATGAAATAATATGGCGAATATTAAAGTTTTTAAGAATATGATACTTGTAATTCTCTTTTTTTAATTCTTTATTTACAAAAATAACGTGTTAGAAGGATGTCCTATTGTAAAGAAATCAAAAGTAGAAAGACATTTTGATCAATGATTTAACTGAAAAAAATCAATTTCAACTGTAATTCAGTAAACAACTAACTACAATAAATTATCAAGTATGAATTTTTTTCTTTCTCGCTCATGCGAAGGTACTTAGTAAGAACAGCAAGTTACGTATTCGTGCGATGGTAAACAGCGAAGTTTGGCTGGAAAAATTCTTATTGCCGGGCTCTGGTAACGAAAAAGGGAATAAATCATGTTGCTATACGTAAACAAATTCCTCTAACACGCGATAAAGCCAGAATTCATGATTTGTGCGTCGTTGATACCAAAAAATCGATTGACGACGAAACGTCTGTAGTCAACGCTAACCCCTAAACCATTCAGACGATTTTCTTCAAAATTGATATTCTCAAATCGATCTGAATGAACTGGAGGTTTTGGAGTTATAGAGGGATATTTTAATTTTTGGGGGTACTTTACATGATGTCTTAAACCTGTTCATAATTTTCTCAAAAATTGTAAAAGTGCAGTTTTTGGGCATTTTCCTACAGCTATAATATTGAAGATAGAGACTTTTTTCTTAATAAAAATTGTTTCTTAAAGACTGACCTTTAAAGAAGTTCACGTCCAATTATTGAAAAAAAAACGAATAGTTTTTATGTGATTAGGCGCAAAATATAAACCATTTAAAAGAAATTTAAAAACTTTTTCTCAAAAACCGCTGAAATATTTTTATTTAAATCTTTCCCACGAGTAGAAGAACAAATGCTTCAGAGAATGGTGCGGGTCTCAGTTTCGTTAAACTCTGTTAATTTTCGAAAATTGCAAATTTGCGAGAAATGCGAGACAGTTTGTGCTGTAGCACCAAATTAATTTTCAAAACAAAAAATGAGTTTCTCGAAAATTATGTTGTTTAAGAAATATTTGTATATTATGCTAATTATTTAAAGGAATCTGATAATATACTCCCATTACTAAGTGATTATAAATTTTAAAAAATATTGAAATAAATTATGTAGTGTTGAATCACAAATTTTATTTTTAATGTTTTTCTTGTTCACCTCAGAGGTTATAATATTTATAACGGCAGGTAATCGTAATTGTTGTAAATATATTCATTTACTATGACACCAAACCTTGACAGAAAATACGCACTGCAGTGGAACAGGGAATACGAATCCCGTGTACGAATCAAAGGAGCGAATGATGTTTCCATTCGTTTGTGCAAGAATGCGCGAGGGGGTTCCCGACCGCGAGATCGTCTTGAAGGCGCATGCGGCCGAAAAGCCCATTACTTCCGCCCGCGGACGAGGCATCGGTTCGTCGCGAGCGCTGCGCTGCCGCGCGGGTCGTGCGCGCAGCTGCCGCGTCCATTGTGTGGGTGCAGGGCGCAGCAGCTCCCACGGACGCCCTTCGCAGCTCCAAATCCTGAGAGGACACGGGATGAGCGCGACCCGGCGCGGGACGATATCTAAAATGGACTCCACGCCAATGTTGCCAACGTTGCCTTCTGGCGCTGCAACAGGCCTTGCTTCAGGCAGGCAGGCAACGAGCTTAGCACCGCAACTACTGGCGTGAAAGGAGATGATTAGAAAGCTCTCTTAGTTTTCTGAGAGTGATGTTGAAAAATGTTGCAGCAGCAGCGTGTAAGTAAAAAACATATTACGAGTAAAATATTTTTATTCTACAAAATGACAATGCATACAGAAAAATAATCTTCGTATATATGTATGTTTTTGACATATAGTGTCGGATATATCGTTTAACTTTTGCCAGATAACGGTATTCCAAGGTCTGGACTTTGTTTCTATTTATTATCCATTCTTAGGAGTAAGGACGACATCTGGCAAAAATGACGTACTGCCATCAACGTGGCATTTTTATTTGACCTGGCCGACCTTTCTTACGTCACACAGCTACAGAAACTGAGACGATTGTATTAGAAAGCTACAGCTCTATTTTACCCAGACTGGGAACTGAACCTGACATCGCACCACGCAAAGTTATAGCGCTGTTCACGAGCCACCGATGGCAGAAAAATAATAAAGTATTATTAATAACTACAAGACCGAGCGAAGTGGCTCAGTTCGTAGCGCGCTGGATTCACAATCGTGAGATCCAGGTTCGATCCCGGGCCGGCCATCCTGAAAGGGGTTTTTCTTCGTCATAAGGCGAATGCTGGGATGGTTCCAAATATCCTACGAACACCCCCCACTACCCACCTACTACCTCCCACCATCATTCTAGTCCTTTCATCCATCATCTCCCTATCACTTCAATAATAATAATAATAATAATAATAATAATAATAATAAATAATAATATTTACAATAATAATAACAATAATAATATGTGTGTGTCTGTGTTTGTGTGTGTGTCAACTTCATCATTACATCACCATTATCATCATCATTTCGCCATATCCCCGTGGGCTTACAAACTTTGCGTGTAAAAGTGGAATCAGCATTAAATGCCGATCCCCTAATAGAAAAGTAACCTACGCCTACTCCAATATTCGTGACTGAGGCCCAGTGGGATGCACATATCGTGTGATCCCATGATGGCAAATTCGCGAAACTATAAACAAAAAAAAAATACCTGCAAGAATTCGTCAGTTCATTTTTACACTCTCAGTCAATCGAAACACACGTGAGTTTTATAGAATAGCTTTCAAAGCTCTCGTGTTCCTCTGTTATCAAGTACGTTGGGGGATATTTTACTGTGGCATCCGCTACAGAGTCTCGCTTGTGGTAACTACTTAACATCACTACCCTACATCAGCGGAATAAGTTCCAGATCTACCGTACACCCGTTCCGGCCAACACGAGGGTCTGTACTCGTAAACCCCACTACAAACCCCCAACAGCTGCGAACAATTCGGCTTACGAATTTCATCAGGATATGTCTTTGTGTTGTTCGAAATTTTTCTCTCTCCGAGGGTAAATCTTCAAATATAATATTATTAAACATTTGAAAATGAGAGTAGTTACCACAACTATAAAATCTGCATTGGATACAGTAGACACAATCAGTAAATGGACCATTTGTTAGGAAAATGGATTCTTTAAGAAACTATAATTCGGTCGTTTCAAAATGTTCATGTCTGATGTAGGCGATGGTACGGTCGGGCTCTCATAGACGAAATCTCCCAGCCTACCAAATAATCATGAATTGGTTTCTGTTTCTTATGGTGGATGTGAATGGTTGGAGACAGTATACTTTTTCTTGGAATGTGGTTTACCACTAGTAATATGATCAGTGGATGTGCTCCAAAAGGTAAATTATCACATTCATTAGCGAACGTCTACGCTTACCTGGATCCCCTCTCTATGCAATCGAGTTACTAATATTACTGTGTTTGCGTGTAGGAAATGTAAATATTATGCAAGGCTTATACTAGTAGAGTTTTATTCATAAAAACAATTTTATAACCAATGAACAGAAAGTTCAGTTCTAGAGGATGTGCCGTATCAGGTAAACAACGTTCCATTGTACAAATATGACATCATTCGTGTATCTTTCGCGAATTGAGCAACTGATGGCAGATGGGATGGCAACTGATAAGCAGATAATATTTCTGCCGTGGCCCATAATCTATTTAACGGCTTCTTATTTGCTTCTCATGACATGACCAAATACTTTAATTGATATTTAAATACGCTTACCAACAAAAAGTTATAAAAATGTTCCAAGATGAATCTCATTTATTGTGTGCAGTATTGTAAAACAAAATAAATATGTAATGTTTCAGGTACTGCGGGTAGATTAAACGCCCACAAATTAGATTCAACTTGAACTGTGTAAATACAATACAAAAATGAACTATGATTACGTACTCGGTAATATACTAGAAAAAACTAACTTGATTCTAATTTTGTTTCTTGCTCATTTTTGGGACAAAAATCATATTTGGAATAGCTTTTGAAGTTCGATGTAAACCAACGACCTCACAACTCCAGTCTCTTGAGGTTATCAGCATTAATCTCTATACAACACATCTGCACTCGATGTATCTTGTTATATTAGAAACCGCTAGTATGAACACATATTCTGCATTAATATCGCCATCACAGCCTGTGGACAGAGTTGCAATATCTCCTCGCCGACGCGTTGCCTGCCGGACCTTTACAGCCCCGGGTCGCGTCATTGCCATCGGGGGGAACGTGCACAATGCTGCATATTCGCCCAAGGCAGTCTCGCGTTGGCAGTGATTCTATTTGTAAGTCTAGAATGTATATTGGGGAAATTTAAATGATATATTTTTGAAATGAGGAAGCTTTTGATATGAGGATGTTCATCGGAAAATGGATATTATTAATGTAAACACATAATAACTGGCATTATTGCCATGTTCCATTCTTTGACCGCCAGAATAGCGCGTGCTCTGACAATTCATGACGTAAATGGTTGCACAGAATGAGAGAGGCAACATTTACATTAATTCCTACAATGTATTTTCACTGAGAAACTTTGGTCATGTAGCCCTTTAAAATGGCCCATTTGGCAGTAAAATAATACAAGTATGCTCTACAGTTATGATGAACAAAAGTTACTTATTCCATTGTAGACTAGTTCTGTTCCGCACAGGAGTATGAAGACAAATTCTGGGGTTCCGACATTACGGCAGCACTTGAATTGGTAAGCAGAGTTACAAATCTCGCCGAAGAGAAAATCGACTTTTTCGGATTCGAGTGGATAGGATTGGGACACGGACGACGACGGCGCTGTAATGAACAAAAAGACGACGGAGTTTTGTCAATGTATCCTGCGACTGAAGTTCGAAACCCCAACTCGTATTTCTCGCAGGAGCAACTGACCTCCTTACACTATCAGCAGCTTTGTTTTTTGGAAAAAAATCATAACGTATAAATGAGATTCAGTCTGGGATACAATTCTAAATTATGATAAACAACGTCTTTACGTGTACATGCTTCCAGCGTCGAAACGAGCAAGGGATAATAACAATAAAAAAATAATAAATTATTGTTAACCTATTTAGTTCTTGTTATGCGTCAATTATTTATCTCTACTACGAGTAATTTGTTCACATTGTCACCCTGGACAATTTTCGTATTTTTTATATTATTGTTTGTTAATAAATTATCGAAAAACGCATTGTGTTGTAGAACACCGATGTACACCATTTGCAAGCAGAATCCAATTAATCTTTGTAATTTTCATCACTCCTTTCCTGTGAAGATTACTCAACCAACAATTATCGTCGTGATTTTAAATTGAAGCGCTTGCTAAGTAAGCCAGCTTATTCTATTACTTTTAAAAATTATCGAAATCCTCACGGCAAAATTGTGCCTAGTCGCTGCCGCCATGACATTAGGTCCTCCACTGTCCTCTTCATTTTTGCATAGTTTCTGCAGTGTAATTCGGTTTAATGTTGTTCTATAAATTTCATTCGAGCTCTCCCTCTTTCTCTTTTACAACTATTCTACAGTTTGAAATTGAGTTTAAGAATTTGTTATGTTTGAAAATGTGCATAAACAATTTTGCTATCGTGTTCTCAATGAATTAGTAGAGATCTCTTCTCTTCATTTTTAACAATTAAATAATGGGAATTTTTCTGCCCTGGAGACCAATATTTGTTACCACAATCACATATCACAATCTTCTATACGACTCCTGTACGTTTCTAAAAGCATCCATCCTCCACATTCCATATAATAGTACACACTAGGTGTAACTTTTGAACTAAAAAGAACAATTATGTTTTTTTTTAATTTTAGTGAGTCTATCATTATCTCGCGAAGATATATAGTTGAAATCTAGATCATACTCACTTAAAATAAGTCGGCACATTCTGCTTACATACAAGCTCGTGTAGACGCGACACAATTTTAATTTAAAAAAATCAAAAATGGTGTGAGGGTGATTTTGATAGAAAAATCTTTAATTCTATTATCTAATTGTGTGTACCAAGAAGCCTGAACTACTGACCTCCCATCGACATCTGTTACTAATCTCATCTCGTGGCGCTCCTCTCTCAATTGTATCGTTTGAATCCCATCAGTCTCCTGGATCGTTATATTTCTGTTTCTATTTCCATCTTCGCATATTTACGTAATGTCCATCATGGAAGACGAATTAGCTTTTGTCATCAGCCTAATGATTACGTTACCGCTTCTTCGGTACCAACTTTCTCGTCCTTGTTTTTTAATGGTTTATTATCGTCTTACTCTTGTTTCCCTTTGACACTTGATGTCAAGATAGTTGCCACCTGTGCTTCTCAGAGAGTCTCAGTTGACTGCAAATCACCTTCCACACAGTATATCACTTCGTTCTAAGAGACGTAGTAAAGTAGCTTTGAATTACGAGATACAATTAGCCGGGGTTAGGAAAATCAATGAAGTACATCTGTTGTTATCTTGTTTATTTACATTTTATTATTTTTTCTAAGTTCTTTTTGTAGGATAAAAATGCCATTGAACTCCCGGTTCCATGCTTCGGCAGCAGCATCGCTTCATGAAACCCAAGGGCGCGCGTTCTACTGATTGCTTTCTCTCAACACACTAGTTGTGCTGATAAGCTTGTGGCTTGCCACAATGGTGTCTACTTTGCCACCCGTAAGTGAGATAGCAACACTTCTCTAAACCACTAATCCTCTCCGCTTTTTGCCCCCTTTTTTTCTTCATCTCTCGCTCGTCCTCTCTCTTCGGACGTAGCACTCGGCGTTTGAGAGCCGCCCACCGGTCAGTATTCCCAAGGCGCGTGCCCTGCTCTTCCTCCCACTCCCCCCTTCATCACTCTCCTCATTCTCCTTCTCGGTCGTAAAAGGCTGCGCGAATCGTTGCCGGCGCACTAAAGCTGATAACGCCGAAGGAACTCGGGCGCAGATCCCAACTCGGGTGGTTCCCGCCCCGTCCCACTCCGCCTCTCCCTGCCCCGACCATCCCTGACCCCTGCTCCCCGCTCCTCCCCGCTCCGCTCCGTCCCGCTCCACCCCGCTCCGTCCCGCCCCGCCCAGCCCCGCCCGCCGCGCCCAGCCCAGCCCCTCTTCGCACCGCCCAGTCCCGCCCCCCACAGCCCGCCCAGCCCCGCCCCCCACAGCACCGCCAAGCCACGCCCAGCCCCGCCCAGCTTCAGTAATGTATGCATTATTTTAATGACATAAAGACGATTGATTAGTTTCTTTTCGGACGCTTCAGCTCGTAAGGACGTTAGTCCGAAAGGGTTTGCGCATGTTATATCCGGGAAGGTGCGATGTTCTTCACAACGAGAACGTGAGATTCGGCTCCAAACCACACGTCGACTTGCGACACGGGGACTTGCTTCCCCTTCTCCAGGTATTTCCATCAGCGTGGGACCGCCTCAGACGGGTCAAACTATAAGCTGGTTTCCCGACATGTGTGGTAATGTGGTGCATGTATATGTGTGTGTAAGACGAGGGGACAGAGAAGGAAGAGGATAGAGGCGGAAGAGGATCCGCGCGACCTGGGTCTAGTTCAGGAACTTCTCTGACTTCAATGCAATAAATTTACTTTTTATGTTGATCACCTATCCGTCTGATCGCCGAGGCGATTAGAGCGTGTACCGACTTAGCGCTCCGACCCGATGCTTCACGGGTTCGTATTTCGACTTTGGTCATGGTTGTTTGTCCATTGTACCTCATGTATGTGTTGTGGCAGAGGCCCTCATGGACTGCTGACCCATATAAAAGAAGCCTATAAGTGTGATGGTGTGTAGTATATGGTCCCACGGAGACAAAGGGTAACTGGCTGTCGGCTGGATAAAAGCCCCAGAATAAAATATTGAATACCTATTTTACAGAATTCTTTGGACTTTCAATTGCCTCTTCTCAGAAGTCACTGTGGTGGCTTACCAATTTCCAAATTCGAGCGCCTTAATTGAAGGGTTCAGTAGAAACAAGGGCAATGCCATATTTTATCTGAAATTTAGTTCATAGCATAAAATAAAGCTTCAAATATTATTCTTGTAGTGTAATATGTTATTTAAATCCAGCATCGACTTATATGCAAGTGTGCTGTGATTACACGTTTAAAAGTGCACTGAGTTATATAAAATAAAAGCTGTAGTAAAACCCTAAAATCTGAGAACCAGGTCAATGTGAGATAGCGCTCCGTGTCCTGCTGAGCCCTTCAATTGTCTTTCTACGAATGTTGGCCTTGCTCTGGGTGCGGCCGTTGATGGCGGGGCCGCCGGCCCACTGTGCGAGGGCCCGGAGGCCGAGGGGGCAGCGGGCCGGGGGCCGGGGGCGCCGGGGGCGCCGGGGGGCGGAGGGTCCGGGGGGCCGAGGGCCGGGGGGGCCGGGGGGCCGGGGGGCCGGGGGCGCCGGGGGCGCCGGGGGGCGGAGGGGTCCGGGGGGCCGAGGGCCGGGGGGCCGGGGGCCGGGGGGCCGGGGGGCCGGGGGGCCGGGGGGCCGGGGCGCCGGGGCGCCGGGGGGCTGGGGGGCCGGGGGCCGGGGGGGCGGAGGGTCGGGGACCGGGGGGGCCCGGGGGGCCGGGGGGGCCGGTGGGCCGGGGGACCGGGGGGGCCGGGGGGCCGGGGAGCCGGGGGGCCGGGGGAGCCGGGGGGCCGGGGGGGCCGAGGGGGCGGGGGCGGGGAACCGGGGGAGCCGGGGAACCGGGGGGCGGGGGTCAGGGGGGCGGGGGTCTGGGGGGCGGAGGGGGGGGGGCGGGGCCGGGCGAGGGCAGCGCCGCGCTGCGCCGCAACGGCCTTCGTGAGCCGCGGGCGGATTCAAGGATTGGGCCAGGCGGATTTATGCCCACTGCAGCGCCGCCCGCCCACGCCCTCGCAGCGCGCGCGGCCCTTCCCGCGTAAGAGCCCGCGTTGGGCTCCTCCGTTTCGGGCCCACTTCATTCCGGCCACCAGGACGGAGTGGTAAAGACATTCCCATAGAAAAATCAGATAGAATTCTCCATCACGTCCACTTTTCCTCCTGTAAAGAGTCGATGACTACTGAGATTTAAGCGCACTTACGAATATTTACTCGTACGAGAAAATGCGGCAAACCCATCAATTATTTATCAATGTTGGTTTGCGGGCTGATTGGCTCTGGTCCAATTGGCGTTGATGTGCTGTTCAATACGTTTGTTAATCGTGTCATATTCTTTCTGTTATTTACATTACTTTTGTGGATTTTACACACATCCCATCTTAAAGAATGAGATCAAAAACACATTAATCATGGATAAGTGACGAGTTGCACTTTCACTGTATCAGATCAGGCATGTCGACGTCACGAGGAAGGTAACTAGCTTACTACAATTCGCGGGTACTGCGTCCAGAGCAACTGTCGTGAGATTTAAATGTAAGGCTTAAGTAAATTGTTCTAGAGGGGCTGTACATCACTGGATACCTGGCCCATTACAAGTGTTTTGCAGAAGTCCATTTTGACAGTTATTGTCCAAAATTTACGTATTTTAAGCTTTCCATGTTCCTCAGACAGTAATCTGCAAATGATAACTTGGGAGATCTGTGGTCAAAATATATGTCGGGATTATTGGATATTTTACGTTGATACAACTCATGAAAATCTTGTTTCTATTGATTTCAATGTTGGGCGCTTGCATGACTTTTAAACGCGACAGTTCTCGCACAGCAGACTATTATTATAAACACTATGATTATCACATTTATTTTTAGAAAATATATTTTATTTGTTAAAGTAAGTGGGATGGTGATAGTACTATGAAGTGCAACAATAGGATTCATACACGTCTGAGATGTTAACCATTTATTCGGTATCTAGATTTTTCTACACTCCCAGTACAGCATATTTCAATACAAAGATATTATGGGTACAACGTTATCGATATTAATATTACATAATCAATAATGTACATATGAAACTGTAAGGAAAGTCTCTTGATGCAGAAAACCAAAAACCCTCGGCCTTAAAAGTAACGTAAGCATATAATGTTCCACGTTAACACGATGATTAAACAGAAGAATACAGATTATGATCTAATGGAAAATAAAACAACAGTAATGCAGTTACGCGCCCAAAAAAACAAACAATTAAAGCAAGACGGAATTATAGAGTAACGGACATTTTAAGAATGTCTCTCTTCTCAGAACCGAGCATCCGTCAGTCCCGAGAATGACGGCTTGTGACTGCACTAGAACTTCTCCCTCCGTAATTATGTGTAGAATGCTCTGAAGTTTCTTGTTAGGAACTTACACGTTTCCAGACGTTGCTCTTATACCACAACTGCAAATGTGTTCTACTGTGAAGTTGAAAGTTCTTCATCGAAAAGTAAACGTTCTTGTATAGAGCTGAGGTTCTTTACACAGTTGAGATAAAAGCTTTTCTCTAGTCTTCTGCGACAATGTAAGTAAAGAAAAAGGTAATGCAAATTACTTTGTTATTTGAAACAAAAGTATTTAGGCATATTATTCAAATTAAAGATGATGATGAGCAACGCAACTTATGATAAACTCAGCTGTACCCAATGGAAATATTTGTAATTCCTTATATAAAGTAACTAATTGTGTATAATATTTGTATTTGTTACTTACATAGTAAATAACCGCAATATAGTTCTTCTATAACTTCATGTGGAATTTCTTTGCTGGTGAGCAGCAATGCGCCACTAAGCATTTGCCTCAGATTCATAGAACATTAAGAGGACAACATAATCACCCCAGTAATATCGAAGAATCTCGGCGTGGCGGGGGGGGGCGAATATTAGTCTACTCTAATCCCTCGCCGACACAATCATCGCCGAGGGCGAACGTGTAATATAGACCTCCCGAGGAACCTAATATGGCTCACTTGATGCACGAGTGGAAGGACAGACGGGACTTCATAAGCGAAGTCTTCCAAGGAGCCCTCAACTCCACCGCAAGTGCTGCGGGGGGCGGAGCTTATGACGCGTCAACGCCCCAGAGGGCGGCGGCGGCGGCGGCGGCGGTGGCGGCGGTGGCGGCGGTGGCGGTGGCGGCAGCGGCGGTGGCGGCAGCGGCGGTGGCGGCAGCGGCGGTGGCGGCGGCGGCGGCGGTGGCGGCGGCGGCGGCGGCGGCGGCGGCGGTGGCGGGCGGTGGCGGTGGCGGTGGCGGTGGCGGTGGCGGTGGCGGTGGCGGTGGCGGTGCGGTGGCGGGCGGCGGCGGCAACAGAGAGGCAGGTGGCGGCAGACGCCTCGGTGTCCGTGGCAGAAGGCGTGGATGGGAGGTGGGAGGGAATAGGAAGATTGAAGACCGAGGGTTGCGAGTAAGTCGAGGACGGGCAGCAATAAACCTGTACGTGTTACAGCCGTTATACGGTCACGCTTGGTAAGACTTAGTAAGGAGGGGGACGCAGAGTTATGAAAATGAGGTGGGCATTAGTACTAAGGGAAGAACTAGGCTGAAATAATGGAAAGGGGGATGAGTTTAGAAAGAGAACCACAATAAAAGAATCAGACATGTGAGAATGCGGCGGGGGGGGGGGGGGGTAAAACGAAAACTCATATACGGAGCAAGGAGGCAGAATGAAAGAAGACAGGTCGATCAAAGTGAAAGTGACATAAAGGAGCGAAATGCAAAGGACAAAACATGAACTAGATGGAAGGGAGGGAGGGTGGGAGGGAGGGAATATTGATATGTATGTATGTACTTAGCGCGACAGTCCGGAACGGCCCGTGAACGGACTCAGGCCTACCGGCGACGTCCCTGCCTCGCGGAATATTGATATACCGAGGAGAATTTAAGAAGAAATATATTACATTACATCTGGAATAAGTGAGATAAAGTTCTGAACGAAAAATGCTTGAAAAAACGATGAAAGAGAGCCCAGTTGAGAATTATAGAGTTACGGAGATTTATGTATGTTAAAAAGCTATTAAGGGGGACGTTGCATTGAGCGGGCATGTGCAGCTAATGAAGTAAGAAGACAATTGTTAATGAGTAGCTAAGAATGGAAAGGAGACAGAGGGATAACACACCTATGGGTGTGAGTTGTGGCTGGGAGAAGCTTTTCGTAGCATAATTACGTGCTGGGACTTCGCTTGCCTTGATTTGTCGTTGTGTGGAGCGGCATACTGTGGCATGGTATGGTTCGATGTGATGTGGTGCTGCGTGGCGTGGCGTGGCGGGACGTGGTATAGGCGTGTCCAGACGTGAAGAGATATGATGCAGCGTGGCGTAGCACCAAGAGGTGCGAGGAGTAGAGTGACGAATTGTGGTGAGACGTGAAGGAACGCAACATGACATAATGAGTCAAGATGGGACGTGACGTGGCCAGATATGAAGTGACGAGCGGTTTTATGACGGAGCGTTGCGTACCACGCTTTGAAGCGTAACGTACCACGAAGAACGTTTTGATTGTTTGATTAGTGATTCCGATCGCGTCAACGGCTAAGGTTATTAGTCCCATATGTATAGTGCATGTTTCCTTGGAAGGTAGCGGTGGCTGCCTAACGGCTAGCGGGCCACCGCCCCAGCCGGGACAAACTCTTAGCTCCCGACCGGTCTCCCGGCCTGTGTGGTAGAGTAGTGCATGTAACTTTGAGTGTAAGTAAGGGGTGGGCATAGAAAAGGAACAGGAAGGAAATATCGCGTGATGTTTGCAGCCCGTTTGTTAGAGTACTGCTCCAGCACTCGTCTGATATTGATCGAAGCAACCACGGAAAACTATTGATCAATGCAGCTGACCGCTAGAATTCTCCTACAGACAGCGACAGAACCCGATCTAGCTATCTAGCTATCTAGCTACGTCGAAAATCCTGTCACCGTCGAGACTCGAACCCTAGGACCTCCCAGTCAGAGACACTGTCATGGCATCAGTTGTTGCCCTGAGCCACCTCTGGCTGTGCCTGAAGAACGCGGCGGGGCAGCATTCGCGTAGGCCTGCAGCAAGGCAACTTCGCTGCGTGGGAAGAGGGAGGGGCGCGCGACTGTTCTGGCGGCGCGGCGCTGCGGGGGGCGGCCCCGTAATCCCCGACGCCCGATTAATTACGCGCACACGCAACCAATTAAGAAGTCGCGACTCACGCGCGCTATCGCGCCGCGCCGCCCCCCAGATAGGGCGCGGGCGGCGCCGTGAATATTCATCGGCGGCTCCTCCGCGCTCCGCCACTCTTCCCGCCCACCCCGTCACACACGCCGCCACCCGCACCTCCGGCCCCGACGCGGCTTGCGCCTCCATCCACGGTCACCTCCCACGCCGCCCCCCGACGGTTCCACCCACGCTACCTCACGCCGCCGCCCACCCCATCGCACACGCTACGACCCTCACCCCCGCGCTCCGCCACTCTTCCCGCCCACCCCGTCACACACGCCGCCACCCGCACCTCCGACCTCGAGGCGGCTTGCGCCTCCATCGACAGTCACCTCCCACGCCGCCCCCCCCGACGACCCCACCCACGCTACCTCACGCCGCCGCCCACCCCTTCGCACACGCTGCTACTCTCACCCCCGCGCTCCGTCATTCTTCCCGCCCACCCCGTCACACACGCCGCCACCCGCACCTCCGACCTCGAGGCGGCTTGCGCCTCCATCCACGGTCACCTCCCACGCCGCCCCCGACGACCCCACCCACGCTACCTCACGCCGCCGCCCACACCACACACGCCGCAACCCTCACCCCCGCGCTCCGCCACTCTTCCCGCTCACCCCGTCACACACGCCGCCACCCGCACCTCCGACCTCGAGGCGGTTTGCGCCTCCATCGACAGTCACCTCCCACGCCAGTCCACGACGACTCCACCCACGCTACCTCACGCCGCCGCCCACACCACACACGCCGCTACCCTCACCCATCGGCCCCGACGCGGTTTGCGCCTGCATCGATGCTGCCTCCCTGATCGCCCCACCACCGCTTGACGTCTCCACCCACACTGCCTCTCGCCGCCACCCACGCCTTTTCCCACTACATTTTCCGCCGCTTACGTCCCAACCCACGCCGCTCTGTTCACGGCAACTTTTGCTTTAGCTCAGAACCAGCACTGGGAGCACACATAATAAGGTTCTAGGATTCGAGTGACAAAGATGGCGTTATTGCGACACAAGCTGTATAACTGGGTCAACTCGGTCGATGTCTGGCGAAGAATTCTTGCGGCCGGCTGCTCTGATCAATAGTTTTCTGTAGTTTCTTGGTTCAACGCCAGGTGAATGCCGGAACAGTCTTCTAATAAACGGGTCATGAACCCCGCGCGATCTTTCCTTCCCATTCCTCGTCTTATCTTCTCTTACACATACTTACATGACCTACTACCACTACCAGGTAGACCAGTTGGCAGCCTGGAGCTCGGCCCGGCTGGTCGCCAGCCTCTCTCTGGGAGATACCTGGAGGGAGGAAATGCTGTAGATGTCGTCGCATTGGACGGCGCTGGATACCGTCACCCGGTGGGGAAGAAACACCGCCACTTCCCGGAATAAAACATTCACTTCACTCATAGGATGATAGAAATATCGAACCCATGCCAATTCGCCCCGCACGCCCCCGTCTTCGCCGCTGCCTACACTGCCTCCCACTCCGCCGCAGACGCCCCTACCCACTCACGTCGATGTAGCTGTGACGTCACCGCCGCTGCACAGCTTTCCTGTCTTCCACCGCGCTCACTCCACTGCCAGGCGGCCAGGTCTCATTTGGTATTTGCCTCACGAACCTTACGACCAGTTTCGTTGTCGCGATACAGAATTCGTTTCCGCGCCTTCTTTTGTTCGGGAGTAACCAAGTTGCGGCGCATGCGGAGAACGTGGTGCATGAGATAACTAGAGGGGCACTGAACCTTCCAACTTACGGACGTACTCACTGAAAGCTTTTTTTCATAAGCATTAATAAATTCATCCTCTTTCTCGTAATACAAAAGTTTCTTGGAGTAACTCATTTCAATATATCAACTTTTTATAAACCATGTGTTTTTATATTGTTTTCACACATTTTTCTCTTTTACATATTTTTCAATTTCTGCTTTTATATTGTGTTATGGACGTGGACGTCAGGGACGATTTCTCTATTTCAATTATTTATGTTACCTTCAAGAATGTAATTAACTCTGCTCAGTGACATAGCAGAACGCATGAAAATGTTCGAAACACTTAAGAAATATTTTAAAATATTTCGCTCATTTTGTTTTGTTATTGGTTTCCGAAAGAAAACTGGGGACTCAAGAAAATATGGTTGGCTAGCTGAATGTGTAGCTAAAATGCTGGTAGGTTTATTTTTCAAATATGCAGTTAAAGTGAGAAACAGCCGTAATTAATATGGTGAAATTGAAGTGGTTAATAATTTCAATGGATAATTAGTTAGTTTTTCAGTTTAAATTGACATAGCGGGAATCATATATTAAAATAAATGGATACTAGATATTTGTTTGACCGTTGTATGTCGAAGCGAATGTTAGAAGTTTTGTCCAATAAAGGGTTTACTTTTATGATATTTCTTTAGTTTGAAATAATTTAATAAATTTTGTGTATTCAGTGTTAATATTAGTGTGTGATAATGCATGTCTTTTATCAAGGATAGTGTCATATATATATTTATTGATGTGTTCAAGTTGCATTCTAAGAGCCTTACACTACTTTTGATTCACAAAGAATCGCGTAAAGAGAGAAGATAAAGGGACTGTCGTAACCTATCATCTTTAAGCCATTAGAGTTTTTTTTATTAAAAGCTGTAACTTGCAATTAGGATTCATTGGCAGTAAGCTACGAAATAAATTTGTTTCAAAGAAAACTGTTGATTCTGAATATTATTCATAATTATTTGTTCCAGAGACAAACTCAATACCTGAACTGGGTGAGTTCCACGTGACCTAGAATAAATTGTTTGTAGTAGATACTACAGCAAGTTCTGCAGATCAGTTATTCCGATTCCTTATGTTATACTTGCTCGATATATTTTCTTATAATACTTTATACTGTTCATTAATATACAATACTGTTCATAACTATATTTCATGCCTTCATCTGTTAATCTCATCGTTTATCATACTTTCATTTCTTTAGAACGATCTCCATTCCCTTTTGAATTATAATTTGTAAAATGTGTGGAGAACAAAAGTTTCTACGATTATCTGGCATTTTCAATGTTGAAACAACCCACTTATCGTACTTTCATAGACACCTCATATTGAACGCCTTTGTTAATCATCATTTCCTCTAACACGTGAGAAATATGAGAGAAAACCGAATTTATCATACTACTGCGTTTGGTGAAGAGTCTCTCTCCCTCTCATCTTGTCTGTCAATTATCGAGTCTCTCACTTATCACGATTCATCCGATATTTCCAATTCAATAAGGAATTGTTATGTAACCATTTCAGAGCCACTTTTAATCCGCATCACAGCTAATGATGTGCTGTTGCCTGTTTTGTTCACCCTTCAAGGCGTTGCTTTGCCCTGGAAACGCGACCAAACCGCCACCATAATCGCAGCCATTCTCACACTGCCAGGCGTTGCCGCACGCCCTAGGCAGACAGAGCGCCTATAGGCGAGGCGCCTGCCAGTAACTCGTGTGTGTGTGTATGTGTGTGTGTGGGGGGGGAGAGGGGGTAGCCGAGCTGGTCGCAGCTTCCACCAGGCCATCCGCTCGTTTCCAGACAGGTAATTAAAACATCGGGTGTGGGCGCGCATCCTGAAACCCTAATGACGTACACGCTCCCGGGCCGGGAACAATGGCCACGCGGTCCGCACGTTAAAGAGGCAGACGGTAGAAAGGGGGCAGGGGCAGGGGCAGGGGCGGGAGCGGGGGACTGGGCGGGGGACTGGGCGGGGGACGGGGAGGGGGAGGGGACAGGCTATAGCGCGGCGCGATGCTGCGGCGGTACTTGTGGCGGAGG
This sequence comes from Gryllus longicercus, assembly GCA_038098605.1. Classification (NCBI taxonomy): domain Eukaryota; kingdom Metazoa; phylum Arthropoda; class Insecta; order Orthoptera; family Gryllidae; genus Gryllus; species Gryllus longicercus. Next base: position 167,605 of record JAZDUA010000528.1, on the reverse strand, counting down.
TGTGGCCTGCAGCACGAGGGAAGTCAACAGTCAATGGCGGAGACTAACAGGGTGAGGGATGTGAGGGAAGGGTTGTTGTCAGCGAACGGAAATATCGGAGAGGGTGGGAGAAATATACGGAAGTGGGGATGACCGTGGCGTATAGGGAGGGGAAGGTTGCGGGGACGGCAGCGCTATTGTAGGTCTCGGAAGGGGAACCGATGGAGACGGAGAGAGCGGCGAAGGTAGGGAAGCTGGTGCGGTGGGCGCAGTGAGGGCGGCAACGTTGGGGTCGGTGGCGTTGGCGATAGAGATGACGTTTTTGATGGCAATGGCAGGGATGAAGGCGAAGGTGAAGGCGATGGTGAGGGCGAAGGTGAGGGCGATGGTGAGGGCGAAGGTGAGGACGAAGGTAAGGCGAGGGCGAGGGTGAAGATGAGAACGCGGGCGAGGGCGAGGGCGACGGTAAGGGTGGGGCAAGTTTGAGGCGAGGGCGAATACAACGTGGGCAAGGGCGAGGGCGACAATTGCAACACAAGCTCGGGCATGCTGAGTGAAAGGTGGGTGCAGTGGAGAAGGCGGTGGGAGCTGATGTAGCAGATGGCTGGAGGTGTCGTGTCTAGGGAACGCTGGACGAGGGCGAGCGTAATGAATTGTGTGAGAGAGGCGAGAGGGATAGTTTATGCGCTGGGCCGTGTAACAAGGTGCAACAGCCAGAAATGCTGTGGAATGAGAATGTTGTGTGTGCGAGAATAACAAAGAGGAAAGAACGGAAGGCTTAGAGAAGGAATAGAGAAGAAAGAAGGTATGTAAATTTCGATAAAATCCGACACGAAAATGTCCACAAACGCTAATAAATAGAAAAACCACTGTACACGTTTTTGCAGCCAGTTTACAATTAAATGCCATAACTATATCCAAGTAAGAAAGGGAAAGTGTGTAGTGGCTTTGATTAAATTGCGAATATTGGTGAATATTTTTGAATTTGTTTTTAAGAGATAAGTTGCATTACTTTAGCTTTTTTTAAATTCAAACTACATCTGATTTTTGCGAACGCTTTTCTAATTTTATGTTTGCGGATTCAAATGCTCTTCCCTTATAAACAACCACAAGACGACACATAGTTGTGAAAACACAAACTAACTTAAAACTACTTTATTTAATATTGTAACCACGGAATTTTTACTTAAGCTGAAATAAATATGCAAGAATAATTGAGCCACATTTCAAGCTATATTCTATTATAGATTCTGCATCTAATGTTCCAATAGACCTTTTTTTTCTTAACATTAATATAAAGCGTACATTGAAATTTCGATATGCCTTTTCTTCACCTGTCAAAAACTGATGATGTGTTACCCTCGCCATTCTACCCACCTTCAGTTGCCCCATAGCCTTAAACTATGTAATAGTAAAATAGTGGTGTCTGAATAACACATATTCTTTGTATTATTTGTAACTGTTACTCGAAATTTCTCCAAAACTACTAACAGTTTCAAGAACTTTAATGACATTGTTTAAAGATTATTTTTGAAGATCAAGTTTCATTCAGGAAAACGATTTCTTTAACATTGTAGTCGTGAGAAGACAGTATTGTAAACTTTTGCAAATTTCAAAACTTCAGTCTTCAACGAAAGTCCGTCTTGCTGCATTTCTTTGCTCAAAGAAGAAAAAAAATGGGAGTCAGTTTTGGGAAAATTTTAGAATGTTGTGGAATATTCATACAAAGCATCCCCACAATCAAGATATTTACTTCAAATGCAAGAGGCATCAGCCAGATCAATCCTGTTAGTGTTTTTCATAGAAGGAGCGAGACACGACTTTTTGGTATCAAGACTCACAAAATTTGTATTGTGACTACACAATGTGTTAGGAGAAGTAACTTACTACATACAGGAACACGAATTCTCCACTTTTACGGTACCAGAAACATGTATTACTTTTTCTGCCTAAATTGCCGTTTTTCGATACAGCATTACATAACTTTCTCTATACTATGTGAGTGATAGTTATATTTGAGCGGAGTAGTATTTCTCTATACTATGTGGATGTGAGAAAATAGAAATCAGAACAAGAGTGGGAAGTCACATTGCATTTATTTCTGACCTCCACAGCAGCAATCGACGCGTCACCCACCGCAACACTGCTACTGCAGAGCACCTCGCCTGGGGGCCGTCAGCGCCTGTAAATATTTACAAACGAAGGGCGCTCGAAATACCGACCGGAGATGTAACGTTTGCAAAAGTAATGCAATAATTTCGCACTACGAATATCTTTTATGTAATATTTCATGAATAATTAAATGACAATTTGTGCTGTGCGCGTCGGTTTCAAATGAAATACATAGTCGATGTGGCTCGTTTCTATGACGAGGCAGTACCAGTGCTCTGGGAAGATTCAAATTCCAGCGGAAATCAAGGGAGGTGATAGAACGAGGCAGGCCCAAGGGAGGGGTTGTGTGGGGAGGGGATAGGATGTGGCGGGGTGGGACAGGAGAGGAGTGGAGGGAAGGGGAGAGAGAGGGAAGGAGTGGGGTGGAGGGCTAGGTGAGGGAGGGGGAGGAAAAGGGTTGGTGAGGGTGGAGATGGGGGAGAGGTTGAGAGGGAATGGGGAAGGGTTAGGAGCGAGGAGAGAGAGTGTGACGCAGGGGCGGGGGCGGAGGTGCGAACGGCGTTTGCGCAACACGACCGCAACGTGCGAACAACGCGCCGAGCACACTAAATTATTTTCGTTTAATAATGTACACAAGTGACATCCGGGGAGAATAAACAACCAAACGCGTCGCGTCGCTGGTGTTCGCGCGCTCAAACAATCGCGTGGGCGGCGGGGGGGCGCCGGGATTCGCGCGGACACCGCGTTATCTGCACAGGGGTGCAAACAGTATTTTAATGCTATTATGGGTCTCGGCCTGCTAGTCTTTATAGTCTTTAAATATTTTATCTACTACTAAGCTATGTTTGCTTAGCGCACAAAAATGGGTGTTGAAAAAAGCTTCATTAAAACACTAGTGTTTTAATGAATTTGTTAGAGCTCTAGTTGAATTATCAATTTATTGAAACGCTTGTTTTGGATGGATAAAGAAAGGTAAAGATGTCAAAATGAATAAATAAGTTGCTGCACGGTGACATTGGAGTTAAAAGTAGCATTTAAATTCCCTAACTACTCTTCCACAGACGTTTGTTGTACAACCATTCACGATGTTTGCATTTTATTACGATGAAACAAGTAAGTAAAAAATCATTATTTAAAATACAAACATTTGTATGCGATCGTAAATAAAAAAAAATAATCGCCGTAAATAAATGTTTGAGAGTTTATGTCTGTCACAATACCGGAAAGAAACTTAAAATAGTGCGATGGAGCTGTGTCAAACCATAGAGTATATTGTTTTACGATGTTTTGAAAGAAGGTATTACACTGGAATTTTTTGTTCTGGGTATTTATGAAATGTCTCTGTAAGTGAACCGCGCATGAAAAACGTCCACACTGTATGCCCTAAAATTCTGAGTGACAACTGATCCTCTTCCATATCCATCATCTGCCTTCGTGCAATTCCCCTCTGTCGTTTAATGTTGCCACGCGTTCGGTATCGGCGACAGTTGATGTCCTGAGCGATTGTGTCAGACTCGCGGTTTCAATCAGTTGATCATTGTATAGCCAAAATCGCACTCGCACCCATCCAATCAGGCGCGTATTTGCTAACGAAGGTTGGACGGAGATTTCGAAAATGATGATTCCTCTTCGCCTCGCGTGATAAGATAAGGCTTTAAATTTTTTACTACACAAAATTGTTCACAAAATTTTAAAATTCACAAAACATTGTTTTCATTTTAATTATTATTTTGGGTTTATCTTTCGTGTGCAAAAACTGAATGTGAGTTTTGTTGAAGCTATCAAGCACTTGTTACAGAGATTGAAAATTTACAAAATCAGCTTAAAAGTGTTAATATTATCTCACTAAATTTTGATTGGTTTCAAAGAATTATTAATACCAATATTATACGGATTATTAATATTCTTAACAGGATTGTCATTATCAACATGAAGTTTGCAGCGTCTCGCAAGCGAAAAAAAGCATTCTGGTTTACATGCGGGTAGTTCATTCCATAACCAGAAGAAAAGAAAAAATGTTTATATGATAAATATTGGATTATGTAATAAATGAAAGTTTAAAAAATTAAATAAATAAAACTCTAAGTATATCTAGTAAGTATTTGCATGTCAGTTTTTAAACAATACGTAATGACGCGCCAAACACTTTGTACAATATATCATTTCAGCACCAAATATATTTGCAAATAAAACCAACTTCCATTTTCGCTTTTTCGTATATTTCTAGTTTTTCTTTCGAAGCACTCGAACCGTGAACTCGACTCCCTCGGGCGAACGCGCTCTCGAATTCCCTGTCCAGCTCGATTCCCAGTTGACTGCGAGGAGAAAGAGTCTCGTGACGCGATTGGGGGGGGGGAGGCAGGGTGAGAGAGTGGGGGAGGCAGGAGAGGGGCGTGGCCGGAGGTGGGGGAAGCAGATGCGGCGCGCGCCCGGCCGATTGAAAGAAAACAATCGGTGTAATTAATTCGCGTGTAAAATATGAAACAGCGACCGGAACAATGCGTGCGCTTAACGGATTGAAAAATATTTTAGTAAAGCGGCCAGCGGGCTGGGAGCGGGCTGAAAGCGCATGTGGCGGTAACGTTGGGAGAAGAGCTTTCTGCGAGAATGCTCGTCGGGCTTTGACCCACAGAGTGGGGGAAGGGAATGGGTGGGAGATTTTGGGGTGTAGCATAGCGAGAGGTGAGGGACTGCATATGGGACAGTGGTGGGAGACGAGCTTTTTAGAGAAATGCTCATTGGGCTATGACCCACAGGGTGGGGAAAGGGAAGGGGTGGGGTGGGGTGGGTGACGTTGGGGTGGGTGACGTTGGGGAAGGAGAGAAGTAGTGGTGCGCAGAGGGGTGGAGGGACGGGAGTGTATGTGGGGTTAGCTCTGAGAGAAGAGTTTTCTAGGAAAATGCTCATTGGGCAATGACCCACAGGGTGGGGGAAGGGAAGGGGTGGGGTGCGTGATGATGTAGAGGGAGGGTGTAGCACAGCGGGAGGTGTAGGGAGTGCAAATGGGGGCAATGGTGGGAGAAGAGCTTTTTTAGGGGAGAGCTCGTTGGACTATGACCCAGTAGTTAGGGGAAGGGAAGGGGTGGGGTGGGTGGCGTGGAGGCGGGGGTGTATCGGAGCGGGACACGGAGCAGCGGTGTTCAGCAGCTTAAAACTAACACAGTCGCGCACTCAATGGGCCGAAACACAAGTTTCTGGCGCTGAATGGCAGATCGCGTGAGATTTATGGGGAAGAGGTGCTATATTTTCAGACAATTCGGATGCATTTGAAACGGGAAATGCATTGCAGTAGGTATTCTACGTAACCGGATAAATGTATTTTATGGATTGGAAAATTAAATAAAATATAAAAAATGAAAATCAGGGAATTTTCAGCAGATATACTGGTGAAAGGAAACAGACAAATTCTGTATTTCAATTTCATGAATACTGAAAGTTCTTTACCACACTGTGTACAAAATATTTACAACTAGAGTACAAATGGTGGTATTTCAGCGTTATAATTTTGGTGTATTATCATATTTGGTGTATTATCGCCAGTTGTTCTCTGCATGTCACGTTAGTTTGATTAGTCACTTATTCTGAAGTAACTTCAAGGCTGTGTCATTGATATATGGCAACTACGAGACACATTACATGACTTCTTCGATGAAACTTTTAGAGATTTGAAAATACATTAAAAATACATTGAATTAAATGAATTGCATCTCAACATTGAAAGTCTTAATTTACGGACTATCGAAAGCAATTATTAAAATATTCACAAGAACACCAGTCTAATTAACGGTACAATATACTCTTGCAAGAAAATACAGCGCACAACTAATTTTATCAAATACTGAATACACATTTTCCACAAAGTAATATTTTTCAAATATCTTCCACATCGTTTATACATTATGGGAGTTTCTTATTCATTATTGCATGAGTGAGTATAATTAATTCATATCATTTGTCATGAAGTTTCTCGAAAACTGGAAAGATTTGAATGAAAATGAGCTCAGAAATGTGCGTTTTCGGAAACGTCCAAACGACCTTTCCTTAGAAAGGGCTTCATTTTTCAATAATAGAATAGAATATAGAATAAGATTTTATGTTTCTAAATATTTGTTGTCACATTTTAAATTTTCTATTAGGAATCATAGAACAATCGAGTAAACAAAGAAATGAGAGATATTTGGGCAATTTAAAAGTTAGCCCAAATTAAAGGGATAAGGAAACTAAACGGTACGAGAAAGCCTGCGCATTTCTGTTGCTCCACTAGTAAAAATCTGAAAGTGAACTTGTTCTTTAATGGCGTCTAAGAACGGGTGGGCCACATAGCGACGCAGGCAGCACTTCTCTCCCGCGACAGAGCCGTCATCACTTCGCGCACGTGGCGGCGACTAGCGGAGCGGCGTTTGCCCTCCGCCCTCGCACGCCCAGCGCCGGAGAACAGCCCGCCCGGCAGCGCGCGCGTTAACACTCGACTAAACTCGGTCGCCGGGGGCGGGGCTCAGGGCCGGGCCCGGGTGGTGCGGGGCGGGGCGGGGGCGGGACGTGGGAGGGGCGGGGGAGGGGAGGAGCGGGCGAACGTGACGGCACGTGCCCAACCGACCCGGCCGCAGCCGTCTTCCCGTCACACGCGCTTCCTCTGCTGCTGTGGTCGTCCTGAGAACGACGCTCTATTCTCCACCTCGATGCGCCCGCAACTTCTCCCCCTCCCTTTTTCATTTGCGCTGTTCCGCGTCGTATCCCACTCTACTCATCCCGCTTTCCCCAGCCACACTTCCCGTTCCTCTCCGTCCCAGACATCTACGTTCCTCCCTCCCCATCTCGTTTCGCTCCGCACGCATCCCACCCAAACAGTCCCTGTTACAAATATGCTGTTCCATCTGGCGTCTCTCTCTTTCCAACCCACTTTGTCACCACACGTGGCCCTCCTCGCTGACCCAACGTCTCTACCCCCTTTGTCTCCTCTCCTCTCGTCCCGTCCATACGCTACTCGTTTAATCTACACTGTTTCGTTTCATGTCGCTATACTACCACATAAACACACATACACACGACCCGCGTCCTCGCGCAGACCTCAGCGTCACTCCCAGTCTGCTCTCATGCTGCCTCTTTTGATCTAACACAATGCGCTCCACCCCTTACACCTTATCCTATTCCTCTGTGCATCCCCTTACACCTCGACCCATTCCTCTGTGCCAGGTCCGAGTCGCTACACATACGTCACCCGAGGTAGCCAACCAACCAACCGCTCTGCCAAATCGTTCACTGTGCCAGGATCCATTGCCACTCACAGGATAAACTTTCTCCATTGCTTTCTATTGACCTCATTTTCTTTATTACAAAGTCTCACTTGCATGCCAGATTCTAGCGTAAAATAGCAATTTATTTATTTATTTATTTGTATTTACGTCAAAAACAGTTAAAAACTGTGTGTGACGTGTTATGGGGAGAAGTTTATTTGAAGTTACATTTATGTCCAGAAGCAAAACAAGGGGCCATCTCAGTATTTGCTCGAGGATCAGAGAAACTGGACGAAAATCTGATCGAGATGGGGGTCATTGACCCAGAAGCTGAAGTACAATACTTGTTACAGGTTCTTTACAATTATACAATCCAAATCGTATATAATACAATTGGATTGCCAGTTTTAATTTCATAATAAGAAGTGAATTAAAGAGCAATGTTAAAAAAGTATTGTTTCTAAAGTAGTCATTGTTTTATCAAGGCTCATTCTCACTACTAAAATATACTTTTGATAATTCGTCATATTAAACATAGATGCTCCGCTACATATTTAGAATTTCAAGTAATGTAATTTGTAAGTGAAAGTATTATGATTTAATGTATATAAAGAAAATGAGTTAATAAAATTACATCATATTTCAATTATCTTCACTCCAATGGAATCAAAGATTAGGTACTTTATATTACAATATCTTTCTAAATAATTTATATCATTAAACAAGTTCTGTTAAAACAATCCTCAAAATACTCTATTTTATTTTGATTAAATTAATACGTATTCATATTTATTTACAAAAATAATGCGTATTATCATTATTATTATTATTAATGAATATTATTATTGTTAGTGTGTGTACTCGCATTATTCATATTTTCTCGCACATCATTCTGAGTTCATTTCACTCTTTCTCTCTCCATCAGTTCTCACACGTCATTCCGGTTAAATTCTCCACACACATTTCGCCCCCCCCCGTTTCCCTGGAGCAACCTCAGTGCCACCACTCCACTGACCTACTGCAGATTAGAGTCTCCCCCCTGTCTCTCCCCTCCCTCCCCCCGTGAAAGCCGCCACACAGCCCACGCCGCGCCGTGGCGCTGCGCTTCGCTCGGGGCGCGCCGTGCTGAATCAACCATCACGTGTTGACACGCGTGCTTTCATTCCGCGTCGCGCTAGCGCGCGCACGCACGCTCACGCCGTCTGCTGCGGGGTTGACAAGCGTGCACGTGCGTGCACACAGCGGCTGCACAAGACTTTCCCTCCACGCAATGCGCGCGGCGCGGCGCGGCTGACTGCAGCACGCTCAGTCCGGCAGGTCCGATAACAGGCGGGCGGGGATTTGACGAAACTAACTTGAACAGGTGAAATATAATTTTTCTAACTTTAGTGGCCTGAATTCAAATCAGCGAATCATTTTTTGTTACTTGTCAGATTTTTTTACCGTGGGAAGTGAAATTGTCAATTTACAGAGGTTTCTTCTCTTCCATGCGTTTGAATACGTGAGTCATAATAATGTATAATTAAATAAGTAAATTCCCACTTGCAATGGTTAGAGAAATATATATATATATATATATATATTGAAACACGTAATGTTTCATTATGCTAATTAGAAACATTAGCATAAGAAATTAGAGTTCATTTTGGACTGCGTAGTACGCACGACAGGCGCGACGGACAGCGGTGGGGGGGAACCAACGGCTGCCGCCGCCGCCGTCGTCGCCGCAGCGAGACACCGTGGGAACGAGGAGCGACGGTTGAAAAACCGAGCGTGGAGCGGCGGAGAATTCAGCCGTTACGACAGTTGCGAGGAGGGAGACGGACGAGGCGGTCGCCAGGGGTCGGCGGTGGCCGAAGTGTGGCCGGAATGTGGCCGGTGAGGTAGAACGTTAGTTAATGCAAGATCTGTTGAAACAATAGTTAGGAGGCCGGAAAAGTGATATGTAGAAGAGATTAATGTGGGTAGAACAGTAAATCGCGCTTATGCCATTTGACGCAGTGAGAACAATACCAGAACTGTGTGTTGCGAAGCTGACGCGAGCACGCGTAGTGGCCACGTGCTATGTAATTATGTTAAAACGGTGAAAGGTAATTAGAGGAAAGTGCGACGTGCCAGCCGAAGTACCAGGAGCTGAGATTGAGGGATCCAGGAGGCCGCCAGCCGAGACGACCACTACACCACCAGCCGCCGAATGCGCCGGGCTGCAGCGGAGGTCGGCGACCCCCGCCGATGCGAGCAGTACTTCAAACAACGGAGGTAATTGTTGGGGCCCCAAAGGTATGATGAAGCTCATGATGAATCTGATCTTGGTACCAAGGCGAAACGTATCAGTGTAATGAATCATGTAATTAACAGATTTGGTTTGTGAATAAATCCTGTTTATAATTGTACTACATTTACTAATTAAATTTCACAATGCTATATCGACTCCTCGTAGGGACCCATTCACGAGCAAGAACCCTATCTTTTGTAATTTCTTTGCAGTGGCAAGTACCCACCAAAACAGGTACGTCACAATATATATATATATATATATATATATATATATATATATATATATATATACAAGAAAATGTCGTTTTATTGGTCGAAAATAAAGTTAATATTGGCCTCTACGTGCGAAACTGTCCCTGGTGTGCTTTTCCTTTGATTTGTGTGAACAAACAAGAGCATTAATTTTAATTGATTGATGCTTCCGTGACCGCCAACAGCTACGAGTATGATCATTAGTCCCGTAAGACTAGTGTTAGGTGTTCCCTAAAGGCGAGAGAGGTCCGACGCCGACCTACACGTTGGCTTGCGGTGGATGTCACTCTCCAAGTATTTCTCCCAGCGAGCACCGCTCCAACCGGGACAAGCTCTAGGCTTCTGACAACGGTGGTAGTGTAGTGCATGTGAGTGTGAGTGTGAGAGTGTTTAATTAAAGGGTGAGGAAGGGACAAGAAATAGGAAGGAATGGTCGTGTGAGGTTTGTGGCCTGTTTGTTAGGGTATTGCTCCGGTATTCGCCTGGCAATGTTCGGAGAAACCACAGAAAACTTCCGATCTCAGCAGCCTACAGAATTCTCCTTCAGACAGCTAAGGGTCTAATTTTCACATAGCTATGTAGCCAGAGTGAGGCTTGTTTCTAGCAATTGGTCAGCGTGCTCGCTTTCCACTACGCGGCCCCCGGGTTCCATTTCCAGTCGAGCAAACACTAAAGTTACGTTTTCCTTGCAAGTTCTCAGTATATGTTGAATGTGTGACGATGAGAAAATTCACTTCTCAGGTTGAGAAGACCAGAATACGGCTTGGGGATGTCTTCGTGCTAACCGCACGTACCCCCTTTAAATCATGGCCACGAGGCCGGGACATCACTGGTAGGCCATGGGGCCATATATAGATCGACGCACCAAGTACAAACAAACAAAACCCGATCCGGTTTCGTTATTAATAAAATTCCATCTCAAATCATTGATTTAAATACTTAACTCTTTTCGTAGATATTTTTTCATAATACTCAAAACATTTCTCTTATTTTCAACTCTTTCATACCTAAATTACAACACAACTTTACGGATTTCTATTGAACATCTTTGGTAAGTACTATTAGAGCGTCTACACTGCCCCACCGATATACAAATCATCGATGTTTCCCACCTCGGACTTCGAACACGCGCGGCGCACGCATGCTGCGCGGGTGGGCACGCGGCACGTCACGCCGCTGCAGTCGCGCGTGAACTCGCGTGCGCTCCCGTTACGCGAATCTCCAATCGGCAGCGCTCCCGGTGGCGGCGCGGCGCGTGAGCGATAAAGCTTCGCTCCGCCTGTCAGCGGCCGCGGGCGGATTTGCGCGTTAGAGCGAGCGGTAGAGGTGGCGGTAGAGGGGGTGGGGGGGGGAGGGGTGGGGGAGGGGGTGGGGGAGGGGTGGGGGAGGGGCGGTAGAGGGGGTGGGGGAGGGGGCGGGGGCGGGGCGGGTGCTTGGCGGGGGAGGGAGCGGGGACGGGGCGGGGGCTTGGCGGGGGCGGGGAAGGGGCGGGGGCGGGGGAGGGGCGGGGACGGGGGCGGGGAGGGGCGGGGGCGGGGAGGGGGCGATGCGGGGAGGGGGCGGTGCGGGGAGGGGGCGGTGCGGGGAGGGGCGGTGCGGGGAGGGGCGGGGCGGGGAGGGGGCGGTGCGGGAGGAGGCGGTGCGGGGGCGGTGCGGGGAGGAGGCGGTGCGGGGGCGGTGCGGGGGCGGTGCGGGGGCGGTGCGGGGGCGGTGCGGGGGCGGTGCGGGGGCGGTGCGGGGGCGGTGCGGGGGCAGTGCGGGGCGGTGCGGGGGCGGGGGAGTGCGGCTGGGCCTTCGCGTCGCGCGGACGACAGCACCGGCCCTTCGACATGTCCAGAACAGGACCGGCACACTTGAACATCGCAAATCCTATATAAGAAATATCATAGAAACGTTTTCGTATTGTTACGAATATTCCCCGGCTGTCAAATCAAGTACTTTTACGTTACAAATCAATATTTATGATATTTAAATATAAACCAATACATAAATGAATCTGGTATAAAATGTATATAGTATGCATGCATGAATGTGCGTTCACGCGCGAGCGCGTGTGTGTGTGTGTAAGTATGTATCATAAAGAACGCTTGATCCAGTGGTGCGATTGCTCCCAAATTTTTCACGAATATTGAACGACCCAGAAACAAAGAAAGCCCAGAGCTCTTCAATGGTATGAACATGTCCAGAGGATGAGAAATGAGAGATGGCCAAAACAAATTGTAAATTGGATACCTAAAAGAAGACGTAGAAGAGGTAGACCTGGTTTAACCTGGAAGACATATATACATGAAGTAATGGAGGAGAAAGGATTGGAAGAGGGTCAATGGGAGGACCGAGAATTATGGAAATCGAAAACGGCGAACTCTAAGGGGTAGAAACCGTCGAAGAAGAAGAAAAAAAGTAGACGAGGCAGAGGGATTAAAACCTGTTACTCGAAAACTGTTTTTTTTTTACCGAAGTTAGTTCAATGCAATCCGCAATACTATGCAGCAATGTTATCGCGTGACACCAGGTGTCGGGGAAAATGGACAGGGCAAGCTGATGACTGGAAGGGAGAGCTTGTGGTGCGGGCGGGGCCGATGCACAGTGGTCGGAATCGGCCAAAAAGTGGACAAAATTAGTAATTTTTGTCCGATCTCTTTGAAAATTTGGATTTATATATGTTTTGGGTCCCTGAATACAGTCCATGTGCCACTTTTTTAAATTTCTGAAATCCAAGATGGCGCATCCAAGATGGCGGACCATTTTTGTTAAATTTCGATTTATGCTACAAAAGCATTAACAAAATGATTCCTTTAACTAATTTTAATTATTCTTAAGTATTTTGTACAATGAAAACATATGTTTTCAAAAGAAAAAATCAAAGAAAACAGAATTTTATATCATAAAATTAATATTTCATAAATAAAACCATTTTTGGCATTTATTTATAATAAAATACTATTCTTATTGTTATATTAATATTCTGTTTTGTCATACTTATGACATATTATATATATTTGTTTTAAGATATCATCAATTGTGTGGAAAATAGCAGGTAGAAAGTTTTTTGCTTGATTAAATATTAATATTTTCTATAAAAAACACAATTAAATATAGTATTTTTATAAATTTCAGTGGCATAAATATATATTATTCATGTGTTTAAAATTTATTTGTAAAAGACGATTATAAAAGAAAATATTCGAGAATACTATTTGTTTATGATCGTTAATATATTAAAGTAGTAATTATGATCCTTCGTTATAAAGTTACATAATTTACAATGTTGTACATATAAGTAGAATATAAAATAAAAAAATTAATGCGAATGCAATGAGCAACTTTAACATGATTGAAATGGGAATTTATTTGACATTGACAAGTTGTTCCAATTTATAGACTGTAAGAAAATTGTAAATTGGTTGAAAAACCGATTTCAATATTAATATTAAATGTTATCAAATTGATATATAATGATGAGACATCACATATTTTTGGTTTTTAAGAATATTCCTAAAAATTTAATTATGTTTAAATCGGTATAATTTAGAAACAATAATAATATAAATATAACTACAAATTAAATATTAAAATAAGTAAAAAATACAGAGCTAATGCCTAATACTCTGTTTCCTGTTGAAAAATATAGCTTGATAAAGTTTCAAAATAAACATCTTTAGATTTAGAGATACTTTAATATAAAATATAACTTTTAAAATGTAGTAAATTACGTGTAGAATTTTGTTCTCTTACTAGATTGAAACTATACTAATTTAGTAGGTATCCGAACATTTTGTATAGTCATTTGCCTTCTCAATGTTTTGAAGATGATTTCAGGATAAGTTCTTGGTTATTTAGTTTAATCAAAAACGAGTAATATATACTCTATTGAAACAATAAAATAGTTTTCATTTCTTCTTTGATTAATATTTTGTTCTGCTATTACTACCTGAAAGTTTAATATGAATCGGTGCTTAAAATTGTTTTCTGGATTACATCTTTCTGTAAATCTTGCAGAAAAATATTTATTTCTATTTAATTATAATTGTTAATGACATTAATAACATTTAATCAAGTAAAAACCTATTTACCAGCAATATTTTGCGCAATATTTACTATACATTAAAGTACCTGCAATAGGGATATGAAAACAAAAAAGTTAGTTGCCAATAATAGAGAATTCGTAAAAATTACTCGTATAAATAATTATATATGCAATTTTTGTAACAATCGTGTTTATATGCAATTTTCCAGTTTTCTCGTTATTTTACAGCTTCCTCTAAACACATATTGATATGTTTAAACATGCATATAGACTATGCCATAAGTATAACAGATCAAAATATCAGTATAACAATAAAAATCTTATTTTATTGCAATTAAAGGCAAACATTTTTTTGTATGAAATATTAATTTTATTACATAGAGTTTTGTTTTCTTTGATTTTTCTTTTTATGTTTTTATTGTAAAAAATGCTTAAGAATAATTAAAATTAGATAAAAGAATCATTTTGTTAACGATTTTTTAGAATAAATCAAAATTTAACAAAAATGGTCCGCCATCTTCGATGCGCCATCTTGGATTTTAGAAATTTAAAAAAGTGGCACATGGACTGTATTCAGGGTCCCAAAATATATATAAATCGAAATTTTCAAAGAGATTGAACAAAGATTACTAATTTTGTCCACTTTTTGGCCGATTCCGACCACTGTGCGATGGGGCGCGAAAAGCCGAGCGGGACAGGAAGAAAGTGGAGAGAACGGAGAGGGTGGGGTGAGGGCAAGCGGATTGATTGATTTATTGATTGTTAGTGATTCCGGACGCGTCAACTACCAGGTATCTCCCTTCTGATTTGTAAACATATTTTAAATATCGTTATTACAAGAAGCCAATGGAATATTATCACACTAATACCCTAATGCTATTTTTTCAACACACCGTCATTTCAACACACTTTCATTTTATTCGTAGAGTTGATTCGACAACCATATTATATTAATTAAATGTTTAGTGTTTCATATAATCTAGTAGAATTAAAGTGCAGAAGTGTCGTTAAAATTGCATAACATTGTATTAATATAACAGTATTTAAATCAAGTTTAAAAGCAAAATACAAAATAGTGTACCAATTTTACAATGATTAATGTAGTAATTTGAAAATGAATATGAAATATACATTAGAATAAATATTCTTACCGTTGAGTCATGTTACTGCAAAAAATGTTCTTTCTTTCCACCGTCAGACTTACCTGAAAAAAGAAACAAAAACATTTATAAACTTTGATGAAGAAAAATATTACAATGTTTATAAAGCACCTTATGTATGTATGTACATTGGCGCAACAACTCTTTACGAACGAAAGCTTACCAGCAGCGTCCCGGCCTTGTAGCCCCGGGTTAAAGGGTACCTGTGGTGAGCACATAGCCGTATAAGACAAATTACAGGAAATATTAAAAGTAGTTATTGAAGATACAATGGTTGAAAACGATGTTATATTTGGTGAATTGGCGTAATTGTGACATCAGATCTTGAGACCGAGGGACTTTCTGAACGAAATTATTTAACTTTGAACGTGTACGTAGAAAAATATATAACTAATTATTAAATATGTATATCTATTCAACAAAACTAGAGACATGTTCATTGTTACACATTTTCACAAACATTCTTTTCAATGATTACACCGGGTTAAAAAAGTATCGATTAGTTATGTTTCTAACATACTAAATATGTACAATAATATAAGTTGTCTTTCGCGTCGGCCAAGGGCAGACATGGAGCTTTACAAAATTAAACCCACGAAAGATTTGTATCTCATCACAGTAAACAAACAATTTTGCTTTGTTATTTAAAGTTGTATGAAGAGATAACTAATTTACTATAGCAAACTTTCTACCATTGTGATTAACTTTAATTAAAATTATTTCGGAGATGATCCACAAATAGAAAACTCAACATGAAATTCAGAGGTTTTCTCCAAGGGAAAGCAACGGCAGTGGCTGAAGACGAAGAAGAAAAGTAATTCTATAGACAAATTATTGACTCCTTGTGTTATTTCAATAATGAGATCAATACATTACTTGGTTTGTGAATTGATATTACTTATAAAAATCTAATCTATGTAGTTACGAATAGAATATGTTCTTACTTTAAAATAAATTACACTCTCTAGTGAATTGAATCTTATATTTTGCAGTGGATTTCACTTCGTTTATCGATGGCCAAACCTCCAAACCTCGGCGAATTAAGGGATTACGTGAGGATGGAGGGGCGTCGGGCAGAGGGGCGGGCGAAAGAAGGATGCACTGCGCGCCGCGGACGGGCCAGCTAATCGCACGGAAGGCCGAAAGGAGCGGCGGACAAAACGTCTGTTGTATCGACTCCACTAGGCCCTAATCGCCGCACATCCATTCGACGCCCCCCCCCCCGCCCCCGCTCCGCCTCCGTCCAGCTCCGCCGTCGTCCCCTCCCGGCCTCGCCCAGATCCGCCTCCGGCTTCATCACCCCGCCAACGCCTCTGCCACCAATCCCTCCGCCCCCGCTTGCCCAGCTCCACCTGCATTTCACCGCCTCCATCGCCACGCCATCGCCACTGCAACTACTGCCTTCGCCCCTGGTCAGCCAAATCAGCCTCAGACCGCGCCCCCACCCCCGACCCCATCGCCACAGCCATCACTCCTTACGCCCAGCCCTCTCACACATCCCACTCAGATAAATTTGCGCCCCCACCCCTCGCCCCTCTTCGCCTCCGCCGCCATATCCATTTCCGCCTCCGCTCCACTCACCTCCGCCCTCGCCACGCCCCCTCCCCGCCCCGCCATTCCCTCGCCCGTCCCCGCCCACCGCGGCGGTCGGCGCCGCGCGGCACTCCCGCTAACGAAGGCCTAATCTCCGCCATACAATACGGCGCGGGG
Organism: Gryllus longicercus; assembly: GCA_038098605.1. Classification (NCBI taxonomy): domain Eukaryota; kingdom Metazoa; phylum Arthropoda; class Insecta; order Orthoptera; family Gryllidae; genus Gryllus; species Gryllus longicercus. The sequence continues at coordinate 150,854 of JAZDUA010000528.1, read as the reverse complement.
CGTAGCTCACGGCGCGTCGCCCCATCGCCCCATCGCCCGCGACCGCAGCCGCAGCCCCCGGGCGGAGGAGAGACGTCTGGCGCGCGGGCGCCCCGAGACGCTAATGGCGGACGCGGCGCGGGCGATGATTTGGCTCACCACACGCTTCCACGGGCTGCCACAGCCGGCCCCTCGTGCGCGGGGTTGGTGGGCATTGTTATTGAGTAGCTCTTCGGAACACGCGCTGGCGCCTTAATGGCACGGAATTGAATCGAAGGGAATGGTGGAGATGAACCATCTTTCACTCGTTTTCTCTAATTCTTCGCGTTTATATTAAAATATTGGGACATCATTAAATCCTTGTTCCCCTTTTCCAGTTGTGTGTAAAACAGCCAATTCAATAAAAACAATTCTTAATTTTTCATTTTATTCCATGATTTACAGCCGAAACTGTCAAATTTCTCTTAATATTCTTACTAAACAATTTTCTTTCTAAACATCTGATCTTGCAGTTTATATATTTGCCACCTTTCAACGTAGAACACACAATTATTTCTCTCCAGACACATTTTCTCTCCCAAACGCGCTTTCTTAAGGCATACTTCAGTGTCATCATTCTTTACTTCACCCATTTTATTACGAATCCGTGAACTTTTACTTTCCTTTTCCCCAACATCATTTCATTGTGACTCTTCATATTTCTCTTTTCGCGACTGCAACGGATTTCCGCCTCCTTGTCCCCCGTCCTGTCTAAGATAACCCGGGCCCAGATTCCGCGCTCCCTCCGCTCAGTACACGTCACTACCAGGATTTACTTCGCAAATTCCTCGCGCGCGCTCGCCCCGGTAGCCTCCCGTCACCTCGGCGCCCCGCCCCGCCCCTCTCCGCCGCGCTCCGCCTCGCCCCGCGCCGCGCCCGCCGGCGGCCCGGCCCCGCGCCCCGCGAGCTGATGGATCACCGGAGGCGGAGGTGGCCCATTACACGGCGTCCGCCCGCCCGCCCGCCCGCCCGCCCAGCGCCCGCGCGTATCGGAGATTCGCCCGCGTCGCCCCCGCCCCCGCCCCCGCCGCCGCGCAGCCCTCGCGCGCCGCCCCCGCCGACGCTGTATCATAATTTATACCCGCGCCGCGGTCTCCTCGCCCGCCCCGGTATTCGCTACGGGATTCTGAACATCCTCCGCCCGCGCCGAATACCCGCGCAGCGCAAACTCTGCGGAGGGGCGGGAGGGGGCGGGAGCGGCAATGAGGGAAGCTGGGGTGAGCAAAGGGCAGTGTTAGTAGAGGAGGGGACGGCAACGGGGAATGTGGATAGGGTAGGTGGCAGCGGTTGTTGTTACGTGGCAGTGGAAGAGTTCGTAAAAACGAACTAAGGTTAGTAGATTTAGGTCTAGATTGCAAAGGAAACAAACGCAAAGATTGAGGAATGAATGTAACGTAAATGTGTGTAAATGAATGTAATTATTGCGAATAATACAATGTAGCTGAAGAAAGCAAAGACCGTAGACGAAGTGAAGATGTGGAGGAAAAAAAGATGAAAGAAAGGCGGAAGAGAAAGTTGGATGCATGGAAGGCGGCAGATGGACGGAAGGAGATGCGGATGGGTTGGAATTTAGAAGACGGCATCGAGTGGGCAGCGAAATAGACGATGGCAAGAACAGCAAGGGTAGGCAAAGAGGCGTCATAGGTGACGGTGGGGGAGGCGAAGACTGAGGTGGCACAGGCGGGCAATGATCGGGGATAGTATCACGAGGAGCGAAAGTAGGAACTGCGGAAGCGATGGGGCAAAAGAAAGCGGTAACGAGCGGACCCTCCCCACTTTCACCTCACCTGCACATCGTGCCACCTCTTCACTCTTCCCTTTCTCCTCTTACCCCCATAAGCACCACCTCGTTTCTTTTGCCATTCCCTCCGCCACCCCCACCCCATCCCATCCCGCCCACCCGGCTGCGCCCCCACCCTTCCCCGCCGCGCGCACGTCGTCGGCGGCGTTATATACGGCGCGAATCCGCCGTGCACTGTAAACTCCGGGACACGCATCTTAGTCGGGCGTGCGTCGCGGAAGTTTGGAAATATCCGCAGGCGGTGCTCCGGGGGGGGGAAGGGGTGCGCTGGTGACAGGCTGCGAACGATGGCCCGCGTGGCGCGCCACCCGACTTCACACACTTCGAATGCGAATGCCGACGCCGAGATAAATGGGGGAGGGGGCGGAGATGTAGTGTTCCAATGGGGGAATAGACACATATTTCACGGGAACTGAACGTCAACAGATTTTGTGCTTAGGTATTCAAATAAAATTTGAAAAGAAATAATAGCGTGAGAAACGCTATTTGTAGGAAGGGAGCTAGATACGATGTAACCACAGAATTGAATAGTGCTTAATAAAAATGAGACTGGCTGTTTTGACAACTGGTATGCAGTACGTATGCAAGGAAATATGAACTGATTCTACCTCTTCGTTATACTGTTACAATATTACAAAAAGGCAAATATTAATTATATTTGGAAAGATCTGAAACACAAAATTTAGCATTTTTTAAAGGACTCATTCAGTGTCAAAGAGCATGCAACATTATTTTTGAGGGCATCACCTTTCTGTGCCATCTGAACATTCTCAATTACGTTTTATGTGCTAATTGCAACCGCGTTATTTCAATAACTTTAATACAACGATTTCCAATAATTGGCTTCTCTATTTCGATTGAAATATTTAAAAAAATACTTTTTTTACCGTTGCAGTTTCAATGAAGATTTTTGAATCTATTTAAAAGTGAGGAAGGTTTTGACCAGTATTTGAATTATTCATTTTTTATAAATGTATTGTTACTTTGTAAATGAGTTCAAAACAAAAAACGTTGACTTCACGTATTGAGGTGATTCCTTTAGCGGTTCTATTTTAATGAATGAAGGAAGCAAATAAAAACTACATAGTTAACACAATTTTTAAATTGAACACAACTTCATATACATAACTGAAGGTCTTTAAAAGGAACACTACTGCTTATTTAACTTTATGAATTTTGAAGATATTGATAATTAGTATATACTTTTATTTGTACTTATAATAAATTGCAATTTTTTTATTACATTGTAATCCAAGCAAACAAGGCAGCACGTAGAAACAAAAATCAACCTATGTACTCGTAAGAAGCTTGAAGTAAAAATCTGAAGCCGGAGCAGCACAAGATATTACATCAATCATTGGAATATTTTGTAATGTAACTATTTGAACTCGTTCAAATAGTACGGGCAACTATCACCTATCCGAAACGACGTAATTTCAGTAATAATGCCCAAATGAGGCTCTTCCTACAGAATCTCTCTCCCTCCCTCCCTCTCTCTTTCTTTCTTTGTTTCTTCCTCTCTCTCCCTTTCCCTCCCTCTCCCTCTCTCTTTCTTTCTCTCTCTCCCTTTCCCTCCCCCCTCTCTCTCTGGGTCGTGTTGGTCCGTAGTTGCGAGTCATAGTGCCACCTTCAAGAAGTATTCCGCATGCAGGACGAGGCTGTTCCATACAGTTCTTTCGCAAACACTTAGGTTACATATGTGAGTGCTTAGTGAATCCAGTAACCCCCGTTAAAAAGGACGGGAGTAGGCCGGAAGTTTTATCAACAAAACGTGCAATTAATCATATTGTCGCAACGGCGTTCCGAATTGGAGTGACCGGAAGGGAATATTATCGGCCGAAGTATCACGTCGGGTCAAGAGATTGACCACCCTAACACGACGGAAATTGGCATGGAGGCCGACGTGCAGCCGGAACAGTCCCTTTGCTTCCTTACAACATCACCACAGAGAAGGAACTATGAATATAAACCTTGGGCCGAAGTATCAGATGCTTCTGCAGTATAGTAAGTCATTTTGCCAGCAACTGCATCATCCTGTACATTAGTTGTAGCGCATAAATTATTGCGACAGGTTGTTTTAAGCAGGTCTGTAGCCTGCTTAATTTCATGGCCAAGACTTCAAGAGTTTCTGGAGAACTTCTTGCTGGGTTGTTAAAATTACGTGAAATGTTCATGTGTTTATTTTCCTTAAACAATACTGCAATATTTTTAGAAGCAATTTTATTCATTCGTCCAAATTAGTTTTTCTGAACCGTAAAAAATATTACACGCAGGAATGTGGATGTATTTGGATTTTGTGTTGTTGAAATGTCTTTTAATATATCTTCCATGTATACGAGAAAAGTGAACACTATTAATGAGGATGAAGAATTTAATTTGCAGCTATTATGTACTTAATATGTGCCCTGTCCAATATGTATTTGAAACATATCTTGGTAGTTCATTTAATATGGAATTAGTTTACACTAATAATAGTTTTGGCAATTAATAGCAATTTTCGTCGCAGGATGGATGTGCTACCATGACTAAAAGTGATATTAACGGTTGATTTCATTCTAGAAATGAACGGTTTTATGACCTACGATGTAATATTGTATTCGTGTATATTCTGACATTTTCTAGTGACATCTTGTCTTGTTCTGTTTATTTAGCTAGAACCATTAAGCTTATTATGTTTATTAAAATTGTTTGCAATCCTGTTATTTTTCGTTTTAGTAAACTAGATTGTGTAATTTGTATTAAGATAGAGTCCTCATAAATGCTAGTGTTTATTACAATGAAGATTTTTTATCTCTTTCATTTCTAATATTTGATACCACTCCACTCCGGAAACCTGCCGCTGAGCAGTTTTAAATCCTCGATTGGGAAAAATCCCTGTTAAGTTTACCCCTGGGAGCGAGGTCATTGGGGGATGGGTTGCAGATTTACACAGCAATGGATTGACCTTTTATTGGAATGTTTGAACTGTATGCTTTCTGTAAACGCCCACTCTCACACACACTCACACACACACACACACACTTCTCGAGGGACCTCGTTAACCCAGCACAAGTAATAAAACTGCAGATTTGCTTTTTGAATGCACGTTTTGAAGGTACTAACAATACCTTTGTTTGCGCTATTAATAGTTGAAGGTTGGCACTGTGAATAAGCACCGCAGTTGATTAGAGGTCAGAGAGTAAACATGGCTATTCATGAGCACGTCAACAAATCAGATTGTTTAGAGCCCGTTGAATATTGTTAGTGAACTTTCTACCTCATTGAACATCACTGGCTGAATCTGGAGCGAGAAGAGTCTGGCTAAGGCTAAATATCGCCTTCCGGAAAATGTGACTTTCGGGAGTAAATTTTTAAAGAAATTACATGGTGTGGCAAAGCTATTTAGTTTATTAATCAATCGCAAGAAAAGACTAACATTTCACAATTATAATTATAATAAATTATAAAATAATGTTAATGTTAATTAGATCGCTGGTGACGTAGATACCTTCTTTATTATGATAAATAAAGGATGTCTGGTACAAACAATTTATTTGGCTGATGATCGTTTTGATCGCATAGCGATCATCCTCAGAGCTTGCAGCTTCCGGGCTGAAGGCAGAACTTTGTTTTCGGCCCGGAAGCTGCAAGCTCTAAGGATAATCGCTACGCGATCGAAACGATCATCAGCCAAATAAAATGTTGATACCAGACAACATCTTTGATTAATCATCCTTAATGTTAATGAATTTATTCTTCATGAAAGGTACATTATTTATATTTTTCTTGAGAATACGTATCTGATATAATACTGAACATTTTTGCATGTCTTATATTTGTAATGTATTAACATGAATGGTCTTTATATCCCTAACTTATTTGTACTCCCTCGTCAGTTCTTTACATTCGTAAAATGACAATTACATTACACTTTCCTATGCCTTTCCCTTGTCTTTCACCTCCCATACCATTTTTCTTCCGCCGTTCTTATCACCTGATTTAACCATTCATCCACCCACCCGAAACACTTGTCAATCTTTAGGGATTTCCAGTATTCCCTTCCTATACCGTTTCTTTCACTTTGGGCATTATCTCCGAAACGCTTCCATGTCCAGCGGTCGTCAGCCGTCAGTCGTCCGTCGCCGGCCTGCGATCTCTGATTCTTCTCCGTCCCCTCCCCGCCCCACCCCGCCCCTCCCCTCCCGCCTCAACACAAAGGGCGCAGAATGTGATTTACGGGTCGCGCCGCTCGTCTGTCGAAATGTTTTCCCGTCGCGGAGTTTTATTCTCCCGCAGGGGCGCTCCCGAGCGAATTACTCGCAGCGCTCGGTCGCGGCAGGTATCGCGCCCCTCCCCCGCCCCGCCCCCTCCACGCCCGCCGGCCCCCTCCCCTGCCCCCGAGATGGATCGCGCGCTCGTATCGCTTGGGCGCCCCGCCCCTCCGCTCGCCCGCGGGCGGGCGTCGCCACGTCCCCTCATTCCGTGCCGCGCTTCGCTGACCATACACGCTCATGCTTCCGCGTCTAAACTCTCCACCACGGCCACCACCATGCCCGCCCGTTTCCTCCACTCTCTGCCACCAACCACCACGTCCTCTCCTCCAATGACTGCCCCGCTCTCACCCGCCACGTACTCCCTGCTTCCCCTCGTTGACGGTTTATTTCGTGTTTCCGAGCGCAACAACTACTAAGTTCATTAGTCCCATACGCGTAGTGCATGTTTTTCACCGGAAGTGGAGGTTTTATTTCCCATAGATGGTTAGATCCGGCAACGATTTACATGCAGAGATTCTTTCATCCCGATATATCCCACCAGCAGCCCAGGCGGGACAAACTCTAAGGTCCTGGCTGGTTTTCCGACATGTGTATTGCATGTAAGGGGAAGTGGGCGTAAGTAAGGGGTGAGTATATTTAAAAAAACAGGAAGGAAAGATCGCGCGCGGTCCGTTGCCCGTTTCTTAGGGTACCGCTTCGACATTCGCCTGGTGTGGATCGGAGAAACCACGCAACACTATCGATCAAAGAAGCCGGTCTATAGAATTATGCTTCAGACAGCAGCTGAATTCGTCCTAGCTATCTAGCTAGTGTAAAAACTCCTGCCACCGTAGGGACTAGAACCTTTGGACCTCTTAGTCAATGCAGTGACATCAGTTGATGCCGTGAGCCACCTCAGCCGGCACTTCCCTTCATCACACAATTCCCCGTCACGCCACACTTCGCCCAGCTCGGCAAGTCCTGTTATGATCTTTCTCCTGCTTTGAGATCATGCCCACCGACAGCTCGATCCTTACCAAACACCCCGTCAACAACATCGCCCATCTGGCTTCGTCCTCATTTCTGCTCTCCGTTTCAACAGCCTCAATCATTCGGCCCGGTCTCAATTCGATTACCCTAATTCTGATCCACGTGCGATCGTTTTGCGCGCAGAACCGGCGGACTGCGTAAGTGTTTTGTTTTGCGCGGCTCATGTACACAGTGGTCTGGAGATGACACAGTTTACGACGTTTCGACCTACATACGCGCCCTCCTTCCGGTCGTAACACGAACTCAAGGCCGCACTTTGGTGGTCGCAGCGTCAGCAGCATCAGAAGACAGGGCGTCGCTGTCTGCCGAGTCAATACGCTCCCCGACCTCCGATGTCTTCGTCTAGGGCAACACTTGCCAACGCAATGCTCTGTGACGTCACAGAAACCCGCTCTCCTGCTCCGAGCCGAGCTGCCGAGCAAGGGAAGAGCCCGACGCGGCGGCGGGCGCACAGTGTTCCAGTGATGGTACGGGAGTGGGAGCAAAGACTCGCTTAATAATTACGTTTTTAAATCGCTATTAATATTTCAATGTTTGATTTAATAAAAGAATGAAAAAAAGATACAACATACATCTGTTCACGAAACTACTCGTTCAAGCATTATCCCTTTCACTTTTTCGAATTATGGAAAACCATCCCTGATTTATCAGTAACAAAATATCCATTACGTACATTTCATTGAATCATGGTATTCACATTACAAAAATTAGCACATTTTTTTTAAAATCCCGTCGTGTTTCATAGAAACTTCTATAACTTTCGTCTTGATATTAATCCTTTCCTTAAATACATAACCGTCTCTAGTTTCTCAAATTCCTTAACCATTTTGAAAAAAAAATCGGAAAGCACATAATCTATTTTTGTCATGTGAAATCTCTTCATCCACTACAGTCATATAGTCCAACCCCTATCTAAAACAACACTAATTTATTGAATAACAAGCTCATATTGTACAACCTTCTAAAAAGAATTATGAAAATATACAAGTATTGGGTTCTGGGCAATATTTCCATATATATGAAGTTGAATTGTCTGTTGTATGTTTAATAATTTAAAAAAATCCACATCTCTGCCAGACGATTAGAAATAATTTAAGTTCGCAGAAATCATCCTCCCGATTCAAGCAATCGCCGGAAGAGCTTCGGAGCGCCCCACTCGCAGCTATTCCCCGGGCCACTGCAGCACAAAGCAGCAACGTGGCAGGAAGCTGGCGAGCGGGGATCACGCAGCGCCGGAGCGCGCGAGTGGACGGAAGCGCGGGGGCGGGGCGCGGTCTCGTGCCGTCTTCGGAGGCCCCGGGCGGAAGCGGAGGGGGGGGGGGGGCGGCGGGCACCGGAAGCGGCAGCGGGGGCCATCGCGTGCCCGGGGCGCGTTAGCCTGCCCGCCGGCGCGCTCCGTTCGCTCGCACGTCGTCGCCAAAGCCACTCCCGCCTCCCCGCGGCGCCCACGCCACCCACTCACAGCGCTACCTACCGCCTCCGCCACCCACGCCACCCACACTCCCCATTGGCGGCGCCCACGCCACCCGCCGCCCTCGCACCCTCACCACCTCGCCACTCCCACCGCCCCGCTAATCACTCTCCCCACGGCGCCACTCAAAGATCCATCTACCACCCACGCTACCTTACAGCCACGGCTGCACCGACAGAATCCGCCGAGCTCGTTTCTCCCAGCCGCCCCCGCCGCCCTCTCCCCACGAAGCTCCGGCCACCCACTGTTCCATCCTCCGCCCACCCTGCCTTACCGCCCTCACTATCCGCCAACCTCGCCACCCACTCCTTCATGGCACCTACGCCACCCATCGTCCCTTCCACTCTACCGCCCACTCCTCTCCTCCGCTCCCGCCACATCCGTCACCCCCATTGCTCACTTTCAATCCACTTCCCGTCGTTCCATCCGCCGACCTCTCCGCTCTCTCTATCCATTCCCCCCCCCCCGCCGCCCACGCCACCTACCGTACCATCCGCCCTCCACGCCCCCGTCGCCCGCTCTGCTCGCCTCTCAATTCACAGCCCGCCGTTCCTTCCTCTGCCCCCCCCCCCCCCGCCCCGGCGCTGCAAAGCCATCCTTGCGCCCCGGCGAGTCTTATGGAGACGTCCACGCGGCTATTCATCAGTCGAGCAAGAAAGGGACACTTCGTGACCCGCGGAGATTCGCCCGGCTGCGGAGTCGAAAGGGCGCTGCGGGTGGAGAAGCAGCCACGCGAAGTGGTTGTGCAATGTGAATTTGTGGAATGGAATTCAGCAAAAAATTGTTGCAGTTTGCTAATGCGATGAAATGAATTGAAGACCAACAAGTAATCAAAACTCCATCATATCTCGTGACGACTCTTCATAACATAACAAGTAAATAATGTTTCGAGAGACTGAATGAAATACATTGTCATAAACTAACTTTTATTATTTTAATTTTTTGTTCGACTTCAAAAACATGTCTTTAGTACAAAAGCTTACTTACTTTAAAATACGATTTGTATATTTTAGTTTGGAGTGTCCAGGCTGAAGTGTGCTTTAGGATATTGGATATTGGAAGTTTTAGGCACTCTTCGTAATTATGTGAAGTGAGTGATACGTTTTATTTAAATATAAACTGACTGAATTATTTTCCTTAAATTATTACACCTGGGAGTTCAAGTCGAACTAAATTTATACTTGTAATTTGATGGGGCGTTGCGTCCAGAATGAAATACAGTGTCATTCATTTCCAAGATACAGTAGATAGAATTAAGTCAAATTGAATACTTTTGAACCAAGTAATGAAATACACCGGTTAGAACGAATTACGTCCATCTCGAAGCAGAAACAAACTACTTTGCCTTATTCGCTGTAGGAACGATAGACCTGTAAATTAAAGTGGCAAACTACTCCCGAGATATTGCGTTAGAATTGACGATTTATCAAACAACTATTACCCTACCATCCTCTTTTTTATAGGCACTAATTTTTTCCAGCCCGTTTGTAAGCCAGAAAGAACTTAAAGAAGTGCACGGGAACCAACTTCCATGACGTAGAATTCTCGGGGTCGAAACAAGACGAACCATAGTCAAGAAGAACCGCCAGATGGTCGTCAACTTAACCAGACAAAACACCATTCAAGGGAGCACGCAGCCGTTTCTCGTAATCCTCGCGAATAAAAACCGCTAATTACACGGCCATGGCTTGTCGCAACAACCGCCAGATGGCAATCTCGAGCGCCCGCCGAGGGCGTTTCCAGCGCGGAACGAGTGGAGGGCTCTAAGCAGATAGCGCAGCGGTCGTCCCGGCACTCACGGCCTTCTGAAGCACTCACCGCTCGCTGCGACTCGGCGGCCAGGGCGCAGGTCGTGGAAATGTGAGGTTAGGTTCTAAAAAACAAAACGTAAAATGTGCGGAATGCGTCGTTTTTTTAATTTCATTATTTCTCATACATCATTTTTTATTTCATTACATCTCATACAATGCGTCGTTTTTTTTTTAATTTCATTATTTCTCATACATCGGTTATACTCTTTGCACGAAAGAGAATACCACAGCAATTGGCATTTTTGCATCAAAGACATCGTTGGTTTATTGTAAAAAAAAGCAGTGTCAGTTTTTTTTAAATTTACTCCTCAAACAACATCTATACAATGCATCATTATCAGGACGTAGTTTAAGAGAGCGGCAATAAAAAGCTTTTTCAGGAAGAAAGTAAATATTTTGTCTATTACTAAGTGCAATCTGTTTTTGTGAATACATATTTCAATTTATATACCACAAGTAGGACAAAATAAAAGTAAAAGAGATAAAAAATTGACTGACGCTGCTGTATTTTTTACGTAATGCTTCTGGAATTACTTCATTTCTAAGATTACAAAATTAAAAAACAAACTTGTACAAAGTTATCTTCAACATATCTTTAAGAAGAAAATTGCACAAAACAACGGTATGGAATAAAGGAGGAACGTTATGGAACAAGGACACATAACTAATGAATATAAGATAGGAGGTGATGTACATAATGTTTGAGACGTACATCAGATTAGTGAAGTTGTTCGAAATTGAATTGGTCACGAAACTTATTATACCGAGTACCGGCAAGGCACATGGGATTCATTGAACCAAAAAATTATCCTTTCGATGACTATATTTGGCAGGGAGGAATTTATTCTAGGATTTATCATGTAGAAGAGAATGGATGTCGGCAGAAATCAGTGAAGAGATAATCTGTCTGCTTTCAGACTGTCAAAGTATGACAAGAAATGAAACCAAAACGGAGAGAAATAATAATAAAAATTAGTGGAATGAAGCAATAAGAAAAAGAAGAAGATAGATGTATTCCTGCCTTGCAGGCGATGTACCGACACAGCGCCTGTCAAAGTGTTCGGTTTTGAATTCTACCCTGGGCATCAAATTTCAGTCCATCAATTGTTTTCGGTTCCCCGTCTTTGTCTTCCTGGAGAGTCGTGGAGGGGCTCGTATTCTATTTCTCGGGATCCTAGAAGAGCTCAAGCTAGGGTGCCGAGTGTACGGTTCATGTTACACCCCATAAGGGAATAACTGGTTTAGGCAATAAAAACGCGTAGTAAACAAAATAAAGGCGATAAATACAAGGAGGGAAAAAAGTAAGCAATGATGAGAATGGAGAAGCAGAATTGGATTAAGAAAACGAAGAAGAATAATTACATAAGACTATATGAAGAAAAATAAATATATAAAAAGAAGAAGAGTGATGGAAGAAAAGGATAATTAAAATGTAAAATAAGAAGACAAAGCAGAAGAAGGTTAATAAAAAAAGACAAAGACGAGGAGGAGGAGGAGGAGGAGGAGGAGGTGGAAGCAGAGGAAGATAAAGGGGGAGAGGGAGAAGAAAGAATTAAAACACAAGATGCAAACGCATATTATGAAAAATAAGAAGATTAAGAAGGAGAAGAAGAAGAAGAAGAAGAAGAAGAAGAAGAAGAAGAAGAAGAAGAAGAAGAAGAAGGAGGAGGAGGAGGAGGAGGAGGAGGAGGAGAAGGAGAAGGAGAAAGACGAGAAGAAGAAGAAGAAGGAGAAGGAGGAGGAGGAGGAGGAGAAGAAGAAGAAGGAGGAGGAGAAGAAGAAGAAGATGAAGAAGGAAAAAAAGGAGAAGGAGAAGTAGATGAAGGAGATGGTGAAGAAGAGGCAGGAGGAACAGAAAGACTCGCGCACGAAGACTGTCCACGAGGGAGTACTACCTCAAGGGGTGCCCTAAGAGCAACGCGTGCGAGGCGCAGATCCCCCAGCAGCCGCAGTTGCCGGAGGGGGACAGGAGAAGGGCTGGGGCGCCGCCCTTAAGCAGCGGCTCTTTTTTACGCACTCCCCCGTTCTCCCCCACCCACCCACCCCGAGGGCCTCGCGGGGCAGAAATTAAAAAGAATCGCGGAGGGCGCTGCGTCTTTAATAACCCGGAAGACCCCTCCCCCGGTCGTTATCCACAACGACCCCTCGGCGGGCGGGCCGGCGTGCGACCTCCTGTGGACGCCACCGCCGCCGCCCTAAAGGAAGATGAAACGGACGAAGGGGAATAGCGGAGAGTTTGTGGTGAGGGGAGGTTGATGCTTAATGTAGCAAGATGAGCCGTGAAACACTCGAGAAAGGAGAAACGCAGGGTAAGCATGATGAATCTCGAATCAAGAATGTAGTAAAACGGGGAAAGCCGAACAATGAAGGGTTGAGTGAGAGATGATAGAAATAATTCTAAGCTGGCTATTGTAATAAGAAGGAAGGGAAGATGGGGACGATTAAATGTTGGGGAAGGCCCATAGTTGATAGACAGAGGGAAAAGATGGGATGGGCAAATGAAGGGATAAAGAAAGATAAAATGAAGGTAGGTGGACAAGCCAAGACGAACACGAGAGATGGTGAGCGTAAAGATCATAATTCGGGAGAAATTTGAATGGGTGTCAAAATTGAATGAAAAAAAGGCATTGATAGTAAAAAGTAAGGAAAAATTATAAAATATCAAATGTGAAAAGTGTAGGAAACAGGAGACGGAAACAAGAAATAGTGATCGCAAAGGCGGACAATGTCGACCGATCAAATCAAGTGGTAAAATATAGGTAACCACAATGAAAGGCGAAAGGGAATAAGAGAGGAGAAAATAAAGATAACGTGTACAGTATTCGTGGCAACGTATAAGGGTTGAATGATAGAAAGGAAATGTAGGATAAATGCATTAAAAATGAAAATTGAGAAGGGATATAAGCTGAAAGATGAAAGTCGGTAGAAGTCCAAATATGAACATCACTACATTAAAAATAGAACACATTGAATACTAAACATAGTGATAGGATCTTACGCACGCCGTGCACTGGTTACGAAGGATGCAGACAGTGAAGAGACACGTGAGGAAATATTTTTAAAAAATGAAATGGAATATTGAAAGTAGCAAATGTAACGATGTTTGAATTGGCAATCCCTTAGTAAGTACAAATTTAAAACCTTAACTATCTACATTTTTTCATAAATGGAGGTATTGAAAGAAGAACAATAGTGACATTCTACATGTATCTCTATATAATATATGAGGTATCTTAAAACTTTGCAAAAATTATATTTTTCTAATAAAAATCCAAGTCAATTTATCAAATTCTCGATTGTTTTCAAAGTTTCCCAAATCTCATAGTGAAGGAAAATCGCTACTTTCAGGCACAGGTTTACCTTATTATTTTAAGTAATATAATGAATAATATAATTACTGTAATAACCATGTGATATCTGGAGGTATTCTCCATGAATAAATTGTATTCTGAACTAATAAAACAGTTTCATTCGGAAACACTCTAAATGTTATTTTACGTATTGTCTTCTTCATAAAAATCAATATTCCATCAATCAAACCCAAAAATGTTTAAGCAGTTGCTTCAAAGTCAGGAATCTTTACATTTTAAATGTCAATACGATATCGACTTGGTTTACTGGAAAACTTCAAATAAATATGCATACTTATTCTTCCAATTACAAGTTGAGATAAAATGAAAGAGTCTAACTCGAATGAAACTGGTCTATTGAGTTTTGGTCGCTGCAGTAATATCATGAAAATGGGGTGATTCCTAGGTTTGAGTTTGAACGAAAAACACTTCTCTGTCGTAATTACTCTTTGCGGTTACAATAGAGGCGCAAGAACCCTAATTCTCTAATCTTAATTGGTGTATGAGTTTTTTTATTTCGATGTCATTTACTTTGCACACACTACCATTTCCTTGAAAGTAGACCTAAAAATTAAAAAAAAAAGAGTTCAATTTCATTTGTGACGATAAAAGAAGAACCAAAAATATTCGATAAAAGCGAATAACAAGCACTCATTTGAGGCATAATAAACGAGAATTGTCTCGAGAAATAAAAATAACAGAGTGGAAACAACGAGAATGTTCTGGTCGAATGCAGGAGCAATAACCATACAATGCAAGCGAAGCCACAATGTTGTATCTTGAATGCGTCGGAAGCTTATGGTCGTTATCTGTGAGCTCCTAACAGCGTTACGAAGTCAAACACCCTGTAAATGCACGAACTATCCCGCTACGGAGAGTCATTGGCTACGCGCGTAGAGAGTTCAGGATGTAGTTTGAAAGGCAACAAAGGATGTAGGTGGGAGAAGGGATGCGGACTTTCAATTGAATTATGTACGATAGGAATTCTCATGTCGCCACAGGATAGAGAGCGGCAGGATCAGGAATTCTATTGTGAGTTTCAAGGAGGATTATATAGGACTGTATCGAGATTCAATCGTAATCCAAGCGTTGGATGCGATACGGAAATGAGTTCAGGTGAAAGAAGTGCATAGCCAGAGATGAAAAACATACAAGGCAGAAACTATTATTACATGATATGAGGAAAACTAAACTAGAAAATAATCGCAAAAAGGTCCATAGTGTAACGTTTAAAGATATTAGTGAACCTGTTATTTAGAATTTTTGTGTATCACATCCTTTTCTTCAGTATGAATTTGTCGATAACATGTACCGGAAAACCGAATAATCATGGAAGCAAAATATAAGATTTGTAAGGTGTAGGTAACGGTTACGTACGGCGCGAGTGATTGTAGATGGGAGTGATTGTGAGGCGGACACGAGTCAGGATGAGCTGCGGGTGAGGGTGAGGGCGAGGGAGGGATTGGGACAGTTATGGCAGTGGATGGCGATGGAGGGGTTGGGACAGTCATGGCCGTGGAGGGCGAAGGAGGGGTAGGGGAAGTTATGGCAGGGAGGGGTAGGGAAAGTTATGGAAGTGGAGGGCGAGGGAGAGGTTGGGACAGTTATGGAAGTAGAGGGCAAGGGAGGGGTTAGGACAATTATGGGCGTGGAGGTGTGAGGGAGATACGGGTTAGGGTGGAGTGGACTAGGGAGGGGCAAAAGGCAAGGCAGAGAGCGGGGAGCGGGTGGGAGTGATAGTGGGGTGCGGATGCGAGAGTGACTTATGTGTGGTGCACCTAGCCTAGCAGACGGTGGCTAGGCGCGGGTCAGGTGTATAGTAACGATCCCAGGCGGCACGGAGGCGGCGTGGGTGAGTGAGGAAGGCCCTGGGCAGAACGGACGCAAAACAGGCCTCGCGTGTTGGCTGTTTCCCGCCACGAGGTAGGACGAAGCACAGCGAGGAGAGGGCGGTGAAGGCGACTTGCGCAGGCCGACTGCACTGTGATAGACCGGCTGACGTGACTCAATTGTCACTATAGCGTCACTACAGCGTCACTACAGCGTCAGTACAGCGTCAGTACAGCGTCACTACAGCGTCACTTCTGCAGTGTCACTACAGTGCTACTGCAGTGCCTCTGACTTGGACATCCTAGTAGGGTTCGTGTCTCGACGATAGCAGAAATTTCGACACTAGCGAGGAAGCTGGTTCGAGTTCAGCCAATGCCTGGTGAAGAATTTTAGCGACTGACTGCTCTGATCGGTGGTTTTTCGTGGATTCTCGGATCAATAAAAGGCAAATGTCGAACAGTTACAAACGGACTGCGAACCGCGCGCGATCTTTCCTTTTTCTTCCTTGTCCTATCCTTACCCCTTCCTTACATAAACAATAGTAATTGTAATAATATAAAATAGTAATAGTATGTATTTTGGTCTTCATTTTTTTACAAACCACGATAGGATCATTAAATAATTTTTTGGCAAGAGAAAAAACTTGAAACACAGTTGTAGTAGAAACCTTTATTTCGAAGCGCGAGATAAAATAAAATAAAATTCAGAACGACACGCATACGATTTAAAAAGTGATGACTTATATGAAAAATTCCTTTGTGAATACATGCATTAAAATGAACAATTTCCTGCTCTGACGTCCTGTGCCGCCGCAAAAGAATGGGGTCGGGCTTTGATTCCATCTGATCGTGACAGATGTACCAGGCAGAAGGGAACCGCAGGGGGCGGTGAGGAGGCGGGGAGAATCGACTCCAGAAACTCATGAATACCAAGGGCGACTCCCACCGCGCGGGCTCGGCTGATCACATCGCCCTGACAGCGGCAGCGCTCCCCATTTGCACGGCCTCCTTAATTCCCCTCGACGCAACAGACAAGACAGATTAGGGGCGCCTCCGCTACCTCTGCCTTCTGCCTCCCTTCGACAGTCGGATCTCCCGGATCCCTGCGGTTTGTTTACACGAGGAGGGTTCGTTGGGGCGAGGAATGGATTGGGCAGCCGAAACGAGTTTTCGTAATAAATCGCGCTTTTATATCAATAAACTTTTGATAGCAAGAAAAATTTGGAAAATATTTTTTCTTTACTATTAGAAATAAGATGAGAAATGAAATCTGATTTAACTAATTTAAATCTTGCGAAATGTTATTGATGTCAGAATTTTAGACTAAAGATTACTGAAGGCAGAATAAGATTATTCTGCCCGGGCAATGCGTTATTTGTTTTTTGGTTAATATTTAGAGCTTTTTCCGTTTGCTTTTGAGGCTGAGAATGGTTTAAGCGTGATCAAAAAATGTACAACACGGTTTCGTTTAGAGCAAAATCGGGATTTTATAATGTCTCGACACACCATTTAAATTTTAAGAATCCTTTGCAAACAAATTTGTATTAACTTTTCTAAAGGAATGAACATGAAAACTCTCTTTCCTTTCATTACCGTACACATCTTATGCTCTTATGCCCGTTTATATTTTACTTTGTATGACGTTTATGTCTGTTAGAAAAAAGAATGAGGCTAAATCAGGCAAATGTTTTGGTAATATTTACATAAATTTGTATAAATTGTAATTAGAACAATGCTTGCATTCACTGTAACTCAAAGAAAAGAATGCTTGACAAATGAAGAGGTGATATGGAAAAGTAGGCACATTCTCATTTTTTCAATATCACAATGGCTTAGACACAATAGCGCATCTAAGAGGTGAGGGGCTAATGAGGTTTCAGCCTCCTCCCTAGAAGCTAATATTCAAAAACATAGCCCTTACTTATTTTATAGACTATACTATATAACTTTATATACTATATAACTATAAGTCAACAAATTAAAGTACATTCTATATTTAACGAAAAGAAAAAAGTCACTTTAAGGAAACATGTCAACTGAACACTATACCCCGAGAACAATTCTGAGTGCGCCTCTGCATATACGCATGCCACTTTTATAAAAAAGCTTCTCACCTGCTTGTACAAATACTTCTCCTAAACTCCACGATCCTCAACAACGTAAATGCTGGGTTTCCAACGCGCGCCCTGAGCCCCACGGGGAGATTGCAGCGGCGGAATCGAAGGGCAGACAGGTCCGCATTTATATGCAACCGGGCTGTTTACGTAAAATTTCCCTCTTGAGGCAGAGTGCAGATTAATTTTACAGCGCTCCCGCACAGACGGCGCTTACGAAAACACCCATTAAAGGGTGAAGGGCGGCAGCGAAAATTTGAAACACAAACTTGGAGCGTCAGTTGCCGCCGCGGGGGGAGGAGGGGGAGGCGTAAAGCAGTAGGGTGGGGGGTGGGGCGGAGGGATAGGGTGGGGGATGATTGGAATGCAGCGTGACGGGACCAGGAGGGACGGGATGTGTCGTGTCGTGATGGGACGAGACTGATGGGGTGGGGCGGTGCGGAGTGGGAGGAGAACGGTTCCGGAGGGGGTGTGAAGTTGCGGGGCGAATTATGACGAAAGATTTGTTGCTGGTTGTGGGAAATAGACGTGGATGTGGTGATGGTGGTAATAGTGGTGACGATGATGGTGACGGTGGAAATTGTGGGGATGATTGTGATACTTGCGATGTTTATGGTGGTGAGGATAACGGTAGTGGTGGTGGTGGTGGTGGTGGTGTTATTTTCTTGGTCGTGATGATCGTGTTTATGATGGTCATGATGATAGCTTGTCGGGTAGTGGTGGCCTTTGAGCGGAGGGTGGTGTTAGTTGTCGTGTTGATTTTGACTTTTGCCTCGGCAATTGGACCTACAAATTTTATCACAATACACTATTATTACTGATATTATTTTATTTTAAATTTTCAGAATAATAAATATTATTAACCGATAAAAGAACACTAACGATGGATGTTATTATTATTATTATTATTATTATTATTATTATTATTATCATTATTATTATTAGTTTCGACAATCGGCAATCATGGGGCCACGCAATACGTGCATCCACCGGTGCTCAGTTTTGAATAACGGCGCATCTTACTTTGTATTAGGGGGGATCAGCATTTTAACGCTGATTGTATTTTTACACTTCAGGGTAGTTAGCCGTGGGGAATGTGGTGAAAATTGTGATGATGATGAATGATGTAATAGACCCCCACAAACATTCAGAGACAGACACACCACAACCATGCCCGAGGCGGAACTCGAGACCGCGATTCATTTGTCCGAAACCGCCATTGCACCACTGCCTTAGCGATGTCGGAAATATTATTATTATTATTATTATTATTATTATTATTATTATTATTATTATTATTATTATCATTATTATTATTATTATTATTATTATTATTATTATTAAAGTAAATGCACCTTTATTTCAAGAACACGCTGGCCTTTAAATTGAAAACTTACTGATATTTAATACTTAATAACAACTGAATATGTACTGGTACTCCCACATTTATTGACTTTTGATTTGTTTTATAAATCTGAAGTCAATAGGGCAGTAGTACTATACCCTGCATTGTTTATTATATACATGTATGGTATATCAACATTAAGGGATACCCAAACAACATTATATGCTGATGAAACAGCTCGATTTACATCAAATAGTTATATAAATATAGCTTTCGAACCCAAAAATGGAGAATAAAAATTAACGCTGGCAAATCTCAAGCTAAAAGAAAAAGTTAAGTCGAAATAAAAATTCTTCCCCATTAGAACGCAATAACTGTAATGTGTCGTGGACAAAAAGCAATATTCCAGTAAAATACCTTGGCGTGCTCTTGGATAAAAAAACTAACATGGTAATCCCATATTGAAGCAATAGCTAATAAAACTTACTAAACAATTTCTAAATTATAACCGTTAATACATTTCAAATCTCCAAATAAATTAGAGTGTAGTTCACTAATAAACAAATCCATAATTCGATCATCTCAGACTACTGTCTGCCCCAATTACCCGTACTGTTCCTACGCATTTGAAAACGTTATAAGCAATAGAAAACAAATTTCTTCCTAGAATTATTGAAGCTCATTCGTATATTCCGAAGACACACTTTCACAGATAATTACACATTCAACCTCTTGACCAATACATCAAAACTCAAAGAAAATGCTTGTTTTCCAACCTCTCATTTTTACTTCGCACAAATATATTTGGATTAGGTTAAACAATACAAAATTGCCGTGTAACTTAAAGCCAAAGTTCAATTGCTGTGTATCCAAAGAATATGCTCCGCCGACAATGAACATTCAATAAACCAACATGGGATAAGCTCCAAGTTCTTGACCCTCTATTACTGTATCCAAAGACAAAATTGGAGAAAAAACTGTTCTGAGCAGTTTTTTTTAAACCAACTCCATTTTTTCTGATAGAGTTCA
The DNA here is from genome assembly GCA_038098605.1 of Gryllus longicercus. Taxonomy (NCBI): domain Eukaryota; kingdom Metazoa; phylum Arthropoda; class Insecta; order Orthoptera; family Gryllidae; genus Gryllus; species Gryllus longicercus. The sequence continues at coordinate 130,804 of JAZDUA010000528.1, read as the reverse complement.
TGAAATATGGTTCATTTTTAACATGTTTAATGATCCAGTCTAATGATCTTCATATTAAATTAAAAGACGAGAAAATCGTTTATTGTGCAGAGGTTTTCAATATTTATTTTTAGGGATTACAAATTCAGATGTAATATATTTGGCGATTTATAAATATTAGGGAGCCTTAAAATGGATGGCACAGTATAAAAATCATGGGTACAGAGGAACATTTAATGAAACAGACGAATTCTCAAAACCATGGTGTAGATTCGACGCACTTCGTTGTCGAGACTTTGTAACCCAAGAGAAGACGATAATTAAAAACACAAGTAAACATGTTAAATTAGACAAAAGTTTTTCAAAACTGAAAACTAATAAATGCAATATTTAATCACATTAAGAGCAACTCTTTGGGCCTTTCCACGAGACGCCAGCGCGCAACAACGCCGCACTCTCAAAAACGCAACTCTCTTCATAATGTCAGCGCGCCCCGAGGACACGCTCTTACAAGCGGCCGCGATCCTGATATAAAAGGGAGCCCCTCAAGGTCCCACTTTGCGCCTCCGCCGTGATCGCCGCGGGGGAGGGGCGGGGCCGGAGGAGGGGCGGAGGCTGGGCGTGACGGGCGTGGAGGGGGCGGAGTCGGGGTGGAGGGAGTGGAGGCGGGGCGGAATCGAGGCAGAGGAGGGGCGGAGGCGGGTGGAGGTAGGGCGGAGGGGGGCGGTAGCGTGGCAAGGCGAGGCGAGGCGAGGCGAGGCGAGGCGAGGTGGGCCCGGACGGGGCGAGGTGGGCCCGGACGGGGCGGGGTGGGCCCGGACGAGGCGGGGCGGAGCCGGACGAGGCGAAGCGGGGCGGGGCCGGACGCGGCGGGGCGGGGCCGGGCGGGGTGGGGCCGAGGCCGCGGGCAGGCCACTTGCTGCGCGTCCTTCATAACGCGAGCGGCGGCGCCGCGTGGCGGGAGGGCATGCAGGTTCTAAGTGGCAAAAGAAGGAACGGAAGGGTTCGGGGGCGAAAGAAGATTGCATATGATGGCGAAGGAAGGGGAGAAAAGAGTGAGGGTGGGTGGCGTGGGTAAAGCGATTGTGAAGGAACACGGCTGCAAGGGGACCATTTTGAAAAAGTAGTGCGTGAGATATTCCGATGGGAAATTCGAATTTTAGCGACGCGGGGACGCGATGGGCATGGGAAACGATGGGAATGACAGCGCGGTAAGGGCGGGAATGGTAATGTGGGTAGCGAGGGATGGAAAGGGGGGTCGAACCAAACTGCAGAAATATTTGCGACTGGGAGGACAGAAAAGACCGATCTCCGAACTGAAAAAGCTGCGGCGAAGGAAAGGCACAAAAGCAGAGATGGAAGGAGGAGATGGATGAAGCAGCGTCGGTGCGGGTGACGGCGGAGGCGGCGGCGGCAGCAGCCTTTATTTACTCCGTGAGCGCCCGTGGCACTTGGCGAATTCGGAGAACTTTTAGTTTGCTGCCGCCGCCGCCGCCGCCGCATCTGTCGCCGGGAGAGCGCTAGGACGGGGGCGGGGGCGGGAATGAAGGTGGGGACGGCGCGGCCGGGAAGCGAAAGAGGCGGCGAGGGAGTGGGAGTGGGAGGCAGGGAGGGAGAGAGAGGGCGGAGGTTAATGCGTCCACGGGGAGCCTCGCCTCGCGATAAAACGCCCGACGCTCTCGCGCACTGCCCGCAGCGCCCACGCCATGTTTATTCAGGCGACGTCGCGTGACGACGAAGTGGGCGATGGAGGCGGGGATGGAAGGGCCGTTGGGGGAGGGGACGGATGGGGCGCAGGCTGGGGTGGGGGAGGCCGGAGGCGGGGAGGTCGGAGGCGGGGGGTTGTCGGAGGCGGGGAGGTCGGAGGGGGGAGGCTGGAGGTGGGGTGGCCGGAGACGGGGAGGCCGGAGGCGGAGAGGCTGGAGGCGGGGAAGCCAAAGACGGGGAAGCCGAAGACGGGGAAGCCGAAGACGGGGAGTCAGGATGAGAAGATGCCGGAGGCCGGAGGCGAAGTGGCCGGATGCGGGGACGCTGAAGGCGGGGTGTCCGGGGGCGCCGGAGGCGGGGTAGTAGATGCTGGGAGACCGAAGACCGGGAAGTCGGAGGCGGGGAGGCCGGAGGCGGGGCGGCCGGAGGCGGGGCGGCCGGAGGCGGGGCGGCCGGAGGCGGGGCGGCCGGAGGCGGGGCGGCCGGAGGCGGGGAGGACGAATGCGGGCGGGCTGGAGACGGGGATCGTGAGTGCAAGGGAGGCGTGGTGCTGGTGATGGCAGGGAGTAACGGAATAACTTTCGATCAGGCGTAGGCGGCGTTTTGTTGAGACGTTCGGCAAAAAAGACTCCTTGTGTGCTTTCATAAGGAGTGCAACTCTCTCCGTCATTTTGCCTGGAAGGCTTGTTTTTAATGCGCAATTTTTGGTTTGCTCTCCTTTCTTGATGGTGGTTGTTAGTAGGCTTCGGCTCGAGAAGGAGATTTGTCAAAGTCGCGTGGTATTACGAAGCATTGGGACAAACGAAAGAGGGAAGATATATACAAATATTTAATCTGCGTAGGTGGAAACTTAATACGACAATTATATTTAATTTGACAAGGAATTGATTTGTTTAAAGTCATACTTCATGGAGTAATTTTATGTTTGATATGAAGTGGTCGGTGGTAAATTGATTCTGGTTTTAAACATGAAATATTTAGTTTCCTGTACAATATGATATTTTTAAGCTTATGACACTGTTAGAATGTATAATAATCATTGAATTACTTGATTTGATGGGTATTTTAAATTACATTTATCCCCCGCTGCCCTACCGTACCGCTTATTTACCATTTAAATATTTTATTACGAAATATCTTTTCCATCAAAACGATAGGTAAATAAATGAATAAATAAGTATTCATTAATACTGTGATAAAGTTAGTGTTGTTCATAAAACAGAGACTAATTAATTAGTTTTTGATAATGATGTACGAATAAATTATGTTTCTTATAATAAGAATGATTGTGTTTCCGTTTGTTTACAATATTAGTGCAAGTTTTTGTGAACGCAAATTAAGAGTGGGTGACAGGATTCTTTTGTTATCATTCAGGTTAGGAAGTTTTGATGTAACTTTATTCATTTGCTTACTGTTCCACTAACAACAGAACTTTCTCGAAGAGGGAGTTTAGGCAGTGTGAATTGTACGTACATTAGCAGAAGTGTATTATTTTAACGTTAAAACTTCATTCAGCCTTTTTACAAGCAACTACCTAAAATCATGAGGTGTGCATTGGGCATCATGTGCTCATTGACGACCCGTGAAACGGCTCAACTCGTCCGCCCGTCGTGTGGTTCACACATCGGCGGTGTCGACACAGCCGACGGATTGCCAAGGTTTTGTCACCTCATCCGCCGCGACCTCCGGAAGAGTCGTTCAAACAATCGACCGACTGAAAGTTTCAGCGCGAGCCCCCAACCCCCGAAACCGAAATCGGAGCGAGCGAGCGGCGAAGGTCAGAGTCGTAACCGTTGACCCGGAAGCCAGGTCTGTCCGCCGCGCTCTCGTCGGAGGTCGCGGGGCGAAGACGCGGGCTGCGCCGGGAGGAAAGGGGGCGGGGCCGTGAGCGGCAGGTCCCGCGAGAGGCGCGCCGCGGCCGTCAAAACCGCCGACAGGCGCAACGCGCGCCAGGGCAGCAGCAGCCGCACAACTTTGATTAAATTTCGATAAGAGAGCGCGGCCCTGTCAATCGCCTTGGACGCGCGGGCCGTGGGAGATGGCGGGGGCGGCGGTGGGTGGCGGAGGCGGTAGGAGGTTGCCGGAGGGTGCTGTGGCGACGGAGATGGCGAAGGTGACGGCAGGTAGCGGAGGTGGTGGGGGTGGTGAAGGGTGCAGTGCGACGAAGATAACGATGGCGGCGGAGGCGGCGCACGCGTTGGAGGCGTAGGAGGCGTCGGAGGAGGTGGCGGAGGTGGCGGAGGTGGCGGAGGTGGCGGAGGTGGCGGCGGAAGCGGCGAAGGCGGCGAAGGCGGCGGAGGCGGCGGAGGCGGCGGAGGCGGCGGAGGCGGCGGAGGCGGCGGTGGCGGCGAAGGCGGCGGAGGCGGCGGAGGCGGCGGAGGCGGCGGAGGCGGAGGAGGCGGCGGCGGAGGCGGCGGAGGCGGCGGAGGCGGCGGAGGCGGCGGAGGCGGCGGAGGCGGCGGCGGAGGCGGCGGAGGAGGCGGCGGAGGCGGCGGAGGAGGCGGCGGAGGCGGCGGAGGCGGCGGAGGCGGCGGAGGCGGCGGAGGCGGCGGAGGCGGCGGAGGCGGCGGAGGCGGCGGCGGAGGCGGAGGAGGCGGTGGAGACGGCAGCGGCATCTGCGTTGGCGGGAGTGGCGGGAATGGCGAGGAGTGTAAGTTTTGTGGTGGGCAGCGAAGGTGACGTGGAATGACGAAGGCGTCGGAAGAAAAGTGTGGGTGTGGAGAGCAACCGGATGCAGTGTGAGTGCGTGAAGTGGCGGGAGCAGCGGTACGACGGGAGACACCGGCGGCTGGTTTGAGCGGCGGAGGTGGAAGTGATGGAGGTGGGGGTGAGGTGGGGTGAAGCGTTGGCGCGGGGCGGATGGCGTCTGAGAGGCAGGTTGGACGAGCGGGCGCCAGAGGGCGAAGCGTTGCATCGCTGGCAGGCGCTGATATGCAATATTCACTCGGACGGAAGACACAGGAAGCGAAATAGGCGCATAATATCAAGAACGGAAGGTATTTCTGGAATCAACGATGACACCTAAAATGCATTCTCACGAACGTAAGATACATTTCTTTCGTAACCTCAAAATACAATTTAATGCAAATTAAGCGAGGGATCACTCACACACAACAGTAGTGTCCATGTCTTTTTCTCTATCTAAAATCTTTCACACGCTCCTCATTCACTTGTCTTGCCAATGTCTGCTTATATTTTTCGGTTCACCCACAAAACATGGATTCTGGCTACACTACGTGTTAGGGGAATATTTTTCCTTAATTAGCTATAGGAGTTATCCACTTTTTCGCTACCAGGGATCCGGCAATAAGAGTTTTTTCTGCCGAAAATTCTCCGTTTTCCGGCACGAGACTCAACATAACAGAACGAAAGTAAGGTGTCACTTCACCACGTAATCCCCTGAGCAAGAGGGCAATTCAGTGAAACCGGGAAAATGAAGGACACAACGAAAGAACAATGCAGAAAAGGACGGAAGAAACACTTTGTTATGACGAGCGAAGTAAAGGAAAATGCTCAGCGTGGCAGCGGCGGAAAGTTTGCGCCGCGAGGCACGAGGCGGGCGAAGTGAGGTGAGGCGAGGTGAGGCGAGGCGAAGTGAGGCGAGCAAGGGCGCCGCGAGGTGCGACGACGAGCCTGGGGCGAGAGGCAGTGTTTCCGAGAGCAGTAATTCATCAATCTGCCGCACGACGCACCCACGACTCAGACTTCAGCCGCCCCAACCCGCCCCGCCCAGCTCGGCTCCTCCCCGCCACCCATCGCCCTGATCCCCTCCCCGTCCCGCGACGCGCTCCCCGCTCCCGAACTCGCTCTGGGAAGAGTTTTGCAAGGTCCCAGCTTCGTACAGTAGAGGTTGAGGAAACGCGACCCAGAAGGATGGGGAGGATACTTGCTGCTAAACCGAGGCGACGAAATGGGCGTTGTAAAAAGCAGGCTGTGAGGAAAGTGAAAAGAAAAACGAAGGAACGCCTAGTGAGAGATGAAAGACATGCTGTCCAGAAATGACGAAAACAAGTTATGAAACAAGAAGAAAATGCATATGAAGAAAATTAAAATTATTACTTAACTGTGTATGTATATATGTATGTATGTATGTATGTATGAACTTTCGCACAACAGCTCTTAACAACCAAAGTCTTACCAGAAGCTACCCGACTTTGCGGCCGTGGGTGGAGGTATACGTGTGATTAGCACATAGCCTCCCCTACTCTGTATCCTGGTCTTCTCATCCTGGGAAGTGAGCTTTCCCATCGTCAAACAGCAACAGATACTGGGACATTGCAAGAAAAGCGCACAATTAATGTTTGCCCCGACCGGGAATCGAACCTAAAGTTGCGCTGGGGAAAGCGAGCACGCTAACCAACGAGCCACCAAGGGTTATTTCTTAACTATAATTACTCAAAAATATCTTCAAGATTCTTCTTCGGGTATTATAATCGTTTAGTTTCATAAATACTACAGCAAAGACAGAAAATAGAGTTGTAGAAGATGAAAAGAAGTCAATTTGGAGTCATATCTTGTTTAAAAAATCTAGATAGATAATTAATCGATGCAAATCATCTTAAAAAACTTATAATCTTGGTGCAATATTTGGATTTGTTAAAATCCAGAAACTCATCCAAAATATCTCCATTATACGATATTATTTTCTGCTGTAACAAATCGTTCTATTGTGTGAATGGATCTAACAAAGATTCCTTTTTGAGTCATTGTAATAACTGGACACGTTTCTGTGATCTCCTAATGTGCTTTATAAAATTCTTTCATTTTTTAAACAAATACATTTTGGTCAATTTTTTCATTTAACACTTTTATAGTTATATAGACCCAAGGAGACAATTTATAGTAACAAGATAAATGCCATTGCTTTAACTTGCGATTATGGTTCTAAAGAAGATGTGTAGACATACAGGAATCGTAATGTAAGCTAGTGTTTTTCGCTAGCTTGCATTAAAATATTTGGCTGTGCTCTTAAAAAAGCATTATCGGAAATAGCACCCAAGTGCTCGGCTTATTCCGTCAGTGATCTTATTTCGGCCATTAAAATTAATATACATCATTTATCGATTTAAAGCAAAGATATTAATGTAACTGACAGCATTATTTTGCCTTTTCGAGATATTTGTGGAGCAAATTGCTCAAGATGGTTAGCTAATATGTGGACAATACCCAACACATTTGTAATTATATAAAAAAATTAATTATTTTAGAAGTTAGAAGAAATGATACTTAAGCTAAGATACTTCAGGAAGATGAAATGAAGTAAGTTTGAAGTTACCAGTCATGAATAGTCAAGAAGTTTGAGCACTGGGAAGGAAATAATAAATATACAACATCCTTAGTGTCTCACGTTATCCTTCCTGGCATTAGCGTATTTGGGTAAATTTTGTTTTTAAAAAAATTTTCTGAATTTATTTTTATTTTCTGAATAGTTTCAATATATTTATTATCTATTCCTACGGAATTAAACAAATTCAAAAACTCATACGAAATATGTTTTGAATACAGGACTAACAGCATTCTCGTGATAAAATTTCTGACACAACAGGAACAGGATGGCTAAGCATTTGCTTTTGTTTTTAAATAGATTTATTGAATTATTTTTTCAGCAATATGGAGTTAAAATGTTTAACAAAAGTAATTGGAGAATGGAAGGGAATATTGTTTCAATGCGAACAGAAATGTTCACGGAAGAAGTGACTGTAGAGAAAAGGAGTGGAAGCTGCAGATTACTTGGCTAAGTAAACACGAATGTACTAGGATACTTCGATTAGAACTGGAAGTTAGAAAATTTTAAGTTATTCTTTTGTTCAAATTGAAAATTTTTAGATATCTATTTTTGTAATTTTAACTGTATACTCTCCTAAACGCGAATTTCTATTTCAGAGTGTACTGATTTGAGTTGGTGTAACTTCTGAATATAATACACAGCATTTTTACTAGTAAGAAGTAGTCAACTTTCAGGGATGATCGTGATTGCGTACCACACGAAGAATAACACTATTAATAGAGTAAATGAGTGAATGTGGGTGTGAATATTTTTTTACATCATTTTTTCAGCCAGACAATCCAACGTGGTAAGCGTATATCATTTATTGCATTAAATATTCGAAAGAAAGAAGAAAGAAAATTCTCAGAATTTGAAAACGAGTGGAGGTTTAACATTGAGTTGGTGATGGTCAAGAGGTTCTTTCGACCTATTAATTACAAGCGGAGTACGAAATTATATGCCTGAGAAGGTTCTCCGGGTCCACCAGAAATCTTATTAATTTTCCTGATGGATTTCGTAGCTTCCCCACTGGTTGTGACCGAGGACCAGAACATAAAAGTGGGGAGGAGTGGGGGCGTGGGGGAAGGGGCTCCCGGCGCGGGCGCCGTTTTGTCAACGTCGCCGGGGCCCTGAGGAGGCCGCGCGGAAGTGATCACTGCTCGTCATCTTATCGCCATTTGTCCCCGGGCGCAGGTGCGTCGCCGGGCCCTCCCCTCCCCTCCCCTACCTTCCCCTCCCCCTCGCGCTCCCTGGGGCGACGGCGCCAAATAAACCTCGCGCTACAAGACGCGCAACGCCCCGCCCCCCGCCCTCGGGAGCCCTGACCGGCGACAAGTTTTCCTTCTGTGTATAGGGTGTTCTATAAAAAGGTAACGCATATTTCAAGAAAGACGGTGCAATGGGCTGGGATTCCACTATCGACGTGTTTTTCCCACGAAGCACTACAGTTGCGTTCTGGCGGTGGCGCATTATCGACTGCAACCAATTGGACGATATGTCTAGCAGAATGACATTGCTAGAGATCGACTCTTGTAACATGCTGTGTCCACGGTTTCTTCTGCTGCTTCTTCCTCATTCTTCCGCTGCATCAGGACATCGTATTGATCACTAGAGAATGGATAATGTTGTAATAAAAAAGCAGTATATATGCATTTACATTTTCCAAAATGTGTGAGTAAAAATGAATATAAGTTAAACAATAAAAAATACTATAGTGTTTAAAATTGCTCCATGCAATTTTTTAAAATTTTTATCACAAAACTCTGACACAAAATGTATTCTGACTGAAAGAAAGTTATCTCTCTCCAGAAGTCATTGAACACTCGTCTTCACAACTCCATACGAAAATAATGTAATAAAAATCGAAACATAAAATACGCATGAAGTATAAATTATGTTATTTATGAGGAACTGGCGTGCAAGTGAACAGTAGTACCGTATTGCTAGTGATCAATAAAGGAGAGTTGGGGGTTCAAGGGAAAACGCTCACCATCCCCAAATCCTAACACGCGATAAGACGATCTATAGCAAATATTTATCAGCCTTTGATCTAGTTACGAACGCAGCTATGAAACTTGAGCGGGAACATGGTTGGCCTTATTTATGCTTCGAAAATGTCTCGTCATGTCTCAAGTTAATGTATTGTTAGAAATGGTGTAAAGAAAAACCATTCATTAGCTATATCTTAAGGAATGGACGAGAGCGTGAACAGCGAGAACGCGTGGAGAGCGAAAGCATGTGGAATACGGCCGTGCGCGTGATTACTTAAAACATACTGTGATATCCTCATCGTGGTATTCAGAAGGTCGAGTTAATGAGCGAAAGACGAAGAAAGAATGTGAAAACGGGGAGAGAGAGACACAGAGAGACATAGAGACACAGAGAGAGAGAGGGAGACAGAGAGAAACAGAGAGACAGAGAGAGAGAAACAGAGAGAGGCAGAGAGAGGCAGAGAGAGACAGAGAGTCACAGAGAGAGACAGAGATCTTTGAGAGTGAGAGAAAAAGTGTGGGGAGCGAGAAAACAGAAATAAAGGTTTAGTGTGGATAGAATGTGAGATTGTGAAGAGAGAAAGCGAGAGCTTGGACAGAAAACGGAGCGCGAAGATAACTACAGAGCGGAGATAGTTACTTATTATATAATAAGAGAGCGGAGAGATGATGGGAGAGAGGAAAGAAATGACAGAGCGGAGAGAAAACGAGATAGCGAAAAGAAAATGAGAGAATGGAGAGAAAACGAGAGACCGGAGGGAAAACCAGAGAGCGGAGAGAAATGACAGAACGGAGAGAAAACTAATGAGCGAAGAAAAAACGGGAGCGAGAGCGGGAAAGGAGGGAGAGAGAACGGAGAGAGAGAGAACGGAGAGAGAGAGAACGGAGAGAGAGAGAACGGAGAGAGAGAGAACGGAGAGAGAGAGAACGGAGAGAGAGAACGGAGAGAGAGAGAACGGAGAGAGAGAGAACGGAGAGAGAGAGAACGGAGAGAGAGAGAACGGAGAGAGAGAGAACGGAGAGAGAGAGAACGGAGAGAGAGAGAACGGAGAGAGAGAGAACGGAGAGAGAGAGAACGGAGAGAGAGGGAGAGAGGGAGAGAGAGGGAGAGAGAGGGAGAGAGAGGGAGAGAGAGGGAGAGAGAGGGAGAGAGAGGGAGAGAGAGGGAGAGAGAGGGAGAGGGAGAGAGAGGGAGAGACAGGGAGAGAGAGGGAGAGAGGGAGAGAGGGAGAGAGAGAGGGAGAGAGAGATTGGAAAGAAAGCGATAGCGAGGAGAGAGAGGGGGAAGAGAGAAAGAGAGAGAGAATGCACAGAGCACGAAGAGCGAGAGTGAGAGGAGAGAACGTCGAGAGAGCGAGTGGGAGAGAGGAGCGAGCTGGCCGGGGGAGAGCGTTGGCCGGCGGCGGGCGTGGGGGAGTGCTGGCGCCCCCAGAGACGCGTCGCTCATCGGGTTGCTCATCAATAGTGCAGCCTGAGACGCCGCGGGCGAGAGGGCGCAAGGGGGAAAGGGCTAGGGTGACCTGCGCCCGGTGCGAACCCTGGGCGCTCCGCCCGCGATGCAAATGCCAGGGCGCGCTTCGCGCTCCTGACCACAACGCACCGAACCACCACAACGCGGTCCACGCTGTGCGGCCGCGCCAGCCCATACGGAACTCTTCGGAAGAGCCTAGGAAATATACATGACGCTAATTAAAATGTTAGTTAATTGCTCGAAACTACACGTGAATGGAATTATTCTTCACCATTTGTAGAATTTTTTCAGTAAACGATTTTTTACGGATACTTCTTTAAAATTCATATTGTGTTAAGAACTACTAGTTTATTGGCGATTATCGAGTGAAATTATTTTTTTCGTGGATATTTTATAAACTAGTGGTAATACAAATTGACACAAACTTTTCTGTACTACTTTGTTTTTTAATCTCTGTATTCTCGGTTTTGCCCCACCTCTGCCTCTACTATGCTAACTATCGGCGGCTAAAATATATTTCTCATTTTTTTCAATTTTTTATTCCCTAATAACATAATAAAATATGATTTTAATAATATTATAGATTGATGAAACATTGTCCTAGATGCAAAATCCCTTTAAAAATTGGAGCGTTCTCAGAAAATGTTTGAGCGTTTCTGAAAATGACCCATTTCCAACACATTTTCACACAGAAGTTTTAAGTTTCAAAAAAATTTCATAACACGCCACACATTTCGATTTTTTTAAATCGAAAAATCTCCGTTTTGTGTCACAGGATTACAATACTTTGTAGAACGGAAAAAATATTGTGTCAGTAACGTAATTAGCAGTATGTAATGAAACGACGAGAGTGTCGTTATGCTTATTTCAAAACTATTTGGGAAGTTTACGAGGTTTCGTAGTGGTTGTAACATTATTAGAATGAAAAAAGGTTCTTTCCCTCACTCCGAAAATATGAACGAGAGACCCAGTTTCGCCCTTGACTCGTTGAAAAATAATTTTGCAACAAGTTTATGGGCAACCATGACAGTAAGAGAACGCTGGATTTTCCACAAAGAGAGAATGCATGGGGACGATTTCGAATTGTCTTGTGAAATCTGATAAGCATTGAAAAAACGCAACAATCACTTACGAATAAAAAATGTTTTTATAATAAAAGCCCTAAGGGATTAAACAGTATCACTCTATATAAACAAAGATGGAGAAAACAACTACATTCGGATTGGTCGTTGACTCGTTTCTCTCAATAATATGCGAGTGTTAAATAACACAAATGTTGGAAAACGACATTTACAAAGTGTCAAGCTCAGCTCGTCTGATTAACGCCAATATCACTTATATAATAAGATTCGGGGAACAATCAGCCATGCGTCTGCGGGCAAGAAGGATTTGCGCACAACAGATAGGCATAACCTTCGTAAAAGATTTCCATATTGAGAAATTGTCCAGCTAGTATTATTTTGATAGCGAGTCCACAGCAACCATACGCATGTACAAATTTGATTTAGCACGTTACATGAAGAGTATTCGTGGAGCAGTAGCTCTACAAAATAGGCGACCGCACAAAACTTCCGCGGCAAGCCGCATTTCGACCACACACGGACAAACGCTGCTCCAGTGCGACCATGTGTAAGTTCATTGAACTCTCGCTGGTTTCGTGGGTGCTGCTGTTAATTCATTAGTATATGACGTCCTCTCAATCGGACGTCTCTTTATTAATTTGTATTTTTTCTCAACATTTGGCATTTACATTGATTGTTATGCTAGTGTTATTGATGTGTGTTTTGGTTTGGAACCTACTACGCCCGGCAGTGCAGCGCGCGCGTACGGGGTCTCGCCACTTGTAGAAGCAGTCACCGCAACGAGAGCTGCGAGGCGCGTCGCTACGGAGAAGTGTCTCAGGGCATCAAGTCATGTCACTGCAGTGTTTGAGACCGGGAGATCCTAGGTTCGAGTCCCGACGACCCTGACTGAAGAGCTACGCCGAATTCAGTCGTCTCTGATCAGTTGCTTTCTGTGTTTTTTCCGATCAATACCAGGCAAATGCCCTGGAGTAGTGCCCTACCAAATAGACCGCATGCGATCTTTCCTTCCCCTTTCCTTGTCCTATCCTCATCCCTTACTTGCAAAATTACATGCACTACACTACTACACTTATACCGGGAAATCGGTCGGGAGCTTAAAGCTTGTCCCGACTGGGGCGGTACTCCGCTGGTGGGAGAAGTCTGGTTAGGGAATAGCCGGCAGGTAGGTTGACGCAGGATCTCACCATCCAGCGGAGGAACATTACTGCCACATCACGAAGGAAAACATGCACTACACTTGAGGGATTAATGACCTTAGCAGTGGACGCGCCCGGAATAATTTCTGGAGATCTAACTGCAGCCACGTCCAACCCAACTTCTCTACCGACTCTGATGCCGCCACCACCAACACAATTGCCACCGTCCCCATAACCACTACCACCATTGCCACCGCCATCATTGGCATTGCCGCCATTACCGCCGCCGCCACCGCCGCCAACGTTCTCCGTCCCGGAGATCGCCACCGCGGCGGTCGTGGTGCACCTAAATCGGCGGCGAGCGGCAGCGTGGGCGGTTAAGACCCCGGAACCGGCGCGGGCTGGCCCTGCACGCCCGCCCGCCCCGTGCGCAGACAGACGGCACCGCGATATGAAAAGTTTTAATGAAGGAAGTTGCGCTTCGCACGGACGAGCGCTTGCCACACCGTCTCCTCACCGCCCCCCCACCCCCAACCGCCCGACACCCTACTCCCCGGAGCTAAGAATCTACAAGTCCCATACCGCCCGAACGGCACCAGCGTTTTATTAAAATACCTCCACTCTTTGAGCGCGGAAAACCGATACAATTCCCGGGGTTAATTCGTGGCTTTGTGCGAAGCCCCGGGCGGCACAGGCTGGTCGTTCCGCATCGGAAGCGAACGAATCCGGCTGTTCGAGAACGAGATGGGAAGTTCGCGTAATCATATCGCGTCCAGGCAGCACCGGGCCAGGCTGCTGTGCGTGGAGAGGCGCACGGAGTAAACTCAGGCTCTCAAAATCTGCGGACGCAGGCTCGCGGAAAGTTTTTGGGGTTTATAGAAACTGTTCGGACGAAATATGAGGGACTGGCGCATACAATGTCTTTATCGTCGTTAGGTCGACATAGAGCACACAACCGTCACGATTGAAGTTTGTGAACCGAAATGTTAGCAGAGGTTTATAACCAACCAAGTCCGTTATTGCTGATGCCGATCGTGTTTCATTCTGTATTTTTCGAAATACCATTTTCTTACTAAAAAACAATTTGCATCAGAAATACTTTTTCGTATGGCGGAGTACTTATCTGTCATCTTTAAAAACAATTCCTTTGTTTTCAATATTATTAATAAACATAGGATTCTAAAATCCTTAACGGACTCCGGCCTTTTATGATGTTTTTGTTGCTCTGGTTGCTTTAAGATTATATAGAAAAGCTTCACGAAAACACATTTTACATAAGTAATCAGGTATCTGATATGAAGGTCTATTTTACAAGCCAAATATATACATATTTTACTAACTACGATGCTTACAAAACTTCCCGATACAAAGTGTAGCGGACACGTGAAGTGTTTATTCTGAATTGCAAACGTAGCGGGTTATCGTTGTTATTTGTTTCTGTCTAGCAACGAGATATCATGCTATAAGTCCCCGAGTAAACAAACAACGCTTTTTGAGGGGCCCTGTAGGCTAGATGTAGGAAATTTCGATTCTACGGACTGTGGGTTTTAAGCAATAGCATCGATGATTTGCTTAAAACTTTAGCAGTGGTAACTTTTCAATGTTTGGAGAAGTTGATAGGATTTGTGTAAGTTATGAGCCCGTGAGACAGATGTATGATATTAAATTGTTATTATTTCCTTGAAAAATACTATAATTTCCCCTAAAAAGAAGCGATTGACGGGAAGTTGACATCGTAACTGTGACTTTCTGACGATTGAGCTGATACAGTAATCTTAAATTAAAGAATTTGTAACGAAATGCTTCTTAATTTTCTCAAACATAAAAACAGGTACTTACTTTGCGAGACAGTAGCCCAATTTATAACCGTTTCTATATCTCATATCACAACGTTACATCTTAACTCCCTTCTTTTTTCTCGCTGAAAATGCTGGTTTTAATCTAGTCCTGATATGTTTGCAGCGGACTTTTTTCCTCGTATGGTATATGGACGAGTGGAAAGTGTAGTCGCCGAGAAAGTGGTAAAGAGCACAGCAATTGTCCATTTTGGCGGTACGAGTACATGAAATAGGATATGGAATTGGGCTGATTTGCATTTAAATAATATTTATTTTCAATACACTTGCAATATTAAATGGTTATGCATTTGTTGAAACGTATATATTTTGTAATATCATTTTTTCTCTCAAGTTAATTTATTTTGCGCTGCATTCTATTTTACTAAGCAAAGTAAAAATTGAGGATCATGTTTTTGAAACTGTATGAATATAATTTTTCTATTCAGCTTGGAATTGTTTGTTAGACTTTCATAAGTGTAGTATCGCTAAATTTGTCTTGATCTCTTTAATGACAATTAGCTTAAGAGAAAATAATATGCTATTGAAATTATTATTCTTTGAAATTAAAAAAAAATTGCAGGTTCTCAAAATATTTATTTAAAATGTTGGCCATCGCTGACGTATCCTTTGTGGTTCCCGTCTGTATACATGCGTTCACGTACTACATCTCCAATAATTCATTAAGGAGAATGCAGAAAATACCATCTAAAACAGAAACTCAATAACAAGCCATATATTGTCTTAAGAATTACCTTTTTTTTTGACGGAAGTGAAAGTGTTAAATAATAAAGCTTTTAAAAACATTTGCGCAAATGCACCAAATAAGTTCATTGTCACGTAAATGTGGTTTAGAGAAGTCAGAGCTTTTGTTTATCGAAAGATAATATAATATTACACATACATAACACTATTCATACATATTTCATTGAAGAAGCAATATCTCAGAATTTCACTACAATTGCCATTCCAATTGATAGTTACTGTATGAAATGGTACTATTAAATATCACTTAATCAAAGTTTACACACTGCTTAAAAATCAGTGGAATGAAAATTTGTTGTTTGGCCTGAAACGGACGGGAAGAATTGTGATATAACAGCTGTAGGTATGAAATAATACGTCGTAGTGACGTAAAGAAAATGTGGTTGTTGCAGTGGCGTGTACGAATTGTGGGACCAAATGATACACTATATAAATAAGCACGGTTGTTACGGTAGCATTTATAAAGAATCTGATAGTTGTGTTGTAATTTGTTAAATTAAGATGAAATAAAAGACAAATATAAAGATGCCTTAGTCACGAGGACAGCTGGACTAGCCATTGTAAGTCCTCAACCACTATTATATCTAAGTTTGGACGTAAAAAGATTTAAAATAAACCAGTTTGCAATGCTAAAATGTCTAGATTACGTCAAATTTCTAATGCCGGAGGTGTCCTCATTGACGCGATTATTAACGGCAAATGCGTTCACGTGACTCAGCAAGGGTTAAATTTCCAACGAAAACAATTTTGTACTCATTGGAATATTACATAATTTTAAATCTATATTTTTCACTACTCCGAAAAAATGATGTATGTTGCTAACTACTGTAGCTGAAATCATTGATTCATCAAGGACTTTGTGCTTAACATTTTTAGAGTTAGAAAACGGAAATTTTCGTACCAAATCAGACACACAATTAAATACATTACACTGAGAGATAAGGATATTGAAGTTATTGTGTTGCAATGAACTTTATCACGTAATAGTTTGCCATGAATAAAGAACAAAAGATAAACAGCGTTATCAAGCGACAGTGAAACGAATACCGATAGCTAAAATTGCTTGAATTTGATTAGTAAGAACAGCATTTTGAACGAAGTAAAACTTTCGTGACATTCATTTTTTCTTTAGATTTTGAGTTAATATCGAATCGAAAGAGATGTCTTGTAGCATTGAAAGAACCATGGTTCTCGTACAATATGATCTTTTACGACTCTCACTATTTCAAAACTCGTTTCAAAATTTCAAAACTAGTTTACGATAAGATTCAGATGACAGGAAAATTACTTTACCGATAAATATGTACGTTTTTGTCTATCCTCAGCTAAATGAGTAAGGTATAAAGAGTTTATTCAACCCATTCCGACCAGCAAAACAATTTTTATGCATGAAAGTTTCTTTCGTTCGATTCTACTGAAGGTCGGTATTTTTATCAAATGAATTCAGTATCCAATATATCAACTTGACTTACATCTTTTGAATTAAAAACTACTGATGCACTCACTTAGCATCTATGTAGTAAAAAAGACAAAAGATAATAACTTTTGATCAAATTACGCTTAAAAAGTATGGCGTTTTTATTTTTAGTGATGTCCGATTTTGCTCAGTACGGATAATCAATAAGACGTAGTTGTCCTTCTTACATGTAGCCACCATGGAACGTGGCGTACCTAAATCAAAACACTATTAAACTATCCAACAGGTACATAATAAATACATAAATAACTAAACATTTCTAAATCATCACACATTAACCATCCCAACACAGATATATAATACACTACAAGGAATCAAAACTACATTAACGAATTCTGGTTGAAAAGCCTCTTTTCCCAACCGATTTTCTCATTCCTCCTTCGTCAAGAGTCGCGCAGAGCAGAAGCGATTCCAGAAGCTCGCGGCTGAGAGGGCAAATTCCACCCCATCCCCCCCCCCCCCGCCGCATGATCGCTCAGAAAGCCGCATCAGACGCGCCGCAGGGCCGCGAGAGGCCGCAGGTGGTCGGGAAGGAAATAATTTTTCATTCGGTGCGGCAACAGCGCCTTCGCCAGCGCCCCCCGCGGCGCTCTTGCGAAGTCGCCGCGTGCCGGCCCAGCACTTTCCCCCTGTAGCGCAGGGGATGTTGGAAATAGCGCTCCTTCACTAGAAGGAGCTTCTCTTCCACTTCTTTCGGTTTCCCGGTTCCGCGTTCGGCGCTTTGTGATTCAAAGCCGGAAAGGCTAGACAAAATTAGAAAAAAAGAAATTCATCTAATGATGTTTTTTATTAATTTTAATACAGAATACTTTTTCAAATCATTATTTTCCATTATATTAAAAATAATGGTGAGATTCTTAACACACATTACAAGTGAAAGTGATTATATTGTTTGATTTATTGTAGTAGGTGTAGGACAGCCATTGCAATTTTAAGCTCCTAATGTCTAAATTCATAGTTTTAGAATACGTGCATTGCTTGCTAAAATTTCGATCCGAGTGTGTTTCTGTGTTAGCCAAAGTCATTCTACTTCATGATCAGCTCTGGACCTTTCTGAAATGAAAATAAAACCCTCTACTTTGTTGTGTCTAATGTCATGCACACCACTACTACGCGAACCAGTTTCGGAACTCTCGAACCGGCGGCTGTACGGTTGAGTGGAATTACATAAAAATCTCTCTCTCTCTTTCTCTCTCTCTCTTTCTCTCTCTCTTTCTCTCTCTCTTTCTCTCTCTCTTTCTCTCTCTCTCTTTCTCTCTCTTCCTCTCTCTTTCTCTCTCTCTCTTTCTCTCTCTCTGGAAGGAGAGAGAGTGAGGCAGACAGAGGGAGTGAGGTTGAAGGAGTGGAGAAGTTACAGTGGAGATAACGAAGGGCGTGGAGAGTGAGAAGAAGATGGCGAAAAGGTTGATAGCGCTTGGAGAAAGAATATGTAGAGAGAAGAAAGGGAAGTGTAGTGTAGTAGGGGGGAAGGGAGTGTAGTGTAGCGAAGGGGAGTGTAGTGTAGTGTAGTGTAGTGTAGTGTAGTGTAGTGTAGTGTAGTGTAGTGTAGTGTAGTGTAGTGTAGTGTAGTGTAGTGTAGTGTAGTGTAGTGAAGTGTTATGTAAACTAGAAGTGAATTTAGAGTTAGCTAGAAATAAATTGTAACTATTATATCGACCCCCTAATTCTAATAGTAAACCCAATTGTAAATGTTGAAAATGTTTAGTTATTCTAATTTTAATTGTCATCATGTTTGCCACCGAGCATTAGCTCAAAGCGAACTTTAATAAATCTATCTAACAAACAATCGCACGTGTATGTATCGGGAAATAGAGATGATGTCAAGGCATCACCGACGGTGTGAAAAGACCAGGAGATTGGCGGCTTAGTGAAAGGCGCCGTAACACGAGATGAAGGAAAGCATTTCCCAGAAGACCAGTGCTTGCCATAGAGACCGGACTGGTCGCGGTGTTGCGGGAAGTCGACGGAGGGAGAATAGGTTAGGGTAAGGGGCGGGTTAGGAGCGAGTAGGATAGGATTGGAAGCGGGATTGGGAGCGGGTGGGGATAGGGGAAAGAGCGGGAGATGGGGGGAAGAGGAAGATGCGGTGGAGGGAAAAGATAGGATGGGGGCAGCAGTGGATTAGGAGCGTTGAAGGGGCGGGAGAAAAGGAGGAAGGAGGTGCGGGGATGGGGGGGGGGCGAGGAAAGGGAGGAAGAATGGGCGTTGGAAGGGACAGGGGAAGGCAAGAGAGGGGATAGAAGGTAGAGACGGGGGGGCGATGGGATGGTGACAGAGTGGGAGGAGATTGTTGGCAGAGAGGGGGTAGGTGGAGGGGGCTGAGTAGGAATGGACGCAGAGCAAAGAAGGGATGGAGGCTGAAGAGGGCGGTGGTTGAGTTTGCGTGGCCGAGAGGATGCCGGGCGGAGGCGGCGGAGGCGCAACTTTTGTTTAAACGTCTTCTTCGCGGAAACTTCCCCTTGGGGTGCAGGGCGGGTGGGGGTGGGGTGGCGGGGCGTCTGCGGCGCTGTCATCGCGCGTCCGCCAGCGAAGGTGCGCTCTTTCCCACGCCTGCGCCCCCTCCCGCTCCCTCCCCCGCCCTGCGGGCGGCTGCGGGCGGCCAGAGCGAGGATGATCTCCCGGGCGGTGCGTTTGCGCAAGAAAGTGGCAAGTTGCTTGACGTTTTCTATTTGCTTCAGCTGTCTGGCAAACACGTTGAAACGCGAGGCGGCAGATATCACTGACACACTAATCCAAACATTTTCGTTTTTTGGGCAACATGATGACAGTTGGTATTCAATAATAATAATAATAATAATAATAATAATAATAATAACAACAACAACAACTGGGGATCGAAATGAATATTAACATCAATCTATAGAAAGCTGTGATACTGAGATGAGTTCTTTAGTCAGAAGATGTTTGGGTGTCTAAATAATTTCATGAGTTTAAATATTTACTGTTCAATTTATAAATTAATTTAAGAGTTTAAATTTATATTTGTAGAATTGTTTACATTCTAATTACTTCATAAAATAATGTATGTTTGTTACATATATTGCGCTACTGAAATCATGCATTGAAGGAAATATCTGTGTGACTCCTAAACCATGTACCAAAAAGCTGTGATGATGATGTTGATAGTAATAATATTAATAATAATAATAATAATAATAATAATAATAATAATAATAATAATAATAATAATAATAATAATAATAATAATAATAATAGCAGCTTTGAGCTCAATTGGATGTTCAATTAAAAATAACTGGAACTAATAAACGGGCGCACGATAAGTTTAATTATTCTTAAATCATGCTCTCATTTGTATAAAAATTGCTGCTAATAACTCACAATAAAACAATAGCAAAGTCGTATTTCACTAATCAATTTACATTGTATGCAGACGTACACAAATGCGGTCTGTAAAGTACGAATTGTATAAATTCGTACGAATGTACGCACGTAATCTGCCAAACAAATGTCACAAATCTCTCACAAACACAGAAAACTTTCATATTAATTCTAAAAGAAATTCGTTTAATGCGCAGTGCCACCAAAGGACATTGTGATGTATATGTGTTGTTGCTACAAATAAATAGAAATCATATTTTAGAGAATAATGAAACAATATAAATGTTTGGATCACTCAGCAAGAAACGTTTAGGTCCAGTTGAGAGGAATTATAACTGTAATGTACTCGGAGTCCTTATT
Organism: Gryllus longicercus; assembly: GCA_038098605.1. Taxonomy (NCBI): domain Eukaryota; kingdom Metazoa; phylum Arthropoda; class Insecta; order Orthoptera; family Gryllidae; genus Gryllus; species Gryllus longicercus. The sequence continues at coordinate 110,393 of JAZDUA010000528.1, read as the reverse complement.
TTTAAATACAACATTCAGAGTATTCGAGAATGGAACGATTAAAATCACAAACGAATGACATATGCTTTGCATTTCTATTCTCTATCAACGGAAAGCGAGAAAATTCACAGCTGTACATTTGGACATTTATTACAAATTTATCTGAGAACAAATCACCACAGTAATACCCCAAAACCTAAAAAGTCGTCTATTTCGGACCTGCATTTTATGACAATTACTAGCGCTTCAAACATTGTAACATCGCAGATACAATAGCTCACGAATAACAATCAGTGCTCGCATTGGACTAAATAGACCCGAGCATTGTACATAATCCCCATTGTGATACGGCGAATTGCCAGAACACAAATGGGCAACCAAACCGGTTTGTCTGCACACAAGCGCGCCCTGTCAAAGACTCCAATTACTAAACGAAAGCGCTCATTCGGAACGCGCGCGGCTTAACCGAGGCGGGGAGCGCTCCTCGTGCGCGACAAAGACAACGGCACGGGCGGGGGCGGGGCGGGGCGGGGACGGGGGGAGGGGTTACGAAGGGAGGTCGTGGGGATAGAGATGGGCCAGGTCGCGGGGCCGACGATGTAACGGAGACGTACATTGTTTGAACGAGGCTAGGACGGGACGGGATGGGGGTGACTATTTCGTCTTTTCCGAGCACGTCAACTGCTATGGTCATTAACATCCTAAGTTTAGGTCATGTATTTTATTACAGGAGGTGTTAGTGTTTTCCCGCTGGATGTTCAGTTCCGGCGTTGACCTATACGTCGGGTGACGGAGTTTTCATCATCTAGATTTCTCCTACCAGCGGGGCACCATCACAACCTACCGAATGGTCTGCGGTAAAGCAATGTGTGTAAATATGTGTGTAAGTAAGAGTAAGCATGACAAGAAAGAGGAAGGAAAGAACGCGCGCGATCTGTGTTTCGTTTATAAGGGTAGTGATCGGAGAAACCACGGGAAACTACTGATCAGAGCAGTCGGCCGCTAGAATTCCCCTTCAGATACCTGATAGCTTAGCTATCTACCTGTCGAAAATCCAGCCACTATCTGGACTTGGACACTAAGACCTTCCGGTCAGAGGCACTGCAGGTACAACAGCTGATGCCCTGACGCACCTCAGCCGGTGGGACGGGGTGAGACGGGTTTGGTTGGGCTGGGTTGGGCTGGGTTGGGTTGGGTTGGGTTGGAATGATTTGGGGTGACGGTCGGAGCTAGGACGGTACGGGCGGGGACGCGGCAGGATGGGGCGATGAGCTGGGTACGGCCAGAGACGGATGGGGATGGAACGGGACAGGGAGATCGGAGGCGGGTGCGAATGGACCAAGGCCTTAGGGTGTCGGAGCGTGGCCGTGGAGAGGGCGGGGAAGCGGGGCTGAAGCGAGCTCAGGCCGGCCCGCAGCCAAACGGGAATGGAGCGGTGTCAGGGCGGGGGCAAGATGGAAGCGGGTTCGGACGAGCCCGGAGCCGGACCGGAGCGGAGCGGAGATCGGGCGGGAACGGTACGGTGCGGGGGCGAGGTGGAAGCGGGCCGGATGCGGGGTCGGACCAGAGCGGAGCCGGACGGGGCGGGGGCGGGACAGGGCGGGGGCAGGGCGGGGCCAGGGCGCGGCCAGGGCGGGGGACAGGGCGGGGGACAGGGCGGGGGACAGGGCGGGGGCAGGGCAGGGCCAGGGCGGGGACAGGGCGGGGGCAGGGCGGGGGACAGGGGCGGGACAGGGCGGGGACAGGGCGTGGACAGGGCGGAGCTGGAGACTAAAAGAGAGGCTGGCGCGGGGTAGGAATGCGGCGAGGGCGGAGCGAGGAAGACGGCGCGGCGGGGACGTGGGTGACGGGCGGGCTGGCGAGCGTTCCTCCAAACTCATTGCGAACGGAAACGAAACGGGCCAGCAAATGTTTACGCGCTCGATTGAGGCAGCGCTAAAGCGAAATGAGTCGCCTCCGATCGGAACGGCATGCGGCGGGCGATAGGCCGGGGAGGGCGGGGCGGGCGGGGAGGAACAGGACGTAGCGGGAGAACAATGCTGGCGCGGGTGGAGCTAGAGAACGAGAGCGAGTTGGAAGGAAGGAATACAGTCATCTCACTGAGCAAATAAGAGATGTAGTATGCGGTGAAAAACAACAACGAAATAATACAAAACGAAAACGTGGAGGGTAAAAAAAATATTGCGACGACGAATGGAATGTCTAATTCGAATGGAAAATATAAGAGAGAAAAGACCGATGAACGAAAGAAAAATTTTTAAGAAAAAGGGTTATGAGGGAAAGAGAAATGAAAAATAAAATAGAGGAAATTCAGATGACAAAATAGCTTTGATCAAAGCAAAACGAAGTGGATAGATGATGTCCGAATGATTCCCATGGACAGACGTGACGGAAGAGCGGTGTGGAAGGCGGGACACGCGAGTGCAGGATGGCTCGAGGTTGATCCGCGGGTTGGGGGGGGGGCAGAGAGGGCGAGTGATCGCCTGGTAGCAAGGATAGAGGACTGCCGTGCATCGTACGGGCAGGCTTCCCCGAGTGGTTGGGTCTGTGAATAAAATTACATTTTGGCGGAGGTACATAGATGCAAGAGTGCAAGCGTGTTCGGTTGGTTTATTGATAGGTTGATTGGAAAGTTGAGGAGTGGGTGGTTAGATGATTGATGGTCGGGAAGTTGCGAGAGTGGTAGATGAGATTGGTGACTGATCAGGTGATTGTGCAGTTAGGTGGGAAAATAAATGGTTGGGATGAAAATGTATGTGAGAGATTCGCCAATAGAATATATAAAATGTTGTGTTGGTAAGTGATGAGTGGTTGAGTTGTGTTGATATGTGGTGGGGCGAAAGAAGCTGCGAATGATTGGATGAATGTCTGGGCGTGAGCTACGACGCACGAGGGAGCAGATGGGTGGGTGAAAGGATGTGTAGATAGCTGATTCGAATATGGGTAGTTGTGATTGCTTCTGTTTGTGAATACGACTGGTTGACCGTGGATATGGCACTCGTGAGGGAGGACGTGTGAGCTCTTGTGTGAATGCATCATATTGCATGTGAGCGATAATGCTTGAAAGTGGTTGGGAATGTATATGTATACGGTCGTGTAGTACCGCAGACATGCTTCTGATGGCACGGTGGCCGGGTGATTGGCTAGATGGTTGGTTGCAATTGTACTGGCGTGGATGTGCCTGCGGCTGGGCGAGCGGTTATTTTATACGACCGATTGTGCGAGTGTGTGCCTGGAATGTCACGTGGGCGAGCGGACGGCCGAGGGCGACCGTGGGCGTCGGAGCCTGCGGGCGGCGGCGGCATCGCAGCGGCCCAATCGGCGTGAAGGCGGCCATCGCCGCTAAGTGCCGGCCATCGGGCGCGCGGGCAGCGTCGCGCGCCGCCCCGCCGCCGATCATTCTCCGAGGGGGCAATCGCGCATGTCCGGGACACGACGCCCGCCCCGCGGGGTGCGTCGCACGCGGCCCCCACGACGGACGGACGGAGCAGAGGGGAGGGGAGGGGAGGGGAGGGGCGGTGCGATCGTCCTCGGTACATTGCCCTTGCAAACGTGCATTGCTGGCGGAATCCAAAGGCCATGCTCCTTTACTGAAGCCCAGCCACGGCGGTTTGAAACGGAGGTGCTTTGCTTTCATTACGTTAAAAGCAGAACAATCTCATTTCCAAATCAGTAAATGTTCAGCACAATCGTCCAGAATTAGAGGATCTGCTGCAATTGTAGTTATTGCACAATTGTCTCTGACTGAGAACGTTGTATTGCCTATTTTCTAACGGTCGACTACTACGTTTTCCATTCGTAACGTCACAATTTTACTGTTCCTTGTTATTTTTCTTTAGAGAGTCGATTAATCCAAGACATCATTACTGCATAAAGATCAATTTAACTATCACTAAAATGTAGACCAGATTTTGTATACTTAAGAATATTAAATAATGTCTCATTAAAATAATAACTCGTTTTTCAAGGCAACTATCGTAAATAAAAGTAGGTAATCTAAACACAAGCAATGTGACACAATATCATAAAAGGGCAAAGTGGATCAAAATGTGATATGTTCTTTAAAAAGGAGGTATTTAACGATTAAAGGGTAGCTGGAAAAATGTCTGATATTGTATGTATGATCTCACAGATGACATTAAGATTTTTATTTAGCAAGGGATGGTTTAAAAAAACATTACTTCTCAAAAATGATACTTCTCTTCTTTGTATAATGTGAATCGTCTGCACATTGAATATCTACTACGTATTGAAATCATTTTACTTCGCTCCAGAGGAAAGTGGTTCACTATAAGCTGTGATCACTTAAAACAGTAAAAAGCAGAGGCATAGCTAGGTATTCGGGCGCCCGAGCACAGAATTTGCGCCCCTCCGAGGATACTTAAAATCAGGTTGTTATTTATTTTAGCGTTTATAGATTACTATAAATAGCGCCCATGGTACGTGATATGTCTGCCGTTACCGTAAAGTTGTATCTGATGGCAAGATACTACAATGTCGTGAAAAATACCTCTAATATGACATCCACAATTAAAATACTATTAAATTAGTATTAAATTAGTAATTTATGATGTATTATAACGACCAGTAACAAGAAAAAAAATAATATCAAAGTATATGAATGCATTACTATTTTTTTAATGGTTAAAGTTAATGTTTGAGACCACATATCGTTCTCTCCTCAAATTCATCACTTTTACATTATCAACAATATTTTTCAATAAAATATATTGTATGACTCCTACATCAGGGTACACAAGGCGAGATTTCTTTACGCAGTTTTCTTCAACAAACTTATCACAGCAGCGACTTCATTTACCCCTTATAATTTAACCCGGAAACAAAAAGCTATACTTTTTATATTCATGGAAAAATACAGGGATATGGTCTCCTTCGTACAAGATCTCTGAAACTTCATCTACAGAGACAAACCATTTTCATGTCATTCCCACTACCAGCAACTTGAATTGCTCTTCCTTCTACATTTGTCAAGTCTTCATATTGGACACTCTTTCCTGATACAAGTTTCAATAGTTTACCAGCTTCACGTTAGTTTTAAGATATTTCACTTGCCTGAGCTTTCTGTGTTCTATTGGGGACTCAGTCCAACATCGCTCTGTAATAGATGTTTACTGCACGACATAGTTGTTACTGCTTGCCGTAGCAATGCTTCATTGTAGTTTCATTTCCTCTGTATTAAGTGCCTTTACATATCTTTGGAGCGTGGTCCACATTACCTCTGAAATGATACTCAAAACATGTTTAGTGCAATAACTTAAACAAACCTTACGTAAAAAAGTGACTTTCACTCATCTTGTTGGTCCTGTGATGCTTTTATACAACTCCCCTGTAAAATACATGTAGCTGCTCAGTGTTGGACACCAATGTCTATTCGTTGAAATCCAGCAACAACAAATGTCCTGTAGGTGATGGAATGAAATCAATGAGGTACTTTAGAGGGTCATCATCAAAAAATTCATAAATTGCATTCATAAAATAAAGTAGACTTCAATTAATAGTAATTTATTTCATTAGAAAAACGATTTTTATAAAACTTATTGCATATTTCCCTTTTTAAGAAATGTAATTTTAGAATATCAGAATCATTAATTTGTTTTTTGAAACAAAATTAGTGTAGTGAAGTATAGACATTGTTTTCATGATTAACGTCTTTCCATTCAAAAAATCTCATCAAATTATCCTTTTGTTTTGGGAAGAGCAATTTCATTAATTTAAAGAATAAAGGAAACAATATTAATTTATATTCGCTCTGTCGCCTCTATAAGCATATTTTATGCATCAGAAAGTGAGGAGCAAAATGTAACAACTCTTGTAAGCCTGGAATATTGGGGACGTTCACGGGTGTGTTCATGTAAATGAACTCACTCGCGTCGTCCCACATGAGAGTGCTCACGCGATGAACAAGTTTATTTCACTATTAATAACTCTATCATATAAAATTCAATTCTAATTATAACAATCCAGATATATGAGCTGATAGCCTACCATTTTCAGCGTATAAATTGCCAATATTCTGTTATTTGTTTTAACTTCTGTGCTGCTGCAAATCAAAGGGAAATATACATTTGAAAACAATTGTTTTTGTTTTAGGATTTGTTTCAGAACATATGAGAATACATTTCATAAACTTTAGAAGAAAGGTTAGTTATTTATCCAGTCTTTTTTTACAAAAATAACTAATGCAATTTATGTAATTACACAAAACAATGTTCCTGATGAAATAACTGAATGTATCAAAGAATTAGACACAATAAGCATGTTGCTGTCATTAGTTCCGTAAGTGCACTTTCCCCTCGAGAGGTCCAGATCGTTTTTCATTGTGATTATCGTTGTGCTTATTAATTCGTAAACTAATGAAATTGATCGTGACCTCACACTGCACAATAGCACAAGCGAGAAATTCTTAAAGCCAAGGAGTGTGTTTTTGAGGATTTAATGCTCGAACAACATAATAACCCAAGCAATGCGGAGTTTTCGCATTCCCCGTTTAATAAAAGAAATATAACTAATTATAACCCTGTTTTTCAATTTTCACAAAAATAAAAAAATTAACCAAGTACAGATATCGCTAAAAAAACTTCTTAAAATCCAAGAAAAATGCACAATCTTTTAAACTATTGCCCTTAATGTATAAAACTTCTCACGTCTTCAAAACTTCAATATTCCACAGAATAATCCTTAATTTATTACAATCCTTAATTTATTACATTTATTACATCCTCAAGTTATTACATTAAAATTATTTCAAAAGTTAAAATTCATCAATTGCAGTAGCAAACAAAGTTGATAAAGAGGGTAATCGAAAAATTACTCTTATTTCTTTTCATATACTTATGTATATACGTAATATACAGAAAGTTGTTATGCTGTGGAAAATCGATTTCGAGCTTTCAACACAAATACACGTTTTGGTGTCCCCTGATACCGAAATTTTTTTTTCAAAAATTCGGTCGGTCCGTCCAACGTCCGTGGTCGGTCTGTCCGTCCATCCGTCGTCCGTCGTCCGTCTGTCCGTCGACCGTCTGTCCGTCGACCGTCTGTCCGTCGACCGTCTGTCCGTCGACCGTCTGTCCGTCGACCGTCTGTCCGTCGACCGTCTGTCCGTCGACCGTCTGTCCGTCGACCGTCTGTCCGTCGACCGTCTGTCCGTCGACCGTCTGTCCGTCGACCGTCTGTCCGTCGACCGTCTGTCCGTCGTCCGTCTGTCCGTCGACCGTCTGTCCGTCGTCCGTCTGTCCGTCCTCCGTCTGTCCGTCGTCCGTCTGTCCGTCGTCCGTCTGTCCGTCGTCTGTCTGTCCGTCGTCCGTCTGTTTTAAAGAGTATATATTTTTTTTAAATATCTTTCACGACGTTAATATGCACGTTATGTTCAGCGACTTGTATACAAAACTGCATTTGTGAGAGGAAATTTTAATGACTTCAATTGAAGATATTTCGAAAAGAAATAGTTTTCTGTGAAAAAGAGCTTCGTATTTTGCGTTTATACAGGGTGCGGCAGCATAACTTCCTTTTTTCAAAACTCAATTAAAACTATTGTGTGCATCGGAAAATATTTATTTATTTTTTATAATGTAGGTACATGTCTAAAGTTTTTATTTACATTGTTTTGAAGATCAAATCTGTTAGGTGACGTCCCTCATTCTCCATACATTGCGTAAACCGATATCTGGCGTTTGTCATGACTCTTGTTAGCATAGCTGGTGTTATGTTGGCAATTTCTTCTTCGATGTTGGTCTTCAAATCTTGTAGGGTTCTTGGACGGTTCACATAAACAAGGGATTTCAAAAAACCCCATAGATAAAAATCACAAGGGGACAGATCGGGAGAGCGTGCCGGCCATTCCAAATCGCCTCTAATTGAGATAAGGCGCTCTGGAAAGTGTTCCCTCAAAACAGCCATCGATGCTCTTGAAGTGTGTGCTGTTGCACCGTCTTGTTGGAACCAAGTGTCCCCCATATCCAACTCTTCTAGCCGTGGGAAAAAAAATTCTGTAGCATGTTTACATACCGGTCCGAATTCACTGTCACTGTAACCTCATTTTCCTCAAAAAACCAGGGACCAATAATTCCAGCTGAGGAAATTGCACACCACACTGTGACTTTGGGTGAATGCAAAGGCCTCAATTCTCCCAATTCTCCTCAATTCCCCCTCAATTCTCCTCAATTCCCCCAATTCTCGAGGGTTGGTGTCAGCCCAGTAGCGCATGTTTTGTTTGTTAACCGACCCACACAAATGAAAATGGGCTTCATCGCTAAAAAAACAATAGCACCCTCGGGAACGTCATCAAGAAGAAGCTCACACGCGTTCATCCGAGAATTGAAGTCACTTTCTGTAAGTTCCTGCACTATCGCCATCTTATAGGGATGAAAATGAAGATCATCATGAAGAATTCTTCTCACAGAACGATCGGATAGTCCAAGGGCAGATGCTTGTTTGCGCGCAGAACGCCGTGGTGATCGCAACATTGACGCTCTCACTGCTTCAATGTTCTCAGGTGATCTAACGGGCCGAGGGACTCCAGTTCTTCGTTTTGTCGCACTTGCAGTTTGTCTGAATGTAGTGACCCATGTAACAATTGATTTGCGGTCTGGGTCGGGAGCCAACGGGGCTAAATTAAAGCGATTCCGAAATGCACGCTGTGTTGCAATAACCGAACATCCGCTTGAAAAGTAGGCCTCAACGGCAAAGGCACGCTCCTCACTATTCCAACGCATGATGGCGACTGAACCGTGTCGGGACAAAACTTTACAGAACCCCCTCTTGAACGAGACCACTAGCGCTCCGCTATGACATCAACTAACTGAATGGCGCGCATTTTAAAAAAGGAAGTTATGCTGCCGCACCCTGTAGTTACTTACACATCATTATCTTAAAGAAGCTCCAAGTTTTTCAATGAAAATGACCATTTTTAACGTGGTTTTACTTTTCTTTAAAATTCTTAACGTAATATTTCGATTATAGCATTAGGAAACCGAAATATTGAGACACCTTCAAAAAGTATATTTTGGACAGCTATAAATGGCAGCTGGCAAGAGGAAGGAGTAAGACCGTCATGCTAGCCTAGGCCAAAGAAATCAGTAAACTAAGTAATACGAAATAACCTGTGCCATTCTGTTGCCCCACTAGTTTTAATCAAGTCGTACGCTGAGAACAGAAATGTTTTCTACCATAATCTTTAAGTATACTTTCTTTCCCAACGTCTGACGTCTTATACTATATGGCGTTTGTGCATCACTCATTCTTTGTGTTCATGAATGGTTTCTTCATACTTAAAGAACGTACTGGTGATGGTTTTGACGTCGTCTTGTTCACTCATGCAAGACACTACCAATTGTGGAGCGTAATTCCAGACAACCTTAGAAGAAACTATTTTAACTAACTTATTTCTGAGAGGTGTTGGTTCGAGTTCTAAGACGCATTGCACTCGTGTGGGGTATAGGGTTTGTTTTTTTTAATAGAGCTGATCGCCAATGGATCTATTTCCTTCATCCATCCCGTATTAAGTATAATCAACTTTCATTCAATATTATATTCAAGTCTAACACGATGTTTGCTATACGAACATCGTTGAATGAATCATCTGTTTTGATGCAATGTGTAACATGCAATTTATGTAGAAGAAAGTACCAAGAGCACGAAACAACAAATAACAAAAATACATTCATACGTCGAACCAATTTTGTTGAGCTGAATGTTGCCTGTTCCTGCTGAACAAACTGAGTATTATATTTCACTGAGTCTAAGAGACAAAGCAAACTCAATATGGAATAATTAATTTCAATATTAAATTAGTTATTCTGGTATTGATTAATTATATACTATCCGACCACCAGCTAAATTAAACACGTTTTGTGGCTTGACCACAATTCAATATGTGCCTAAAATTAAAGGTGAAAATAGAACAACTTTATACGATAATATAAACCAAATTAAAACCTATTTACCAACATATTTTCTCATTTTGTTAAAAATGTACTTTACCATTGTGAATTCTGAAATTCCTAACATTATTCAGTTAGTTTGAAAGGCTCAACATAAATAATTATATTTTGTTTTGAAAATTCAAAATCATTTCATTGTCTTGTTGACTTGAATATTCTTATACCAATAAATGAATGGAAAAACATTGGTATAAAACAATGTCACAATTACACAGATTTCTTTTTCATGGATTGTTAAGAACCATTCAAATGAATGACGTTTACAATTCAAAATGTTTTTACTAATTTCAAGAAAAAATACTCAAAAGTTCAATAGTATTTTTAGTTAACTCAATTCTAAAAAACGCAGATTGATGATTTTAGAACATATTGACAGTGATTTTTGGAAATTGTAATGAAAAACGATACCTTCACACGTGCTAACAGAATACTGTGGCTGACAGAACGACTGAAAAAGTGCATAGACATGGCGAAATGTAGTGTGTATTCGTTCCTTCTGTAAATGGTTCATGTGCACACAAAATAATAGTTGTACTAAACATTTCTGAACGGCCCAAGTATAAAAGATTCCGTATAATAGATTCCGCAGCCGTTCGTAAAAAAAAAAATCAAGGGAGATGCTGGGGTTGCGGGCGGGACATGGCCTGAGGCTGTGGAGGGAGTTGCGTCCAGAGCGCCACACCGCGGCAACAGCTCTTGGAATCGAATCGAATCGAATCGAATCGAATCTAGGTGGTATATGAGCATTGGCGTTGGGATGTGCGCATCGGCAGTGACGGCGCACGACGGCTATTGCGGAGGCGGTGGCGCTGCTTGTAGTGTGACTGCTTAGGAAGGCATGAAGATTGCGAATCCGAATAAAAGTGGATCAGAATCACTAACAAATTTTTATTCGGCAGAGGACAGTACAACAAAGTAGCAAGAAAATTTGCCGCGCTGATACGTCATCAAGGCAATGTGTGGTAAAGACGAAACTTTCGGTTACCCATCACACCCGCAATGCACGACCCACTTGCACGACGTAATCTTGAGAGGGATCTTTCGGGGGCCTTTTATTACCCATTTGGGAGTTGGTCTCTTCTGGATTCATCCATCCCATGTTACAGCCAACGTGCAGCATGTCGATTTTTTTAAACACTTTGCAAACATGTGTTTCCCTTCAGACGCATGTGGATGGAAAAAGAATGAATCCTATTTTCTTATGAGTTATCTGATGTCTCCGCTAGTCTTCACTGAGAATTCAGAAAACTGACGTTTGGAAATATTCATTCGCGAATCGAACTATTAGAGACTGGACCGGTTTGCCTGTGACAATCTTCGATCCCTTTCCTTAAAGCCTGCCTAAATTTAAAAATAAATTAGTTTCCTGAATGTTGATATGTGTGTTATAAATATCTTTAATATTATTCAGTGTAAGTAACTATGTCTTGTATGTAATTAAGCATTATTATTATTATTATTGTTATTATTATTATTGCTATTATTATTAATGATGTGCAGTGCCATGGGGTAAAGGGCAGTGGCGTTGTGAAATAGAGGGAAACGAGTGTGTAAGAAAGACATTACAGCTCAGTGATTCGCAGTGCGGTGAGGTGAAGTGTGTGAAGTGGAGAGCTATGAAAGATGCACGGTGAAATGTTCACGTTCATTTGTAAAGTTTATATATTTTGTAAAGTTATTACGTTCTGTAATGTTACGTTAGTGTATTCTGCAACCAAGTTCTCAAACATAATTGCAGAATTATTAATAAATCTAAATCTAATGTTTCAACAACTCTCACAATCAAACAAATTTACCTGAAAATATTACAATGTTTTAGAGAACTCTATCAGAATAGAGTTGTCAATAAATAACACAATAATGTGAGTCTTCATTGTTGCTTATCACCCCCAGATTTCGATCACTCAATCCTGCTGCCCCTTTCCCACAGGAGGCGTCAGTTACGCTCTTGTGCCCCTCCCCCTCCAACCGACACCGGCTCCACCCCTCCGCGAGCGCCCGCGTCCCGCCGCTGTCCCCGAGCGCCGCCCGTCCCCCGCTGGTCTTGGGGACACGATGCGAATCCCGCGAGGCAGGCGCCCGGCTGCCTTTGACGCCCGGATCAACCCGCCCATTTATCTTCGCTCGTATTTCACGATAGCGCCGAGCGGCGCCGGGGCGACGCAGGGCAGGGCATTGTACGCGCGCCCATAGCTCTTCGATTGCTGCTTCGCTGCGGTCGTCAGCGGCTGATGGCAGCGCTGCTGGCGTTCGCACGGGAGATAAGACTCGCTGTTAACTAAGAATGTATTTGAATACTTCGAAGGGGATTTGTATGGGGAGTATGTGTGTACTTAAATAACAAAATATAAGAGACATACGGGAATGTAGTGTTATGTTCTACTAGGAAATAGGCTTATCTAAGCAGTTTTCGAGACGAAGTGTAAGAATGTGTTTGAAAACTTCGAAGAGGATTCGTATAGGGAGTACATGTATACTTAACGTACAAAATATATGAAACATCCGGGAATGTAATATTGTGTTCTACGAGGGAATAGGCTTATCTAAGCGGTCTTGAGACGAAGTGAAACAATTGTAAGATAACCCCTTTCCCCCGCGGCAGGACTAATGAGAAATTAAGTCTCTTCATAAAATTTCAAATAAGCCCTCAACCATCTGTCATTGTGACTTCGGGGATTCACAATTGCAAGTAAACTATACGCGCTTAGATCTATATAAATTTTGATCACTGATATGTAGCCCACTATCAATAAATTACCTCACAAGCAAAATACTCAATTATTTGTTACTACCCACATTTTTACTTTTACTTACTTTTATGTTGAAGAATATTTATTTTGAGGCTAAGAATGACAATGGTCCTCATGCAGAACTGTGCTCGCAATTCTAAATCTTTGATTTTTTGCTTCATCGCGATCTACAGAAGTAGATGTTAGAGATGCTGTTGCTTGCACGGGAGATGAGGCACGTAGTTAATTAAGAATGCAATTTCAGAATATAAAAGGATTTGTTTAACAAGTACCAGTGGAAAATATATTACAATGCACAAAAAATACTTAAATAATATAATTGTAAGTAGACAGTGAATAGATGGAAGGTTGTAATAAAATACGATACAAGTTGATCCCCTAAGATTGCATCGCCCAAAATGAACTACAGAAAAGTTAGAAATGAATACCATTATATCTATGCCCTAGCCTGCACCAAAAAGTTGAAAATCCCCTAAATATTGCTTCATACCGTTCAGTACTAATTCTCCGAATGTAATAAAATGAAGGGTGTTTATTGATTGTGGAACAATTGAATCACTATTCGTCGTGAACACAAGAGTTAAATCGGTGTCTGAAAATGTAATTGAAATATATCTATATCTGGAACCGACGCTTATATTCTAGTAATATATTATACTATCCACATTTATGTTGAAGCTAATGCTAATCTATTATAAATATGACCTCTAAAAAATTGTAGAAGGCCGTATACGATATTGGTGCACATTGCTTCTATTTATAAACTCACTAACCTCCGCATTTAAAAACAATCTTCAAAGTTAAAACATTATCTTCACTTCGCCAACTACAAACTCATGATGCTAGGATATTCTTGCAATCGTATTGTGGTTTGTGTTAAATACCAGTCAATAAGAACATGCAATAAAGCAACTATGGCTCGCAACCTTTCATACACGAAAGATCATAAAATTGAATTGAGTAGAAAGCTGACATTCCTTTCTAAACGAAAACACACAACACACAAATCAGAACCAACTACTAGAAATTATTCTATTTGTTTTCGTAAAAACATATCCTCTTCGTCTTTTTTAGCCGTTTTTTAGACGGACTTCATAGCCAGCTCTACTTTATATGAATTACTGATAACGATTTCATGATCACTTTCACCAAAGAACATCACAGTCTTGGTCACAAAATAGACAGCTTTTTTTCTAAACTAGAAAACACTACTTTTTCCGGAACGTATCCAAAAGAGCTATCCAGCGCCAGTCCCTAGTGCTCTCGACCGACGGGATCAGAAGCAGCTCTTCACTTCCTGCCGATCGCCTCGCGCGGGGGACGCGAGGGGGGTGAGGGGGGTGAGGGGCCGTCGCTCAGGTGAAAGAGAGATGTTTGCGATGCTGGAAAGAGGCTTCTTCGCAAACCTCGGCCATCTGCTCGTTGTTTGTTCCACTTACAAATGTTTACCAGGCAGATGCGTTGGCTCTCTGCCAACCACCCACGACCAGGCTCGACAGCGCGCTCTCAGTTCTATGACTTTTCGTGTTACAGTTCATCATTGAATGATAGCTGTATTAGTAAGTAAACATTTGCCCATTTTGCCACTCTTATCCGTTATTACGAAAACCGTTAGGTTGTTGTAATAAAATTGTTCGTCAGAAGCGATGAATTTATATTAATTATTAAAATTATGAAGAAATGTGAAAAATGTTATTTACATTTATTAATAAGATTATTATGTACTAATAACACTATATTCTGTACGGCAAGAAATTGTTTTAAAAAAGCAACTAAACGATTTCCTAGAAGAACTGTACCAGACCGAAGAGATTTCGAAATGGAAACCCAGTCAGAGTTGATAACGAAGTTTTTCGAAAAATATACATCTAGAATGAAAGGCACATGTTTCAGAATTGCAAGGAGGTACGACTTAAATATCAGTTCTAATTATTGTCTTATGAACAAAATTCAAGACTACAAATGCATTGAGAGTTTGAACAATAGTTCTTAAAAATAGTTTTTAAAAACGTTCTGAAACAGATTTCGAATTAAATCATGTTATTTCTCTGTCGGTATCGTGTTTTCATCAACCACTGTACAATTTATATTACCTTCATTATTCATAAGTTTTGAAAATTGTAAACATGTAAACGAAATTGAATTGCATTTACATTTCTGCGCTGTTTGAGCTACAATATTAAGTAATATCAATCTAAATGTGTTTGTTATAAATTTTTAATTGAGGATACTGTGTTCGCTTATTTTCGTGAATCATAATTATGAACGAAGATTAAAAATTGAAAATGCGTAAAAGGACAAAAATGTTCCTGACAGATGTGTTGAATTATTTCCGTTCATGACGTTGTGATGTAAACTCTTGTGAATAGCAATTGATCGAATATGAAAACCCATTACAAATCTCATGTGACAGCAGGGATTATTCAACACATATTTATGTGCTAGTTTTTCTGAGTGTGTTTGACACAACCTAAATAATGGTGTAAATTTACATGGTAGGGGGTGATATCGTAAAATATTAATTCACACCTCACAAATTGAGTTGTTAATGACGACGTACAGACTTTATTGAAATTAAATGTATATTGTTTTGAGTTAATTACGAACAAGACTCTATTTTCATCTGTGGCATCGTTCGAATCCGGTTTAGTCTGTCCAGAAAAATGCATTTTGTTAACGCTTTTCATCACAGTTTATTAACGTAATAATTCTGTCAAAGTAAGTATTTTTTCAGGAGATACCCAATTTATACGAAAGGCACACAATAACTTGCAATATATTTGTAGCAATATATTTGCAGCAAGAACGAGGTTGTCGCCCTTAAATTTTTTATAGGATTTTATTAAGTTTACTTCCTACATTAAGATACTTCCTCAAAATTGCATTGCAGTGCAAAGTTCTCCCACGGGTCCCTTGACTTTCTTTTTTATGATTTCAATCCCTATGTCTATGGCTGATCACTTATTGGTCTACCTGGGCTGATCACTTATTTTGCGATTAAATAGTAATAAAATATTGATCACAATAAGAGGAGAGTGGTACAATGAAAGATACAGAAAACTACAACATCCAAGGAAGCCACTTTGTCCACAGAACAAGAAATAGAAGGTGAAGGAGTAGAAGAAAAAGAAGGAGAGTAAGTGGGAGAAGACGGACGTGTGGAAAAAAGAGAAAAAGGAGGAGAGAAATGAACAGAAAAGAAAAAAGGAGGAGATGGAGATGTGAGAAAAAAAGGGGGATAAACATGAAGAGAGAGAAGGAGGGAGAGAGAATAATAATAAAAATAATAATAATAATAAATAATAATAATAATATTAACGAGAAGGAGAAGAGAATAATAAGGAGAAAAAGAATAGGAGTAAGGAGATGGATGAATAGAAAGAGAATAATAAAAAAAAGAGAAGAGAGAAAAATAATAGGAAGGAGGAGGTGGAGATGGAAGAGAAGACGACTGATCACAGTGCAATTGATGGTTCAAAGAGTTCACCGAATAGAATAAAGAGTCCGGACTCGCAAGGCACGGCGGCAGGAGCGGCCTCTACCCGCCCGCCCCTGCGCCTCTGAACGCGGCGCCGCGGGCGAGGCCGTGTGTTTGCGGTCAGCCTGCGGCCGGAGGCGGCCTCGTCGCCGGGTAATCTGTCCGGGTGCGGCCGCAGCCGCCAAGGCCCGGCCCCTCCCCTCCCCTCCCCTCCCCTCCCCTCCCCTCCCCTCCCCTCCCCGTCACCAAACTACCCCACCCCGCTCCACCCCATCCAGGCCCCGCGCCGCGTCATCCCGTGACGACTCACGACCTCCTTCGGGCCCACGCCACGTACAAGGCGCTTCATGTCGACACACGCCTTGATTGTTTTTCGGTCAATGTATGAGTTACAATGGCTTCGCATGAAACGTTTGAGATAACAAAACAACCCAAAGTTACTGAAAAACACATATCAGAATTATTTTGCGTGACGCATACAGTGACAAATTAGATAGTCCTTAGAAGATTTTCCTAGCCCTTAGTAGATTTTCCTAGCTTGCTAGTGCGACTTAATTTTTGAACATCGTATTTGATAGCGGTGCTGGGCTGTACAAGCGGAAGTTTTAAGCTCAGAATATACTAGGAAAGCTGATATTTCATTTATTTTCTCAGTAACTTTCAATTTATTTTATCAGTGAAAACTGTATATAAACTACATGTAAATCCAACCATCACTAAAAATAAATCAAGAAAAGTTTGACACTACGAACCATTTTATTGCTAGATGGCGGGTAGAAACTTAAAATCGGCGGTTATAATTATTAATGCCAAAATCGTGAAATTGTGATTTGGATATGCTGGAAGGATATTTCAGATTTCCGTCAATAATTCCAATAGTTTTGTTTTCTTGCAGTCACATGTAATTTTTGTTGCCTAAACATTGTTTTTTGCAACAAACAGTTCTATGTGACTTCGTTAATCAACGTACTAGAATAGAGATAGACTTCTTGTCAAAAAAGGAAAAAAACCCTGTACGTTATAATTGTAAAACAACTCGCTAGGAGCCGCTAAAACAATTGAAACGAAATGTTTTTGCATGACATAAATAATGCTCTTTATTATGACAAACTAATACTTGAGTGTAAATGGAACTTAACAGTAAAATTTGTTTAATATTTTAAAAAAATAAAGTAAGCAGCGGTAACATAACTCTGATGATTTGAATCAACTTTTTATTTCAAAATGCTTTTTCGAACTACTGATTTAATTTATTAGCATACAGCTTAGCATATATTCTGAGATGTATGTTGTATGCTAAAAATACTACTAATAACTTGTTGGATCCGCAAAGTAATGCAAAACCTAAAAATCTCTGAAAAGATGCAAGTCAATTTTCATATTTTTGAATAAAAGTTCCCAAACCGTTTTCTGGTCAGTTGCATACATTGGTTAAATAAATGCGATACATTAAAATATGTGTATATAAAACGTTATAAATTACACATTTAACTTTTGGTCACACGTTCCTGATCGGGAAATGTGCAGCAGACATTTGGGGCAGTGATATTTTATAGTGGTAGTGTCGGCACCCATATGAATGTCTGCAACGTCCGAGATTGGTGGCGTCGTTTGCAATAGCGGTGATTGGCATGTGCCAGTGGCGGCGGCGGCTGCTGCCGCTGCTGCACTGATGGCGATGGTAGTGAGCGTGCTCCCTGCGGTTGAGATGATTGAAGAAGGGAGCGGGCATTTCGGTGGATGCAGCGGCGAAGGCAGAGGAGGATGTGGCAACGGGAGGTGGGGGAATACGATGACGGATGGGGGTGGCTGGATGCTGATGGGGTACGTGGGGTGGATAGCAGGGGTTAGGTCGTTTGGGGCAGATGGGGCAGATGGGGCGGATGGGGCGGATGGGGCGGATGGGGCGGATGGGGCGGATGGGGCGGATGGGGCGGATGGGGCGGATGGGGCAGATGGGGCGGATGCGGCGGATGGGGCGGATGGGGCGGATGGGGCGGATGGGGCGGATGGGGCGGATGGGGCGGATGGGGCGGATGGGGCGGATGGGGCGGATGGGGCGGATGGGGCGGATGGGGCGGATGGGGCGGATGGAGCGGATGGGGCGGATGGAGCGGATGGGGCGGATGGAGCGGATGGAGTGGATTGGGTGGATTGGAGCGGAAGAAGGGGGATGGGGTCGACGAGAGAGATCAGGTACATAGGGCGGAAGACGCGGATGGAGACGATGAAGCGGATGGAATAGATGAATGCAGATGAAGTGGATGGTGTGGATGACGGGGATGTGGGCGGATGTAGTGGATGGTGTGGATGAAGGGAATGCGGACGGATGGGGTGGATGTGGGCGAATAGGGTGGATGAGGGTGGATGGGGTGGATGAGGGCGAATGGGCTTGATGAGGGTAAATGAGGCGGATAGCGTGGATGAGGGCGGATGGGGTGGATGAGGGTGGATGGGGTGGATGAGGGTAGATGAGGAAGGATGGGGTGGATAAGGGAGGATGGGGTGGATAAGGGAGGATGGGGTGGATAAGGGAGGATGGGGCGGATAAGGGATGATGAGGGCGCATGGGGTGGATGAGGGTGGATGGGGACTCGGCGCGGCGGGGGAGTCGGAGGCAGCGGCGGGAGACGTCCTCGGCCTGGCGGTGCTGAAGGCGCCGTGACGTGTCGTCCGCGCGAGGACGCTGAGCGGAGTGGCGTGGGGCGAGAAGGGGCGGGGAGGGGCAGCGGGTGGGCGTGTCCGCGGTGGACGGACGTCGTCTTGTGACACAGGCAGTCGGCGCGCGCGGCCGTGCGGCGGGCAGCTGTCGCCCGCTTTCTCCCGCCACCCTCGCCTTCCCCCCACCCCCGCCCAGTCGTCCTGTCATCGCGGCGGCGTCCTCCTCGCACTCGCCGTCGTTACAGCCGTCCTCCCGAAACTAACGCATGGACTTCCGCTAACATTATCACTGTCGCGTTGGTTGGTCGAGAAACTGAAACGGCGTCAGGAAGGTCCCCATTTTCCGATATAATTGAGAACAAATGGACAGGATAAATACAAATGTAGAACTAATTTTTGTGTTTCGATTTATAGCTGCAGATGGGCTATCATTAGGATTCAAAATTTGTTATTTTTTCCCCGCTTGCTTACTCTGAAGAAAGAAAAAAATTAAAACGGAAAGTGGTGAAAGCAACCATTCTTTCTTCTGCCATCAAATAGTAGCCGCCTCTATAGTCCCATTTTCATTCATAAGATTATTTTAGGTTCTACAATGGTCAATCTCTCCCGAATAGACTACACCGCATTACATTATCCGCTAGAAACACATTGTTTAGTGTTAATCACTAAAACAGTTATAACGTGTGAATAATTTTGAATTAGAATCCATAACCAGTTGCTCAGTTAAGCTTTCATATTCTAGAATCTCTCTCATCCGGCCCATCACCGCCATTGCACCCATCACCAGCCGCATGCAACAGAGGCGTGGCGCGTCTACACGGACTCTCTTCATGGCATTTGCCGGTACGCAAATCTAGTTTCCTCCCTTTGGTCGGCTCATCCTCGCTGTGCCCCAGCGACCCCTCCTCTCCTGCAAAGGTGTCTGTGCCCTTTCTGGGCTCCCTCAGCCCTGCAGGCGACGCAGGAAACCTAGTGACGCCCCCGTGACCTCACCGGCTACGCCACCGTGCTCGCCGCCGCAGCACCGCGCTGCTTGGGAAGAGGTGGGGTGAAAATGGTACGGTCAATTCTTGGAAATAGAATCGGGTAGTAAGAAACAGGCAGAGAAGGGAAAAGGGAGAGAGGAGTGAGAGGGGAATCAGACCGAAGGGTTTACAAGACCGTAGTGATACAAAGAAGCGAATAGAAATAGGGTGAGGGCGAAAGTCGGAATGATACAGGAGGAGGCGGGGATAGGTGAACAAAGACAGAAACATACAAGTACATGTATATTTGTATGCAAGTTCTTGTACACTTATACAGGAACTTTCCTTTCTGCAAGAACACAGACGTTTTCTTCGCATTATTCCCTATTTTTGAAATTTCCGAAAATTAAGAGAGTTTATCGAAAATAAAATACGCGATATTTTATAAGAAACATTTCCTCCATTCGAGAAAAATAATTTTAAAAAATTAAAGCCATTTTGAAACAATTATTTTTTCAAAACACTTTCACTTTAAGGACAAATTTCACAAGAAATATTCACTTTCAAAAATCTATACCTGACCTTTTTTAAAGATATAATTTTTAGGACTGATTGAGTTAAAGAAAAAAAACCTCTTATCACCGAAATTGTAGTATTGCAATACTAAATTTTACAAATTTCGGGAATTTCGATAGTTAATGTTGACATCAGCGTAATTGTTATAAGCGTACTTTCTACTACTCGAGAAAAAAATGAAGCAAATATTTCGATCCCTTGTGAAAGAAATTTTTTGAAAATTGTGTATTCCTAAATTAAAATTACGCTAGAACTAAAATATTTTCGAAAGATTATATTTGACCTCATTTAAAGATCAGCTGAAGAAAAGGTTTAGCCAAGGAAACTCTAGTTTCAATGTTTTAGTCGTAGGAAGACGCCAAATGAAATTGTGAACTTTAATGTTTGAAATTTGAACCACGCCAAAAACAATTTTTCTGAATTTAGATAATTCAACGAATTGAAAATAAAACCGGTCCCATTTTATAAGTGCTCTTTTCTCTATCTGATATAAACTTAATCCAAAAATTTTGAGTATAGTTTGAAGAGAAAATTAAAAATATTGCTAAAATTTACGTAAAATAGCGCTCAAAAATCAAATGTTTCAAATTTGCAATCTCGAATTTTCCGCTATCGATTGAGGAATGTCAGTTTGAATAAATCAACGGTTTAGGCGATAGCGTTGTCCACTTACTGACAGTCAGGTGCACAGTCAGGTGCACAGTCAGGTGCACAGTCAGGTGCACAGTAAGGTGCACAGTAAGGTGCACAGTTAGGTGCACAGTCAGGCGCACAGTCAGGAACACAGTCAGGCGCACAGTCAGGCGCACAGTCAGGCGCACAGTCAGGCGCACAGTCAGGCGCACAGTCAGGCGCACAATCAGGCGCACAGTCAGGCGCACAGACACATGGCCGTTTTGCCGTAAAATAATTTGTGGGTATCAATTATCCCGAAAACGTGCACTATAAATATTAGAGGAAATAATTTGTGTAAAATGTTTTATCCGTATTTTCGGTATTATGGCCTTAGAATACGAGTCTTTTCACAAAATATCACCAGTTTTCTTTGCAGCATTACAATATTTTCTCTCCACTATGCAGTAGAATAAAGAAAAAGAGGGGGACGCGAGAGGAGACAAGAACTTTTGTCGGGGAGGCTCCGAGAAAGGGAGAAAGGATCCGAAGACAAACTAAACAGTTACAAGAGGGATGATGCAGGGATCTCGTCCGAGGTGAACAACAGACTGTGTCCGGGAGAGGACATGGGCTGAGACGAGGGTGTTACTAGAGAAAGCGAGGCGAGGCGAATACGGTGGAGTTGGAGCTGAAAAGGGTTGCGAGCCTGAAGTCAGGGAGGATGAGGTGGGCAGTAGGTCAGGTCACAGCAGGGAAGGGTACAGCGTGGTGGGAAAAGGTAGGGCAAGGCAGGAAACGGTAGGGAGGGGTGTTGCGGGGAGCAAAAGAAGGAAGTGGGGGGAATGGGGAGTCGGTTGGGTCGCTGGTCCAAGACTAGGTTAGTGACGGCGACAAGAATCGGAGAGAGAGAGAGAGCGAGAGACCGAGCGGTGGTCCCTGCTAATGGAGTTGCAGCCACAGGCACCACCGCGCGCCAGAGCGTGCCGGCGCACACCGATCAACTGAGAGCAGACCCCCACCCCGCCCCGCCAGCCTCGCCCCGAATCGCCCCTTCCTCGCTCCGCATCACCCCCTCACGCCCACGCCCCACTCGCCACCACCCCATCGCACGGATCGACGCTTTCTCGAAAGAATCAGTACCGTCCTTTCTACCATCGGGCTTCAGAAGGGTTCATTCTCAACTTATGAAGAAAAATTCTCCAAATTACATTAATATTCGCTGTTTTTAAAAATTATTAACAATGTGTTATTACAAATCTCACATTACACTTCTCCCCAATCTGTTTTGTAAGACCATTAGGCACACAGGGACATAAGGGCCTATTGGCTTTCAGGCCAGTTCTAACAAAACACGGTGATAATTGATAATTGATAATTGATAATTGAATAATGTGATAGTAGGAAGGGAAAAGAATTTGTAATTTAGACCGTTCTTAACAAATAATTTGACGTATTTAATAACAACATTATTGAAAATCTAATGCAAACTAACACTAGCTTACAAATTCATAACTTCATAATTCATAAATTCCAACATAAATATAAAGAGCAATACTATTAGATAGCTCATGATTTAGAGAAATCGTTAATTTGAATTTGTTTATGTCCATTTTACAGGTTAATTGATAATTCTGAAAATAATACGATAAAATATTGCATGTTTTTTTGTTATCATGAACCAAAAATTGTCAGTTGACTTTCCATTTCAGACGAATTCGCATACCATATGTACTTGGACACAAATCAAATAGACGTTTGAGAAGAGCTTTCTGTACCCTACTCTATTCAGTAGGCAATGGAAATAAAGATATAATAATTTACAGATATTTTTTCATTCAATAAAAGTTATTATAATTAAATGGGAACATTAATGTCGATATCGAAATGTAAAATATTTGTTTGATCTTACCGAAGTAGACAATCCGCAAACACAAATAGGAGGTCAGACTCACCTGTAATAAGAAAAACATACAATCAGTAAATGCAGGGGGTGCAAAAAAATTATGGGGAGAAAATAAAACGTCTCAAACATTTCATATCACTTATTTTCATACAGTTGTATGTCGTGTCGAAAAAAATATATAATAAATACATAGTTGTATTAACATATATTGGTACGTATAAATCAAATTTTTATTACTGAATTATTACGAGTTGATTTTTGTAATCTTGCATGATGTTTTTTATATAAATTTTTTAGATTAGAAACTTTTAGAATGCAAAAATTATTTCTTCATTTATTTAAAACTTATATTGGTTACTTCTGCTTTTATTAATATTTAACATGCATTGGTGAATCATCTTGAACGGGTGATTGTTATTCTGGCACAGCTCAGGGAATTTCCAAAGGACTTAAATTCAGGGTTAACCTTATAAAATCTTTCATCCGTAGCAGCAAATAGTAATGACTGAAATTTTCACTACATTGTGGAATAATTGTGCACTATATAGGATGGAAAAAATTCTCTTGAACCCAATTGTATTGATAATTTTTCATCCATTATCAATTAAAAAATTATTTCTTTCAGTCCATTCAGTTTCGGAAGCAAGAATTAAATTAGCCATGAAGCTCATCAACAACTATATTTTCTTTTTGTATCGCAACTAACGTTACTTCTGAACACGTGCGGTTTTTAAAAACTGACAAATAATCTTCGAAAAGTATTTATTTTGA
Source organism: Gryllus longicercus (assembly GCA_038098605.1). Taxonomy (NCBI): domain Eukaryota; kingdom Metazoa; phylum Arthropoda; class Insecta; order Orthoptera; family Gryllidae; genus Gryllus; species Gryllus longicercus. The sequence goes on along the minus strand of JAZDUA010000528.1, from coordinate 86,733 downwards.
CCTGTGCATATAAACAAGACATAAAACGTGCAGTAAACAAATTGATAACCACTTATTAACAGATTTTAATTGAGTTAATTTTCCTTTCTTCATGCGTGTCCTTGAACAATTCTTTAGTGTACGCAAATATATTAAAATGTAATAAAACAACACACACACGACAATTTCTATAATTAAATATTATAAATATTACATGCAGGGCACATTAATTGAACGGATTAATTGGATTATTTTGTATCCTGGCCAAAATGAATGAAATATGTACTGCTATTGCATAAAAGTAATGCAAAAGAATCCTCGATGTTTGGCCTAAAAAGAACCCTTCGCATGTGGCTTTTTGTCGCAGAACCGAGTAGATAACGTATTTTCTGGGAGTGGCTGACTCTGCAACTGGTTCCACTGACCGAGAGGCGGAAGGTGCGAGGAGTGGCGAAGGGGAAGGAACTTCGGAGCGGGGAGGTACTTGGCAGTGCGGAGCAGGAAGGGGATGGGGGTGGAAGGAACGAGAGGGGAGGGAGGCTCGGCAGGGAGTCATGGGGAGGAGCCGGGCGATCGGGCAGAAAGGGGCGTGGTGGAGCGTTGTGGCAAACGGGATGGGCAGTGAGAGCGGAGGAAGGAGAAAGGGAGGCGGTACAGAGAGGGGGCAGTAAGGGAGCGGGTCATGTGAAGGATGGGGCGGGGAGGAATTCTGAGAGGCAAAGTGGAGAGGGAAGGGGCATGGAGGTGTGAAATTGAGAGAGACGGAGGTAGATCAGTGAGGGGGTAGTGAGGGAGGACGGGCCATGTAAATGGTGGGAAGGGGGCATGGCATGTACAGGGTGGAAGGGGGGCCTGACATGTGAACAGAGGGAGGGGAGGGGAGGGACGGCATGTGCAGAATGGGCGGGGCTGGGCCCCAGTGGCCGGCCGGGCGATCGCGCGAACACGTGACCGCAGCAACGGGCGGCGCGGGCGGTTCGGGCGGCGGGGCCCGGTTCGATACCCGCGTCCGGGCCGCGTTAAAGCCGAGGGGCGACGCGCGAGCGGCGCGGGCGGACGCGCGACATCTGACGCTTGCGACCACGACGGGAAGACTTCACCTCATCATTTCACTTTTCTCGAAACTTCCCCGACATTTTCCTTTCTCTCAGTGTAGGGGTCCGAAACACTGATATTGGTTTTCATTCCTGACCAGGTGACAAATTTTTGGATATAGGTATATTCGTATTCGGGTAAAAGTGTGATAGAAATGCAGAACAAGATTCGAAAAGATTTGCAAGATAATATTCGTGTGCATGTTCTGAGAAATTTCTTATATACTTTCGTCATAGAAGGCGGGGATCGAAAATGTCTCAATGTCTCGTAAAACAGTGAAAATAATGATCAGGATTTTGAAGCAAGGATTTAGATAAATATATCCAAGGAGCGAAATCTAAATTTGAATTTAACATTGAAAGTGTGTTTAAATCATTATATTCCTTACAGAGACGATGATGATATATCGCCACGTAAAATAAGGCATTAATTCAATTCAATGTATAAACGTATACACATTTTAATTTACGGGCTTTAAATGCCTTACATGAAAAGGGCAACTGGAAGACTTTCGAGATCCGTGATTGGGACTCTGAGTACCGAGCAAATGAAAGGAGTCAAATATTAAAGTAGCACAAAATTTACGTTTCTTTTACGTACGAGATTTACACATTGTTCTTTTGCAGAGAAAGACTTCAGAATATTATCTTGTAAATATTGGGATTATTTTTAAGAAAAGTTTAAAATTACTCAATTATGTCCAAAACGTAGAGAATATATAGATTCATGTACCCTTACGTTTTTATTGATTGCAGAAAAATAGATATAATTATAATAACCTTAGAAATATTTGATGCCGATACGATATTTTCTTTATTTTCGGCAATGAATAATTCAGACATCTTAGAAATAAATCATAAATTATTTTAGTTTCCTAAAATGTATGATCTTTTTTAACGGTTAAGTTTTGGTCTGTAACCGTATCTCAGGAAAATAATTAGACTATTACATTTTATATATTTTACTAGCTATATAAACTTCTTTTTTAATAAAACATCTGTTTATTTAATGTATATATAATTATATTGTACATATAATATATTGTGAATTGTTTTTCCCTAAATAAAACTAAACATTTTCAGAATAGAAAAAAATAGTAAATTTTTCAAGTATACATAGACAAAATTAAAAATTGAGATCAATTAAAAAACATTTCTTTTATAAAGTGAAATGATTCGATGAGAAAATCAAGTATTATAAAAAATAAATTAAAGATCATGTACTTTGTTTAAACAATTGAAAAATTAGAAATGCCACTTTTTATAGGCGAATTCAATAATACATTTTAGGAATTACTCAGGATTTTGGTAAGTACTGTAAGCTGCGGTCATATTGTTAACTTGTTCGAATGTCACATCAGGACAATGAAAACGTGCTCGTTGGATTTCATTTTCCAAAGCCTATGCTGATATCAATCGGATGCACTTGTGAAGTACAATGATGAAGTACTACTCAACCATTCCCCTTAACATTAAGTGCCTCCATTCATACCCACCAACATTCGTTACAGCCGCTATTGGGAGCCGTACATCATGAAACTGTTGGTGAGAACGATAAAGGTGATTTAGGTTTGACCGTTCTAAGCGCAGTTTACTATTAACGTCTCTATAGAGAATCCGATATAATGCTTGTGAAGACAAATACACTTACAAATACATAAACTAATAATGCCATTTTATTTCGCATTCTATGTTTCAAATGCGGTTAATAAGTAAATTATACGAATAACTTAATTCGCAAATTACACATTAAATATGAAATGCATTGTATTCAAATGAAATCTCTGATCTATTCCACATTATTTAAGAAATTTAATTTTTAATAACAAAAAACAGTGAAATCTTTAAATTCTAAAATAAAATATATAAAAATCCATAAAAAAATACTTTTGTCTACTTTTAAGACGTTTTGAAACACTATCACCTTATGTAACCGGCTGGGACCAGGAATTTTACAGGTGGTTTAGTAGAACATGACACGAAATTCTTTGCACTGTGAATCATAAGTTCTCCATGCATCGTAATTATTAATCCGCACAATTGTACAAATATGTCTGTTTTCTTGTTTACAAAATAATCAATTGTTTAAAACAAAATTCCAATGACTCCCCCCCGCAACTTCATACATGGTTATAAATGAATTATTTTACAAAACAATAAGGCTTTAAGGAGTATTTAACTATTTAAGTATTTAAATAAATTAAAGAATTGTTTTACAAGAACGTAAACTATTTAAAAGATATGTATTTAAAAATGTTTTGCTGCTAATTAGGCACGAGCGCTATATGACAGAGTGCAAATATGGCACGAAATACAGAAACTCTACCATATCTTTTGACATGTTAAAGCATGATAGCCTTCCCTCTTCACCTTGGCATGCTGAAGTAAGCTAGCCATCCCTACCAACACTGAGCATCCTGAAGCAACTTAACCTTTTTTCTGGCGATCGAATTCTTCTATAAAATTTAGGATACGTGTAATAGATCGCGGTATTTTGGAAAATTTATGTTACGAGTTGATAGAACCACTGGCACTTTCGAGAGCAGTAGTATAAGACGATCAGAGGTGATTCGAGGTATATTTCTGGAGTGAGTCACGAAAGAATAAATATCTGTAGTTTGAGGAAGTAAACAATAATATGACTCGAGGCCATACGGCTTTGATTTTTAACAAAACGCTGATGCTTCACGAGAGAAGGCCACGGAACTGTGTATTTTTTTAATCACACAATTATCGTATAAACAAAATGCATTATAACTAGGGATATTTCATGAACATATTTAAATTATCAATTATTATTAGTAGGCTCTGGTACATAAACATATTTGTAATTAAAAAGAGTATTTCTTAATAATTTTTATTACATTTTTTAATATCCCGCTTCATCCAGCAAAATAATTTGTTGAAAAAGAATCTGCCACAAGTTCCAAAAAGTATGAACTTAATGAAATAAATTCTCTACAGCTTGATTACAGATCTCATATTCTCCCCGCGGTATCCGGCCTTCTCCTCAGAGGCATTTGCCCCTATGAAGCGAGTTGGGAGCGTTCTGACGCAATCTCTCAGTCTGGGTGATGGTAAACAGGAATGGAAAAGGAACGGAAGGGAAAATTACACGTGGTTCATGAAATTTAGTATAGGATGATCCTCTGGCGTACGTCTGGATTTGCGTACGTAAAGTAAGAAAACAAATTGCCGATCATAGAGATTGATCCCGGGGCGGGAAACTTTCCAATATTTAACGCAACTAATTTTAGACATAATGTATTCGTGTTACAGCACCATTAGTGCCCAGAGGTAAGAGCGTTTTCGTAGTTGTTTTTCCCAAAATTCTTCATCGGCAGTTCTCAATCCGTTAAATGAAAGTAAATAGGCAATACCCCTTTCTAAATAAATACCTTGCCTAAAAGTTACCAATTTTTAATTTATTTTAATTAAATTCATTAATTTTCAAAGCTCTATTTTGTGGCAACTTAAAAATTGCAACATTTTGGTCGATATCAAATACAGGTCAGGAATGATCAATAGTGATGTTTTCATACTATTTTTCGAATATAAAATAAGGGGAAAGAAATTAATTACTTTTGTTCTAATATTCACCTCTAGACGCCGTAAACTCCACTTTATTCAAATTTCAAACAATAGAGGAATCTCCAATCCTCATTCTTCATATTCGGTGGCCACTGCCACTTGGACACTTCAAGCACACAAGCAAATGTTGTTTCACTATACCACTATACTTGTATGCAGTTTTTGTTTCATAACCATTGACTTCAGAAATACTGCAAATAGTAAACAGAATATTTATGGAGATATTACCCGGCATAAATTGATTTGTAAGGCACTACTCTAGATATTAGAGTATATTTTACATACAATAAAAACGTACATTTCTAACATTAATCGAAGTGCCTCAAAATCTGAAGCAAAGAGAGAACGTTTGTTAGATCTGAGTCCCGCGCGTGCAGTTATCTCTCTCGTTTTACCGCCAAAATAATCAAACTACGACATAAAAACTCGTTGAAATACTTTGACTAGTTGTACTACATGTATCAGGAACGCGTACAGAAATTAAACGAAATGTGTCAATAAAAATACACTATGGACGGAATTTGTAGGCTATCACCCTAAGGCTTTGCAAAAACTAAGGATGGTGAATATTATTTCTAAGAATACATCCCATACACGTGTGTGATGTGCAGAATAAAAAAATCATATATTTATAAACTGACGTAAGGAATACAACATTTGAAATCTATTCGCGCAAAAAAATCAGCGATTTGCAATCAACAGTTAACTCTCTTTCACCCGCAGAAATCTAAAACCATAGAGTTTCAAACAGATTACAATGTATTACACAGAGCTTAAACGAGCCCCAACAGCGAGAGAGTCCACGCGGCCAACTGTTCCGTTGCGCGCACTACGCCTCGCGTTTCCAAAGCCGGCGGGCGCGAAGTCTCTTTCGCTTTGTCCGTCCGTCTGCCGGAGAGGTTGGTTCGGTGTAGGCGCTCGCGGCCCGCCTGCTGGCCCCAGGCTCGCGCCAAATCCTCTCCGACCCTCATGGCCAACTTTGCGCCGATGAATATGCATAGGTCCCGCAAATTCTCTCCATAATGCTCATCACTGCATTTCTCCTGGTAATGAAGTAGAAAGCTTGTGACTTACCTCATTGCTCGCGGGTACACTAGGCTACATATGAACATATGGCAAATAAATGTGTTCTAATTTTTTTTCAACTTATTGAAAGTCCTTAAATTCACAGGTCATCCGATGAAACGTGAAAACCGTTCTATGTTGAATGTTTATGACATGTAATGGGATATCGAGCTTAAAAGGAGTATGTAAGCTAAATTTGAATAGGCAATTCCGGGTGAAAGTCGTGGGTTGATCGCATTGTAGTGACAGTTCTGTTCCGTGAAATTCAGTAGCAGTTCAATTCAAGAGGAAGTGGTCACTGCGAGTACGAAGTGAGTTGTCCAATATAGGAACTGGCTTGTGCCCTAACTACTGATGGTTAATAACAAGACTAATATTAATTTCTTTATTCACAGTTATTTGGTTTTACAGTAATCACTCATAAAAATACAAGTATGATTACATTTTACTTATGAGTGTAAAATTTGAAAGTCATTACATAGCAATAAATCATAAAGTAGGTAAATACATAACTACATTAGAAGCCTACAACTTTTCTCCAAACACAAAGTACAATTTCTTGCATTAACAATTTTTCTAAATATATGCGCCCATTAATATTCAGACCATAGAACACCACAAGTATTATTTTCGCCACCCAGAGACCATTCCTGTTTTACAATATTGATAACATTATCTGTATTTTTGAAATTGGTAATGAGTTTGATTGTGTCTACCACAGTGAAGTCTACAATGTGTATCTTATTGAATATCTTGTCACAGATGGTGATATTAGGTTCTCTGTGATGGACGAATATATCTGTCAGGGTGATTCGGTCCCATTATAGTTTGTACGTGTCATTTTACAGGACTGTTGGCGAGTTGTGCTAGTAATAAGATGTATTATGGAGGAATCTACTTGTTGAAGAGTTCTGCGAAGATTACACGCCCCATGTTATGTCTAGTGGTATCCAGTGGATGTCAATTCACTTCAGCTTTTAAACATGCTGAATTGTTTCAGGTCCTTTGCCACACATTTTGCAATATTGTCATTAGTCCAGTATCTTCGTGTGCCATCCATGTATGCAAGATGTATCACTTTATATTTTTCAGAGCCCTTTAATTCGAATCCTGACCATTTCTTGTCTAACAATTAACAGTTACCTTGTTGCAAAGCAAAAAAAAAAAAAAAACTGGATTCGAACTGTCGCCCTGTGAGCTGCCATATTTAATGACCAATGACTTTGTAGGATGCATGTATATAAGTGTTTGGCATTTGGAGTCGATATTCCGACTTTGTTAGTCAGCTTCGTCCTTCATACCTTGGCCTAAATTCCTGTGTTTCGGGGTAAGAGCGATATGTGGTGAACATGATATATTACCTTCAACGTAACTAGCCTGTCTGAGTTTTACCATCTCTCACAGCTACAAAAACTTGGACGAGTTTAAAGGAAAAGTTTAAATATTTTTGTTACGACTGGGAGCAGAACCCGGGACCGTATGAGAGTAAACTGGAATGCTACCCATAAGCCTTCCTAGAGGCGATCATCAGGAAAATGTGTTGCTCGTATACCGTCAGAAAATCCGTGAATCTTTAAGGAGTATAAGCGAGTCATAGAGTAGGGCATTTCACATTGCTCGAAGAAGTCAAATTTGTTGAATTTCAGAATATCTGTTAGAATAGTTTTTTCTTAAACATGATGCACCGAGAGAACTCCTTGTGCCACAAAATGACAGACTAATACTTAAGAAGCTAACATATTTCAAATTTTTAGAAATTCGGACAGAAAATACAATAGTGTATGAGCGTATGCACTTGTTCAGGTCGTTTTAATTATCCCCATTCTGCACAAACCAGATATGACGTAATAATTTTGTCGAGTTTTTGTAGGGGAGTTAAACCCTATTCTTTATAAGAACATTCAGCAAACAATCCTTTGGAGGCAACTATCGAGTGCCAGTCTGCTTACCGAGGGGCAAAGTAAGCAGCCCCGCGCGTTGTAGCAACGCGTCGCGGAGCGAATAATCCGCCGCTAACAAAAGGGCTCCCTCGCGCACAGGGGCAGCGAACGCAGCCTTTGCCACCGCAGGGCCGGAGTCTCGCTGTTCTCGCGCTTTGTCAGCTCGTCCCTTCGCGGCCCGCCCCTCCCGTCCCACCCCCACCCACACCGCCCACCGCCCACCGCCCATTTGACTATCCGCTCGCCCGTTTGACCGCTCCCCAGCCCGTCTAACAGGCAGCCAGTTCTGTGACACGCCTGTCTTCCGACGCCCGCCTCGCCCGCCTTTCGTTATCTTACCCGCCCGCCTCCGCTTCCTTGTCGCGCTTGCGCCCTGCTCTCCGCCCCACGCGGGCGCCCACCCTGCCGTGTCGCGCCCTCCGGCAGGCCAGCAGCGGCGGCGCCCGGACGGGGCTGTCCGGCAGCGACGGCTGCGACAGCGCGGGGACCCACTTTGATGTCGCTGCGGACTTCAAAGTGCGGGCGGGCGAGCGGGCGGGCGGCCGGGCAGGAGACGCACGCGACGGGCGCGACGGGCTGGTGGCGCAGGGCGAGACGAGGCGATGCACATCGGAATGAGTGAGTGAGAGTGAGGAGGATGGGGAGGAGAGGGCAGAGCGGCACGGGGCCGACGGAACGTGTAGATGGGATGGGGTGGAGGGGACGGGGTGGAGGGGATGAGGTGGGGGGGATGATGTGGAGGGGATGAGGTGGAGGGGATGGGGTGGAGGGGATGGGGTGGAGGGGATGGGGTGGAGGGGATGGGGTGGAGGGGATGGGGTGGTGGCGATGGGGTGGAGGGGATGGGGTGGAGGGGATGGGATGGAGGGGATAGGGGGTCGGGATAAAGTGGACGGGATGGCGTGGTCGGGATGGGGTGGACGGGTCGGAGTGAACGGGTCGGGGTGTACAGGACACGGGGGACGGGTCGGGTGCACGAGACGTGGTATATGGGGCGGGATGTAATGGACGGAGTTGACGAAACGTGGTGTATGGAACAGCGTGGTCGTGATGGGGTGAATGAGAGAGGGCTGGGCTGCACTGGAGGGTTTAGAATGGAGAGAAATTACGTTGTGGACTGGAGGGGACCGGGTGAATAGGACAGGATAGGGTGAATAGGGTGGTAGGGTGTGGATAGAACGGAGAATGGGGCAGAGTGGACGGGTCGAGTCGCGATAGACGAGTGCGAGTGGATGAGACAGGGGGACAGGGGAGCGGACGGGTTGGGGCACGCGAGGTGGAGCGCGCGTGGCGGGGCTGGGCAAGCGAGGCGGGGAGGGGACGGCCAGGCAGGGCGGGTCAGACCAAGCGGGGTTGGGCAGGGCGGGGAAGGGCGGGGCTTGACGGAGCAGGCACGCAAAGTGAATATGGGTCTCCACTTGGACTGCCTTCTTACTCCGCTCGGACAAGTCGGAGTGAGTGGATACGTTGGCGGAGCAGAACTAGTCGAGGCGAGGTGGATAAGCAGACTGATGCGAGCAATGGGCACGTCGGTGTTTGCGGGGACGGTTAAAAGAGGGCATGAAGGGGCGGAGTGGGAAGAACGAGCGGGAACGCGCCAGCAACACAACAGGCGCTGGTGGCTGTAGAGGTGGCAGGGGCGGGTGCGGGGGCGCGGGCAGCCTGCGCGGCGGAGGCAACAAATATTAATTAGCGCGATCCCAATTAATCAACGCAGCAACAAGTTCCCGCGCGCGCCCCGCCCGGGCGGCGTGGGTGGCGGGGGGCGGAACGGAGCGGAGTGGAGTGCTGGGCAGTGTATTGTGAACAACAACAGGAAAATACGGAAGATGGCTGGGCCACGCGGAAAGCAGCAGCGGCGTCGCAAGGGCGCCATGTTCCGTGTTTTCTCGGCGCGTTCATGTGAATGCTAGCTTCTTGTTTTGTTGCTCTTGTGATAATTCGGCGCGTTTGCGTTTGAAGTGTAGCTTAGAACTCGTATTTGCTACTGACATTGCCTAAAGAGCGGTATAATCGTTACGATAAATACTGTTCTCTCGGTCTATGCAGCACTGTGTCTTCGGAGTTGCCTCAATTGATTCGAAACCAGCTTTTGATATTGTTATGACCAAAACAAGTTAATTTCATTAAACATTTTTTATTTAAATTGCTATACACACTGAGAAAGCCGTTAGCACGTGTAGTCACAAAATAACTAGGAGATTTACCGGGGACTTGCCATATTTAACAAAAGCGGAAGAGATGTTCAAGAACAATGCCGTGGTCACGATCCAAATGCCCGAAGAGAAGTCTGTTATACTGGCTGGCAGCGTAATCACTCACTAACCAGCACACACGTAGCTCGCACTATGATGGAACAACTGGAACTCTCACTCACTGCTCACTGCGCGCCGTTTTATACATGGCTCGCCTAAAGGCTAAAGGCTCGCCGACTGGACCGGCCGTACGGCCGAAGCCGACCTCAGCGACCTCTCGTAAGCAGTGCTCGTATTTTGCTGGGGCGCCGCCGCCTTCCTGCTGCGTCCTGGTGCCGGTTCTTTCAACCGGGCGCGGGCGACAACTACATACATTTTGTGACTTCAGAATGTTTCAGTTGTTCTGTTTATCCCTTTTATATTTATGGTAGGGTATACTGAAATGACTTACGCTAGCCCGGTTCTTTCTAGTGGAGCCTGAAAAGTTCCTTGAGCATATGCGATCAATTCCACTCATCTGGGTCAAATGCCCAGTAAAGAGCGGGTTGCTGCACAAAAACTTTTCTGAAGTAGCCCTTGCGCGCCTTTCGTTCTTGCGCCTTTTCGTTCTCGATAGTGGCATTGCAGTAGTTCGAAAATCCTTAGTCTATAACAAAGGTTTTTATCATTACCGGTCACGTACAGGAGTTAACAGCCGGTAAAGGGTTTTAGAGTGATATGGAGCGATGGGAATGTCTCCTATTCCACAGTCACATCTAAAAACTGTATGCAGAATTCTATCCTTTAGTTATTGTTTGACGCTTGCTTCGGCGCTCCTGCCTGAACGCCAATAGGTAGCCATTTTTTCGAATGCACCGTTAACGATGGGCTAAATTTTTTTAGCTTGAGACATGAATGAAGCCCAGTTCAAATTACATGGTGGACATTGCTGGAAACGAATATGACAACGAAAGTGACAGTTTGAGCGTGGTATCAGCAGTATTATCACGAAATGGTGAATAAGTTCTTGATTATAATTGCCCTTGATCAGTCTGGAGTCACTTCAGCTGTCAAGTCATATAGATAAATGAGGTCATTGTTGAGAATCTTTGACGATTAAATTGATTATAGAGTTTAGAAATTCTTAGATATTATTTGAAGCAGCTCATAGGGACACTTCTTTGGTAACATACAATTGCTGAAAAGTTTCTGTCAGGGCAGGTAAAAATTAGGAACTTGACATAGACGCCATATGTCAAAACAGAGCTTATTACCCCATATCAACAAATATCAACATATTTAAAAATTATTTAATTCTAACACGGTATTTTAAGGACTTTATACTGATGGCTTCCGTACATTTTTGAAAATATCTGAAATGTCCGAAAATGACCGAAAATGTCCGAAACTGCAGAGTTTGATCAACGTGAGTGCATCATGCATGTAATCGACTAATTTGCAGGTAATCAAGTGAAGTGGCATTGTGGAAGAGCACTAAGGGAGCGATGGGGTGCGGGCTATAGAATATGCGCAGGTCAGGGGTGAGGGTACGGGGACCATAGATCACATCATCCTTAGCCACATTCAACGAGGGAGGGAGCAGGATGCACGAAATGAATAGTACATTACAAATACAATGCGTCTTTATCATCTTAGTATGTACTATTTATGTCAAACAACGCAATATTCATTTATGACTGTTCGTAAGGGAATAAAGCTTACGTCTCGATGTACTTGGTGCATAAAATGTCGAGAAATGAAACTATATATATATATATATATATATATATATATATATATATATATATATATATATATATATATAATTCGATTTTCGGACGAGGCAAAAATGAAGCTGTAGCTTTCTATTGCAAATCGTTTAAGTCACTATAGCTTTGCGATGAAAATCAAGAAAATGTAACAACAAAAAAATTCATGCACGCCAAGTAAGATAGGTACGGTGTTAGAAATACGTCATGCTCATCATGACTTCTTATCCCTCCCACCAGGCATGAATAATACTTGAAATAAAAACTGATTCCAGGCCAGGCAATAACACTAACTGGCAAAAGTTGAATTAATCCCAGTCTAAAATGCCAAATATTCACACACACACACACACACACAAATTAAAACTGATCTTCATAGTCCACCTATTTGGTTCGAACCACTTTACAAAACAAGGAAACACGAACACACAAGTTGACTGTAATAAAACAGAATTATTTTCATGATTTTATTTTTCTGTTTGCTCACCTTTTATAAGAATAAACCGCCGATTGATATTTTGGCTTTATTCTCTGTACAAAAGGTGAGAACGGTAGGAACTGTGACGAAGACGGGCAGCCAGAAAGTCTGGGATGACGCGAACGAAAAAGATGGCGCCAACGAAAAAGATGGCGGGAACGAAAAAGATGGCGGGGAACGACAAAGATGGCGGGAACGACAAAGATGGCGGGAACGACAAAGATGGCGGGAACGACAAAGATGGCGGGAACGACAAAGATGGCGGGAACGACAAAGATGGCGGGAACGACAAAGATGGCGGGAACGACAAAGATGGCGGGAACGACAAAGATGGCGGGAACGACAAAGATGGCGGGAACGACAAAGATGGCGGGAACGACAAAGATGGCGGGAACGACAAAGATGGCAGGAACGACAAAGATGGCGGGAACGAAAAATATGAAGGAAATGAAAAACGATAGCGAGAACGACAAAGATGACGGGAATTACAAAGATAGCAGAACAACAAAGATGGCGGCAACTACAAAGATAGCAGAACAACACAGTTGGCGGGAACGACAAGAGCGACGAGCGAAAGGGCGCGGGTTGGGCGTCGAGTGACGGGGCGACATGATGAGATGGATGGATGAGCGGCGTTTTTGTGGGTCGCGCTGACGGGCGCTGTCGATGATCTTGTCGCTGCCCCTTCCCCTGCACTGGCTGGGGCTGGACACGGCCATCGGAGATAAGCGCACGCCCAGCTGCTAATCGGCGCGCCGGGTCCCGTTCCCCTTCCCCGACCTCACCGCGGGCAGGCGCCGTTTCCCACACACGAAACGCTGTTATGAACTCTGCGCTTGGCTTCGAAAACTTATGGAGTGGCCGTGTATTCTTTTCGGCTCTACACCTGCATTCGCTAACAGTTATTGATTATATCTTGCTCTTTCCGGAACGCATAGAGTAACGTTGTAAAGTCCACATAAAACAGTAATGAAAAAAACACTGAGGCAATATGGATCAAAATGACTGTCTCTTGCATGTTATGATGCTCCTAAGAGTATATTATGCTTGTAGGTTTACGAGAATTTGCACAAAGATAGTAATATATTTGCAAATAATACGAAATACACGCGCCTTTTTGGCATAGTAATTTACAAACTTTCTTCTCTTGTCCTGTAGGCATCTCCCTTTCGTTCGTACGGTGAAGAATCACATTCTGGGCGAACTAGTTACGTAAATAAATATTGAATTAAAATACCGTTTCTCTCTTTTGCGGTGATTCATATTTTATTATTCATGATTGCTGGCGTGAATACGTTGAAATATTTATACTAAAAACCTTGTAAACCATTCTATAAATTAAAACCAACTCATGAAATACAATAAATTTTATGCTTGCTTGGTTAATGTACTATGTCTTATTTAAATGCACTATTAATGCTACTTCTCGTTCTGTATATGAATCGTATTCAATTGCATTACAATACTTTTAGGAACGATTTCTATAAAATGCGATTAGTTTTGTGACATATTTCACGTATGGCGTAATATCGTAATATTCTTCATGTATTTCAATTTTCTAAAAACAAAATAAGACAAGGATATGCAACACCGTTTTCTTAATACACAGGTGTACTGCGGGTTGCATTATGTATTAAATTCTTTCTTTCGTCCAAGGATTCATAAGGAAAGATAACATTAGCAAAATTGAAAAAGAAAATGAAGGAGGTTTACAAATTCTGGAACAGTACAATCATTAGTCCACAGTAAACAGAATTAAACAGTTTTGAAAATGTGATTGAAATGTTTCATATTTTCCCAGATCTGTACATGTTGCAGGGAACTATATGATGGATATCCAGCAATCCACCTTCATTTAATAACGCAATTAATAACATTATTATTAATTTTGCTCGCTATCCACCACTCGATATAAAAATGTTCTCATGAAAATTATTAGTCACATAAACAAACAATGCTAAGAAAAATCAAAGCCAAGGGCAAACGACAGTAGATAATCATTCATTCTAATGATTTTAAGATCTTATTAAAATTTGGTATTTTTACTAGATCCAATCAGATTTTTGTACCTTTAATTAGACCAAAAATTACGAAATTTTGTTGAATTAAACGCTCAAGTTACGAAAATCCATATTTTTCTAAATATTATTATTCCTGCAATTTCAAATATCAGATGTTTTAATAATCGTAACTACGTAAAATGCTGTTTTATTTGAGCACTTTCAAGAAAAACGTTCAGTCATTTTCCAGAAACAATTGAAAATCCCACTGGAGCTTCACGTAAAGGACCTCTCAAAATTAAAATACCATAATAATCTTTGGAAAGGTACAACACGATCTTATTCCTCAGGTATTTACCATTTCAGCTCATAATATCATAAACGTACTATATCATATAACACGTCCATCCACACATCAGGGTCTTCGGAGACAAAACTGCGTGCATCTCCTCGTCATTTGCATTCATCTTACACAACTTTGTAACAGCACTAATACGCCTTAATCCTGACGTCAAAATAACCTTGCGCACGCAGATTATACGACCACATATTCCAAATCTTATTGTAGAGGGCAATACTCTACCTCCTTGTAATACAGTGTACGAGGCAAAAGTGAAAATACAAAGTATTATCTCAAAAAAAAAAACAACGATTTAGTTGGCTCGGATGACGACCGTTTTTTCAAGGCGTACATCAAAATCAGCTGAATAGTAACAACACACACTCTGAAGATGGCAGCATAAATATGTTAACATTTTGTCAACTGTTGTAAAGTAACCCAACACTGTCAACTCCCTGTCAAATTAAACATTAGCCAATTATTTATAATATGTCCAAATTAACCGATGTAGTAAAAAGTGTTAGTCACATATTTATGATGTTACTCACTGCCCCTTAAGGAAACATTTAGTCTTTGATGTAAGGATAACGTGATACATTACTGAACCCATACTATATCATAGGTACCAGGTTAGTTTTACGCAATCATGATAAAAGTTAACTGATAATTTTAACTGCATTTTATCAGTGTTAAAACACGCGTGAATTCTCCTGCATATCGGCTCAGATTATTCCTTCTTCCTTCCATGTGTCAACTTCAAACTTTCTTGAATTGTTGAAGCACCTCTCTCAACCATACTCATATCCAACACGCATTGCACTTCCTCCCTTCTCATCCGCACCGCTGAGCACATCACACATCAGCTAGCCCCCTTCCCCCACTCCCAGCTGCCGTCCGATTTCATTTGCAGCTTTATTAATTGATCAGGGCTCGCGGACGTAGGCGGGGTGAGGTGGGGCGGGGTGGAGTGGGGTGGGGTGGGGTGGGTCGAGAAGAGGCGGGGTTTTGTAATCGATTCATCATGCGGGACGCGCCGTCGGATCGTTATCACGCACGCGCCGTCACGAGACACGCGCGACAGCGTGACGCATGGGCACGGCCGAGATTATTTGCGCACGCTGCTGCCGCTACACGTGCTTCACGCTCTGCGCAATAGAGTTTGCATTTGTCTCTACCAGGTGACGGTCACACACAGAAATATTTCACTGTGGATCCTCACATTTCGATTGATTGACTGACTTTTTCGTGTTTCTGAACACGTCAACTGCTATGGTCATTAGTCCCATAAGTGTAATGCATGTTTCATCACGGAATGTAGCGGTGTACTTCCCCTGTTGGGTAGGATACGGCGCTGATCTACTCTTCAGCTTGCGAGGTTTTCCCCATCCAGGTGCCTCCCATCAGCGAGGCACTGCCTCAGCCGAGACAAGCTTTTAGCGCACGACTGGTCCCCCGTTTCATGTGTGGTATACTCTGATTTAAATATAGTGGCACTTCAAGGTCACTTATTGTATGAAGGAGAGAATGTCATCAATCGGGAGCTCCAATACCAAAAACGTAAGTCGTATCGAAGCTCTCGATTGAACGACAGTGTTTCCCATCTCCGTACATCTCGCAACCTTGAAGTGCCACTGTATTTTAATGGAAGTGTTACTACACTCTTAACACTCAGAAGACCAATTGTGAGAGCGTGTGAAAGTAAGGAGTAAAGATAGGGCAAGGAAGCACAATAAACGATCATGCGCGATTCGTGGCCCATTTTCACGGTACGCATTCGCCTAGAATTCGCATTCCATTAACAGGCACACAAACAAATTTTCCCCCCAAATATTTTAAATGGACGTCTAGGGTGATGCTTAATAAAAGAGGGGGTGCAGCAGACCATGTCAGGAAGTCATGGAAACTTGTCATAGGCGCTTGATTCTCGAAAATGTGTTTTTGAATTACGCGGGCAGGTGTGTGAGATTATGTGGATCATAATCAGCGTTGCGAAAACTAACTGCTGGGGCGAAAAGAAGGGCATAATTTCGACGAATGAAGCGAGTTTGATTTTATATCTAAACACAATCTTCAAAACTGGAAGTTTGGAGAACTGCAACAGTTCGATGAAAGGACGTTATACATTGTACTACCATTGAATATGTTAATTCATAAATGGAACAGAATATCTTTGATACTGTTTTAATTTTTTAAGAAACAGAGGTACACACCAGAGAACAATGACCAGAAGACATATCATGATAGTTCCATATCAAAGATAGCATATGCTAAGTAGCAACTGGACATCTACAGGCATACAATCAAGTTTATCAAAGATTTCAAATTTGTTTTCCTAAGTCCTAAAATCACTGCTTCTAGTAACGAATGGAATATCCCAATTGTCGGTGTTCATCATAGTACCTTCAAGTGTTCTTAAATATGCAATGTACGTTTTAAAAAAATTAAAGTTTTGTATTTCATTTAGAAACAAATAGAAAAAATGCCCATTCAATTTTCATGAGAAGTGCTAACCGCTCTCCATTTATTCGCTCTCCATTAATTTTTTTAAATTTATGTGAACTTCTACCCAGTACTAGTACAATGAAAGACTAAAGAAAAAAGAAACGTTTGCTGAAGAGCGAATGCTCAATATTTGGGTGGTAATGACAATGAGTAACATTATAAGAAAATTGAAGCTAATCGACGCTATGCCATGACGTCACAATGAGTTTGCATTTTTTCTAATTTTCTGGTTGTATTTAAGTATATCTATAATAATAATCAATAGTAATAATAATAATAATGATAATAATAATATTAATAATAATAATAAAATAATAATAGTACCAACAGAAGTTTAGAAGAAACGTATGAGTTGGCCCACCTACTAATGTAGAACTCATAGAGACTACTGAGAACTTTGATATACTACTCTAGGTAACAACTACCCTAATACACTTTCTTCTCTCAAGGAAGCACAACTCTTTTGTCTCCCGTCAAAGCCTGCCAGCGATCGTCACCTCCTTTCTCAACCCCAGCTGTCATACCTTACTCCCCACCCTCCACTTCTACCTTCTCTACCCTCACTCTACTCCTGCCATTGCACCCCTCTTCTCCTCTCCGTCACCATCCCTTCCTCCATCTCTTTATCACCTGTCCTTTCCGTCTATCCATCTCCCTCCGTCCTCATCTTATTCCTCCCTCCACCCCTGCGCTGCCCCGCGGAGAGGGCGCGGTCTCTGACGCCAGTCACGTGCCACCTCGCGCGCGCACGCACGCCCCCTCTCACTGGGCCATATCAAGTTTAAATATGAAACTTTTTAACTTCCCTTAATACAAGTCTGCGAAAACTTCATTTAGTCCTGCAGGATTAGCGATTTCTTTTTTTTTCTTTCTTTCTCCCCGCGCTTTTTTTCTTCTGGTGCTGCTCCTGCTTCTTCTTCTTCTTTCTCTTTTTAAAAGACCCCGAGCGCGAAGTCGACGCGGAAGTTAATCAACTTAAGAAAATACGATCCGCGTAGGCGGATGGCGTGGGCCCTCCTTTATTTTTTTCGAAAAAAAAAGAGGGGGCAAGAAGTTTCACGACGTCATAATCCGCGGCCGGCGGGCGGATGTCGGGGGGGGGGGGGGAGGAGGAGAGGCGCTACGAGGTCGCCTTCTGGACGCGCCGCTAGAGGCAGCACTGGCGGAGGTGGGGTGGAAGGTGGAGGCGGCTGGTTTCGTCCTCTCGAGGCGGCAGATAAGATATGCTTTGCTTACCAGAGGGTGAAAGGATTTAAAAGTATTGAAGGGTGTTAAGAAATCGGCGAATGTCAGACATTTCTCTCCTAAAAGCACGACGATAGAGGTATTTTGATTCGTGGCCGCTCAAACGTAGTCGTGCCAATGGTGGGAACAATCTCCAATTTTTCTAGGACATTCACACACACACACACACGTATCATTTGTTTCTCTTTTTCAGTAATGAAACATACTAACGTCATGAGTATATTACTAGAAAAACTACAACTAAAACAAAGTTTTATTTAACAGTAGTTCTTTAGTCCATGATTTATGACATTTTTGATTTACTTGCTTTTCGCATCAGCACGTAGTCTTCATTAAGTTCGAAATTAAAAATTAACAACAATATGAAAATTTTTACGAATATTGTCTCACCGGTTCCAGCCAGTACCTATTACATGTTTAATGCTACCAGGGGTGGTAATATATATTAATTTGCGACACGCGACTATGGTGAAAAATAATCCCTACTCTTTTTAAGGGGTTCAATTGCATAGAAGTAGTTGTCTATACTTCGGAAAAATATTGCAAATTACTGGTATTTATTATTTATAATGTGAATGAACTTTTATTTGATAAATTAATTGAATTCAGCGTGATCATTAAACGACAATTTATAGTTATTTGTAACAGCAATAAACAACTTCAACTAGTCAATATGTTTCACTGAATTCATCAAAATTGTTCAAATTAAATACTTCACCATTTGCGATTCTCCTTGCTTGCTTCTTCAACCAATGTCACCAGAATTAAATTGTATTGTTCATCAAGTTCAAACATCACTTCGTTTGCTGTCAATATTTTCCGCCATAAACATGTTTTTGGGTTCAGGGGTAGAAATTATATTTTGATGAAAAAACACAGCAGCTAGCATGTAGATGTGACTTTCATTCAGTCTTTTATAGCCATATACCGTAATCAACAACTTGAGATGCCATGTCGACGATTCTTCAAAATTAAATGTTGATGACCCGGTTTCAGCAGTTATCCTGATTAAAATAAAACTGTCAGTAAGTACACATCAGAAAATACCTCCCCATCTAATGAAATTAAATATTATATACCTTTTTGTAAATATGAGTCCGTGAGAACATTCTTGAAAAGCAATCTTGAAACTTGTTTAAATTTTGCAAATTGGTGTACTGCAATTGAATGGGTAATCATATTAAAAATTTACAAGCATATGTATTTAAAAAATTCCGTGAATTTATTATATACTTACTAAAACATTATAAACGACAATGAATGTTACAAGCATTTCTAATCGTGTGCTAGAAATGTGTTTAGAAATTGGCAAACCGGCTTGTGAGTATGAAGATGCACATTGAGAAAAACCTGTAGTACTTCATTTGTCGATGTAAATATATTTTCAATTACTCGAGAGCGAGACAGTTCCCAGTTTTTAAATCTGTTAAGACTTTCTCGTTGGTATCTTTATAATTAACCATTACAGTAAATATGAGAAGTGTTTCTTTGCTATTCTTTCATCTAAAACAGAATATCCACAATTTAGTTTTGAGCTTGTAACTGAAATGAAATTGAGCATTTATGTAATTTTACCCCATATGTTCTAAGACTATAGACGAAGACATTTCGAAAGAAGAGGATCTCACTGAAACAATCATCATTCATTTCCCCCTCTGGAAAACGTATTTTTACCCCATAACACACGGAATAAAATATAAGCCTATCACAAAATAAATTCTGACTGCGAGACTGGTTTTGTTTCTTCTTCTCATATTTGTTTGCTAATAGATGTAAAGCGTTGCTGTACATTAGAAATATTATAGGTAATTTGTTAGGTCACGTTTAAAAAGAACTGATTTAATCATTTACTGTTATCGTATCTGACTACTTCACTTTTCGACTTCTTCTGCAGAAAAACTTCAATAACGAAGGCTGTGGCGGCGACACCCAACCCTACGGCCAGCACATTGGCCGCGCCCGCTATCTGCTGCACCCTTAAGGGCCGAGGCGCCTTGGCTGGCCCCGAGGGCCCTTGCGCCACGATGACTCCGGCCACCGCCATGTGGTGGCGCTGCGCACGGTCCCAGTGATCATACAGCCCCGCCCCCACCACACGCTGCACCAAGTCGTTGAACGCCGGAAGGAGCGGAGACTTCTTGCGCAGCATGAAGGCTAAGAGTCCGGGCGGATTCACGCACTCCGGGACGAGATGCACAATTCTCTCGCCGTCGACCATGAACTTTTCACTGCTAGCGAAGTAAGAATAATATACGCTATCCACCTGAACACCAATGTTGTCTCCACGCAGAATTCTGCGGACGACACTCTCCACATCATCGAATTTAATTTTCTTCATTTTCCGCCGGATATCTCTTAGCGCTTGCCTGGCATCTGGGTTTTCATAGACGCTCGTCAGAAAGCTGAACGCGTACACATCGTCGACGACCCGTGCAACATCTTCCAACGAGTTCAGGTCAGCGAGCCGCGGTGGCGCCGTCAGGAAGCCCAGCAACTGGCCCTGGTAGGCGTGGATGAGCACCAGCGAGGAGACAAGCAGCGCCCCCAGGAGCGCGCGGTGGGGCAGAGAAGCTCCGACGTAGTGGCTGCAGGCGCCCGAGAAGCTCATCTCGGCCACGTCGAGGGCGGCGCGTGTTAGCGCCGCCCCTCTGCCGTCTCGCAGCTGCATCTGCGCTCCATTGGGTGTGTAGGTGCACAAGAAGTAGCGAGTCAAGATGGCGGAGGACAGTGCCATCAAAATGGCCGTCCAGGCCAGCGGCGTGAACGGAAGGAGCAACACTTTTCCGAACGGTATTGCCGGTGCACGGCGCACCACGATGCAGGTCGGCACCTCTAGAACAGGAATTGTGTAGTCTGCAAATTGGTACTTGTCGTGCGTGTAGTACATTATGTTGGCTGCTACGTCCACCGCGCCACTTTGAATTAGGCCTATTTCACCATCGTACGTTCCGTTGGTGCTTATTCCAAATGTCTCCAAAGAAGGTCTGACTAACTTGAAAATCACTTCCGTTTTTTCTTCAAATATATTAAACACGTGAAAATTTGGACCGTCAAAAATTTTTTCTCCACATTTGTTTTCCCAAAAGTAGTCCAATTCTGTATCGAAATGTGCTCTACTGTATTCGTTATTTTGGCTATAATTAGGTGGTTCCGTTATGCCATGTCCGTTATGCCTTCTATTTTCCTTATGTTGGCCATCCAGAAGTACACGCTGTTTTAGTGGAAATGAATGAATATTATCACGTTCACTAGGCAACATCCAGAAAATAAATAATAGTGCATGAAGAAACATCATTGGAGAGAACTTTTGAAAATCCGTCTGGATGCATCCATACAATTCGATATTGAACTAGTTGAGATGTGGTTCTCCCTAAAACACGAAAATGTTTTTGCAATCAATACTCCATTTAGTCAGAACATGTCTGACACCGACGGTGCGTGATTAAAACACATTAAACGACATAACAAAATGTAATGAACGTCGTCAACTAATAGTCATAACATATTTTTTGGTTTCTCATAAAAGACCATAAGCCATTTGTGCGAGGTAATGAATTGTTCCGAAAGTAGTTTGAGACATTAAAATACGGTAAAAGTAATAGAGAACCAAATTGAAGGAATATTCGTAGTATAATGTAATGGCGCTAATCGAAAAAATGTAATATATATTACTGGCATTAAACGATTATACCAGTTTGGAACGTTTTATTTTCACAAAATATGATGAGATAAAACGAACAATACTATTTTCATGTCTGGTCTCAAAATATTTTTCTTACGAGATTTTGTTACTGCACAAATCATTTTTGTTAGTATTGTAAAAGGATGTACCTCTCTCCCTCTTTCTACACAATACTACTGGGACACCTACCCTGGAGAGGCCAGCATCAACTAGAAGCCGTTGGGGAGTTTTGGCGAAATTTGATTGTTTACATGCGATGCAAGAGCCGCACTCTCTTGTTGTTTGAGGGTTAACTTACTAGTTTTACCACAGTGCTTATATATAACGTACTCTTGAGTTTTTTTTGCGCGTCTTGCGCGCTTGCGCGTTTTGCGCGTGTAGTAAACTTTTCGATTTTTTAAAAGTAGTTTTATTTTTATGCGGCTAGGGTTAGAAATCCAAATAGCTTCCACGTTACATGTCTAATTTATAAGAAAAATTCTAAAAACGTCTCCATTTCCGATTTAAAATATGTTTTTTTCTGAATAAAAATTTGGCGTATTTGTTTATTACGAATTAGTAGTTTTCTATCAGACATTCTCATGCTGGTGTGGTCGACACCTGTGAGTAGTTACGAGGATATGTAAGGATGTTTTCCAGGAAATATTTTTCTTTGTTTTTTAAACATACTATAGTAAATGACGTAAATATAGAGCATCATTTTCTTAATTAATAATTTCAAATAGCATCCGTGCATGAAATATGGGAAAAATACTGGCTAAAACATGCAGGGTTAAATCTGACCCCAAACAAAGTCCACGTAAGTAATAGAGAAATAGAGTCGAAAGTTTAAAGATAGTGATTTTAGGATATCATAAACGAGTGGAGATCGAAAGGCAAGAAAAAATACTTTGACGCAGTTTTAGCAATGAAAATAACAGTATAATCTGACTCTCAACATCACACACATACACAAACAAAATAAATGTAATACCCAGACTATACTTCCGAAAACTGCGTCTAGATCCGTGATTTATAAACTTCACCCCTGTCTGTTATTTGCCGTTTATGGTCCTAATGACTTTAACTATATCACGTCTCAAACATTAGAAACAAAATTACGTAAACTACAAAAAAAGTATTTTAAAATTTTGTGTTAAGTGCGAACCTTTGCGCTTTGATCGTTATCATTATCTTTATTACAAGGTCACATGCTAAAAATAGCGAATAATTCATTTTAGACAAACACTGTTTTACTTCTAATCCAACTGAAGTTTTAAAATAAGGATTACACGTTAGAAACAGTTGATTAATGAAATACTAATTAATTGTTCGCCGACATGACGGAAAAATAATTTCTATTTTTTGGGATTACA
The DNA here is from genome assembly GCA_038098605.1 of Gryllus longicercus. Taxonomy (NCBI): domain Eukaryota; kingdom Metazoa; phylum Arthropoda; class Insecta; order Orthoptera; family Gryllidae; genus Gryllus; species Gryllus longicercus. Next base: position 63,519 of record JAZDUA010000528.1, on the reverse strand, counting down.
AGAGCAAACAAATAAAAGACTTGAATATTGATGTAATTCACACTGCCTCCGAATCAATGTAACACTATTCTAGGGCATGTAAAGTGATCCATAATATTTGTTTCTGTTGAACGTGGGGAAGGAACTTTCATACAAAGATGTTACACATGGTATGCTCATCAGCCATGAGGAAGCCCACGACAAGATGGTCGAAACGTCGGCAACACAGCCTTCGACGCGGTGTCACCCGGACAGCCAAGATCATGCACATGACTCTGGCCGCGGAAGCCTACGACTTCATGAAATTGTCCCAGCTGATTAATTACTTTCTGGATCTACACCTCTTGACTACTTACGCCATCGGCCGTTCCACGAGGCCATTCTAACCTCTCTAGACAAACCCGTTTGCATCTGACACACAACTATCTCGGGGAGAAGAGAAGCTTCAGCTCACTACAGATCACAGCCCAAGCCACGCGGAACGCTTGCAGCCGTTTGAGAATTTCATTTCTTCCAGAATACACTATAAATATTCAGAGCTAAAATATTTCTGATTGGTGTAGTTTCTGCAGAATTGTGGGCCACGATCTTCAAATTATGGTAATTTTTGTATCACTCTATTCTCACTATTGTTTTCACGATATCTACAACAAAATTGAGCTTCCTATTAATATCGATACCTGGATGCGAATACATTTTTATCGTGTATGCTACCGTCTGCTTCTCCGATTGAAAGCATTGACAGTGGCCACTTGCACGATTTGCTAAGTCACTAAAATGTTCCCCTACTTGCACAAACGAAGCTCCTCGCAGCATTAAAAACGTAATTATATCTTACATATAAACATACAACCGTAATTAGAGAATATTGCTCAATATATCCAGATTCTGTGTTTTAAGAGCGCACAGCATACTACCTGGCTCGCCATATGGTCAATGATTGACAGCGACAAATACTCAGGGACCACAGCCATAAAACAATGTCGGTACGGGCAAAAATGTCACGGCCTTGTGGATATTACAGTTAAGCAGAGCGTCGATAGCCCAAGATTCTGGTTGCTACCAAAGAACAATGCTGGAAAACGATTATGTACATTGTCAAAAATAACATTAAATTTAATGTAGATTATTGTATGACTGTACATAAATCTTAATGTACCTTCCACATTAAAAGGAGATTATACTTGTACATTAAATTTAATTCTTTAATTGAAATAAATCCATATTTAATGTAAGACTGCATAAAACGTAATGTATCTTGTACATTAAAACGAAATTATTTGTACATTATATATATACACATTTCGCGACATTCAATATTCTTAGTTGTGCTGTGTTTTTGCAACGTTTGTCTGATGTGCGGTCGCATCTGACTTTATTTTGCGAGCGGCTTAGGAAATTCCGAACCCTTCCGGTCCCTTGCAGCAAGACAAAAGGATGACGGTTTCCCAGCCTGCCTATTTCAGGTACTCAAATGTTTCGAATTCTGAAGTTATTGTAGTTGTTTTCTTATGTGTTAAATTAAGAGTAGTTTTTTCTAAAACGTGTGCAAAATCAAAGAAACGTCACACCGTTTTGATATAAAAGCGTGTGAAACTTATGAATATTATTCTTCATTTCATTGTCCTCATCATACCAGTTTCCTAGAGTGGTTTGCGGTTAACATCAAGAGACGTTGAAGCAGTTCAGGCATATTTGGTTTGTTAAGGTTAAGTCAGATTAAAATAAACTAGTACTATTTTTATAATATTATTTTCGTTATTAACATTATTTAATATTATTTTCATGAAATGTGAAATTTGTAAATCTCCACTATAGATTCACGTGTGTGCTGCAGATTGCAAGGGACTGTTTAAATATAACAATGCACCAACCAAATTAAGACAAAAAACTGATATTCTGGAAAAGAGTGTTACATCGTAAGTCCAAAGTAAATAACTGTAATACTGGAACAAAAAGTTCCACTATTTTGTAAAGACGTTATTCACGGTGTTATAATATTATTTGCCAGCTATTACATTCTTAGATATACCTATTATGCAAAATTAGTAACAACCATCGGGTTTATACCAATCTAGGTTGGAGTTATGAGTATTACGCGCTAAATATAAAATATTACGCACTAAAATATTACGCCCAAAAAATATTACGCACGAAATTAAAAATAATGTTTCATTAAAAAAAAGTATTATCGATAGAACATTTGACAAAAATGTAGTTACATTATATCCTTGAAAACTTTTAATAAATTGGCAATTGGTCTCAGTTTTACGTAACAGTAAAATTGCATTGAAGAGATCCATGTCAAAATGGATATAGTTAAATAGAAAATGGATCCTTTCGAACCAAATAGTTTTTTTGATTTAGTAATTTCTAAAATGACCAAGGAAGAAGATAGGGAACATTCTATAATTATAATATTACCATATACTAATAATATTACTAATAGTTTTGTTTCACATTAAATCGATTTTCTTTCTAATTTTGTTCTTTAATTGTGTATGCATCTTTCTCCTTTTTCTACTCAGTTTCTTACTGCAAGCAAATACATTCCCTCAATCACTTTTATTGTTATTTTTTCAACTGTGTAAAAAGGTAATGCTGAATATTATTTATTAACACTAAAATTATTACATTCTAGGAAATTCCGAAAATAAATCACAAGACAAAACGGACCCAAAAAGCAGGTGGAAAAAATGCAGTTTTTAAATTGTCCTAAAATATGGACAAAATACATCAAAGAGTACTTTGTAATAAGTTGCAAATTTTTCATTTCTCAAGTGCTGATAGTTTTGTATTTTTGAATAGAATAAATTTTTGTTAATTAATGAAAGTAAAATATTTATTCATTCTGCCATATTCAATAAATAAATGATATAAATACACTTTTGGTAAAAGTAATTCAATAATATTTTATATAAATGTCAGTGGAATAAATACAGAATATTTGAAATAATTCAACCCTTTTCATAACAGATCCCTGAAAACAAATACCCAAAAAGTAATGTAAACGCGTGCAAATTAATGCAAACAATGTCATTGAAATAAATGTACACGTGAGTTAAAAGTAAAGTAATAAGTACATTGAAAATAATATACATATGTACATTAAATATAATGTACACGCACAGTAAATTTAATGTACACGCACAGTAAATTTAATGTACACGCACAGTAAATTTAATGTACACGCCCAGTAAATTTAATGTACGCGCACAGTAAATTTAATGTACACCCACTGCAAATTTAATGTACACGTACTCCAAAGTTACTGTACGGTTCATTAAATTTAATGTGTGTTCATGATAATTACTTTCATGTTCTTTAAATTACTATTACTATTAAAATACTATTAAAAGTGATATAGAAATTTCTGACAGTTTACATTATTTGGTGGAAAAAAGAAGCTTTTATGTATTATCTCAACGTCTTGGTGGAGTGAACTGAATGAGTCTTTATAAAGTCCACGCATACCTATGCAATCCCTTCTGCAAATGTAAAAGTGGAAAACTCTTTCTTCTTCCACATCTGTAAGAACGGAAAAATGTGTTAGTGTACCGATTTTATAAGAATTCAAAACACTGAGCATGACTGAATTAGAGCTTTTGCACGCCCCTTCTCTACTACTGGATGAACAAGTGTCAATCTTTATATATCCTATTCTCAAAATATCTTAGTCAATAGATAACGGTCATATGTTCACATTTTTTAATATACCGGCATTTACGAGTACCGTTCTGCGAATCGTGAACGAACCTTAACAAACAAACTATAGCAAAACATGTAAAACAGTAATACATTGCTCCTTCTCAGTGTATATGGATTAAAAAATAATTGTAACAACGTAGCAACGAATTTTTAGAAAATTAATTCTTCGGAAATAAAATTCTCTGATCTTATCAACAAATAGCAGATTTAATCATTCACTGTTGCCGTTTCCAACTACTACGCTTTTTCGACACCCTGGGCAGAAGCACTTCCACAAGGAAGGCTGTGGCGGCGACACCCAACCCTACGGCCAGCACATAGGCCGCGCCCGCTATCTGCTGAACCCTTAAGGGCCGAGGCGCTTTGGCTGGCCCCGAGGGCCCTTGCGCCACGATGACTCCGGCCACCGCCATGTGGTGGCGCTGCGCTCTGTCCCAGTGATCGTACAGCCCCGCCCCCACCACACGCTGCACCAAGTCGTTGAACGCCGGAAGGAGCGGAGACTTCTTGCGCAGCATGAAGGCTAAAAGTCCGGGCGGATTCACGCACTCCGGGACGAGGTGCACAATTGTCTCACCCTCGACCATAAGTGCCTCACGTCGAGACATAATATTGTAAAACAATGTGTGGAGCTGAATCCCAACATTTTCCCCGCGAATAATCCTACGCATGATACTATTTACATCGATGTCTTTTATATCCCTTAGTTTAAGTCGGATATCTCGCAGCGCTTGCATGGCCTCAGGGTCCTCGTAGATGCTCGACATGAAGCTGAACGCGTACACATCGTCCAGGACTCGCGCTACATCTGCCAGGGAGTTCAGGTCAGCGAGCCGCGGTGGCGCCGTCAGGAAGCCCAGCAACTGGCCCTGGTAGGCGTGGATGAGCACCAGCGAGAACAGCAGCAGCGCCCCCAGCAGCGCGCGGTGGGGCAGAGAAGCTCCGGCGTCGCTGCTGCAGGCGCCCCAGCAGCTCACCTCGGCCACGTCGAGTGCGGCGCGAGCCAGCACCGCTCCTCTGCCGTCTCGCAGCTGCATCTGCGCTCCATTGGGTGAGTAGATGAACACGGAGAAGCGAGCCAAGATGGCGGCGGACATGGAGATCAAAATGGCCGTCCACGCCTGCGACGTGAATGGAAGAAGCAACACTTTCCCGAATGGAACTGCCGGTGCACGGCGTACCACGATGCAAAACGGCCCCTGCAGAACAGGAACGGTATAGTCTCCGAATTGATACTTGTCGTGTGTGTAGTACATTGTGTTGGCTCCTACGTCCACGGCGCCACTTTGAATTAGGCCTATTTCACCATCGTATGTTCCGTTGGTGCTTATTCCAAATGTATGCGTGCTTTTGACGAGCTGCAAATGCACGCCTGTTTTTTCTTCAAACAAATCAAACAACCGAAGGCAGGGGCCATCAAATACCTTTTCTCCATGTTTGTTAAGCCAATAATAATTTGTGACAGCATCGGATTGTGCTCTACTGTAGACACTGTGATTGCGAAAGTAAACAGGTTGCTGTGCGAGGCCCGGCTTCTTATTTTCGTTATGCTTGTCTTGGTGAAGTACCAAATGTTTTAGCGGAAAGGAATGAATGTAGAGAAAGTTACTAGTCATTATCCCCAAAATAAGCAAGACAGCATTTATAAATTCCATTGCAAATAATATATTGTGTTAATCCTTGTAGACGTACTACGGAGTCACGATACAGAAGTCAACTGTAATGTGCGACCCGAAAGTTCTTTTGCAATCAATATTAGTTTTCTAATGACCTGGCTGTGAACTCGCACGTATTTGTCTCTAAATGTTTTATCCTAAAAGAATGCTTCATTAGTGCACACGAAACATTTCGTGCCCTTTTATTTTGAAGACTTCTTTTGAATGAATGAGATTCCACCATTTGGGCGAACCAGATGCATCTTTTTAAAAAAATAGATCAAAAACGTAAAGGAAGAGTTAGAGAGAATCAGATCGAAGACATGTTGCAAGGTCAGTCATCGCTCAGAGCCACTACTGTACAATCAAATAAAACCAATTTGAATATTTAGTACTCATTTATTTCCTAACAAAACTAATTTTATTGGAATTTTTAAACACTATATTCAGTTGTGATGGGTTGAAAGACTCTTCTATTACACGGAGTGTCAGCGAGAGTGCGTTCCCATTGTGTGACAATTTTACATTCTCGCACACCATTTTCAAATCAATGATGCCTTATTTTTCGTGTCGAAGCTCAGACCATTAAGCCTACACTGTCTAGCACTCGGGCGACGAAGCAGTCTATTTGAATTTTGCAGAGAGCCTTCTTTTAGACTTGGAAATATTTTACATGCAGTAAATATTCTACATGAAACAGCCGGCGAACGAAGGATTTTGTCATCTTTCAAAATCCACGTCGTTGATCGGGTTTGAACTTGGGTATAACATTGAACTTGGGTATAACAGTCCAACACGCAAACCCTTACAGCTTAGAAGCCATGATTATATACTTAGTGAAGAGAAATGTCTTTAAATCAAAACGAAAAAGAATTAGACCACCTCCTTGTAATTCACAGATTGGATTATCTTCTTTTATACCAATATTATGCCCCGCTTTATAGTGACAGGTCTATACGGGTAGTATCAGTAAAGTGTCGTGGATTGTTGGTAGAACCTCTACTTTGAATCGCAAAGTATGAAATAGTATAATAATACTGTAGACCTAATTGGGAGGATCATATTTATTTGAGTAGAAATACTATTTTTAATTTAATTATTTCACCCTATTGTTGCAATTTCAAATAGAGTGTGCTAAACGGATAGTTTATACTGTGATTATCGTTTTATCTTTCCTGTTTATCTTGTGTACCCTCCTGGATGGCTCGTTGGTTGGCGTAACCGCTTTCCACGGAAACACCCCGGGTTCGATTCCCGGCCAAGGCAGGTTATAACTGTGCGCTCTCTTTACAAATATGGCAGTATCTATTGCTGTGTGATGATAAGCAAGCCCATCCTAAAGTTGTGAAGACCAGAATATACGTTGGAGGGACGCGTTCATGCTAACTACACGAACCCCTTATTCCATGGCCGAGAGGATGGGTCGCCACTGCATTGGTTGGCCAAGGTCCGTAGCGGGCTGTCGGGCCAAGAACTGAACAGGACAGTTTATCTTTACTACCTGCGTAACTACTCTCCCTACAGTTTACTGGACAATGAGTCACTCTTATTCTTCTGCTCCCTTTCCACTGTCAAAATATTTGGCGCAACTGAAGTGGTACATATTGAGTCAGTGGCATGCAGGTGTGTTTAGAATGAACTGCACAAAGCCACACCTTCATCTGCATTATCTGTTCCAAGAAACATGATGTAACAGGGTCACTGTTATTTAGAGAGTTAATGCAACACTTTGCCAAAAGCGTGACTAATACCTTTGAATGCAACAATGAAATTTTTTGTTTTTCCTCAAATGCTTTACTGCGCTTTTGCATGAAAGGTATAAGGGAAAATGTTGTCTCTGAAGAATGAGTGCGTGTGACTCAATGTGCAACCGCCAGAACGAGCACTCACAAAATGCATCGGTTAATTAATTGTGATTTCGTCAACCACTAGGGTCATTAGTCACGTAAGTGCAGTGGATGTTTTGCTGGGAGATGGCGGTGGTCTTCCATCCCCCTGCATGGTGAATTCCGGTGCCGACCGAGCTGGACTGGGCTAGCGGGAGTTTTCCCAACTAGGTATTTCCCACCAGCGAGGCACCGAACCAGCCGGGACAAGCCCTATGCTTCCAACCGATCTCACGGCATGTGTAATAGTGTAGTGCATGTTAGTGTGTGTGTGTGTGTGCGCATGTAAGATGTGAGGATAGGAAAAGAGTTAGGAAAGATCGCGCGCGGTCCGTGGCCCGTTTGTTAGGGTACTGCTCCGGCATTCACCTGGTGATCGTCGGAGAAACAACGCAAAACTACCGATCAGAGCAGCCGGCCTCTAGAATTCTCTTCCTGACAGCCACTTAATCCAACTCAGCTGACAAGCTAGTGTTGAATTTCCTGCCACCGTCGGGACAGAACCTTGGACCTCCCGGTCACGAGGTCAGTGACATCATTTGATGCCTTGAGCCATACAAATGGGTTGAAAACATTAATCTTATATTGACGAAATAATTCCAACGCTATTCGAATACTTACACACGGCAGTTGAAATACTTTCATATTCCACTGTGAATTTCCGCAAAAATTCACGAGAGCAAAACATGTATTATGTTTCATTCCGAGCAATAGCACTCTCAGTTGAAGGCTAAGGACAAGTCGATTAGATGATCTTGGAGTCTTTATCTGCGTTGATGAAGGTTTCGTGTACCATTGACACCTGAATGTCATTGTCTAAAATTTTATTGGAATATACCATGGCGCATTGCGGCAGATTATAAAGTTTTTGAACTGGAATCTCTGTAGAATCTCTATGATCTCTTAGGACTGGTAATTCTGGACTTTTTTTGGCTCATGGACTTTTTTCAGGCTAATGGACTTTATTCAGTCTAATGGACTTTATTCAAGATTAGATCACTGATTATTTTTTACCGTTTGTTAAATCACAGGCTGGATCATAGGACGGATGCTTTACATACGCCTGAATATGCCGGCGTTCAATTTAGAGACGGCCTTATGTATACGTGCAAAAAACACTATAATCTCAATCAGTAACGTCGCACACACACACACACACACACACACACACACGCACATATTTGTGACACCCGAGTACTGAAATGTTAATGTCAAAACTTTAGCTTGATTAAACACTGATCGTTGCGCTCATTTGAGAAAGAAATACTACGCTTTTTTGATACCACCGACTTGGGTAGCTCTCGGCGACCTCCCGAGCTGCAGAACTGGGGTTGCTCTTGCGTTCTCCAAACATGCACTACATGTCGCAAGTCTGATACGTCACATACGATTCTTTTGCTATACTAACGGCGCACAGCAAAGTGTCTCAAATGCTCGACATGTGACTAAAATTTTGCAGCAACAAATACTCAGTAACGTCAGCAGTGAAAGCAAGCCTCAAAAGGCGTCGACTGCAAAGGCATTGCTTGTATTAGCTTAAATTAGTCCATCGCATTAATACGTTCTTAGTAGTGACCGATCAAGACACTACTGTTTAGATTACGTACTCTATTTATGAAGAAACGTACTTCGATGTTAGAGTCCAAGATTCAATGGAGTGGCTTAAGTCAGTTATTTTATAAAAACAAGGCCTACATTTGCGATAACTCTCATATATACTTAACCAAATGACACTTACTTTAGGAAGCTTCTAAATGAAGCAAAAATTATGATAAAGAAATGTTTTAAACCGCTTTAGAAATGTCGAATATCACTGAATTGAAGTGACTGAAGGTCACTTCTCCTCTCTGGTGTGGAGCAATTCCTGAAAATTGAATTAAAAGAAACCCAAAAGAACGCATTTAAAACTGTGTCATATTATATAGGATATTGTAGAAGATATTATCATATCTTACAGTCCAAGATACGCAAAATTAGGTCACGTAAAATAAGGCATTAATTCAATTCAAGCTATCAAAAACATGTATTCAAACACTAGCGCTTTCAAGTAATGCAGAACTCATATCAAGAAAGTATTATTTATCTGAATTGAAATATTAGAATGTTTCGACTAACTTTCTTGCATTTTTATAGAATACTATTAATATTAAGAAAGCGAAACACATGATAAGTAATTAGATATGGAGTCTTTTCGATACTGATTTCAATTATTTTCTATTCCTGCGTTTGAAGGAGTTCTCCCACAAGTTCAGCAAAAGTACTTCAACGAGGAAGGCTGCCGTGGCGGCACCATATCCAACGCCCAGCACGCTTGCCGCTCCTGCTATTTGCTGCACCCTCAGGGGCAGTGGAATTTTGGCTGACCCCGAGGACCCGTCCACTGTGATTACTCCGGTGACCACCATCTGGTGGCGCTGCGCTCGCTGCCAATGGTTGAACAGCCCCGCCTCCACCACCCGCAGGACCATATCACCGAAGGCCGGGTACAGAGGGGAGTTCTTGCGCAGGATGAATGTTGCAAGCCCTGGCGGATTTACGCACTCTCTGACGAGATGAAAATTGTGCTTACCCTCAACAGTGAATTCTGCACTACTAGACCATAAGGAGAATAAGATTGTGGGTATATGAAGGCCAATGTTATCCCCTCTATTAATTCTTCCCATGGTGCTAATCGCATCGTTGAATTTAATTTTCTTCATTTTCCGCCGGATATCTCTTAGCCCTTGCCTGGCATCTGAGTTTTCGTTGATGCTCGTCAGAAAGCTGAACGCGTACACATCGTCGACGACCCGTGCAACATCTTCCAACGAGTTCAGGTCAGCGAGATGGGGCGGCGCCGCCAGAAAGCCCAGCAACTGGCCCTGGTAGGCGTGGATGAGCACCAGCGAGGAGAGCAGCAGCGCCCCCAGCAGCGCGCGGTGGGGCAGAGAAGCTCCGGCGTCGCTGCTGCAGGCGCCCCAGCAGCTCACCTCGGCCACGTCGAGGGCGGCCCGAGCCAGCACCGCTCCTCTGCCGTCTCGCAGCTGCATCTGCGCTCCATTGGGTGAGTAGATGAACACGGAGAAGCGAGCCAAGATGGCGGCGGACATGGAGATCAAAATGGCCGTCCACGCCTGCGACGTGAACGGAAAAAGCAACGCTTTCCCGAATGGAACTGAGGGTGCACGTCTTATGACGATGCATAACGGCGTCTCGTAGACAGGAAAGGTGTAGTCGGCAAACTGATACTTATCGAGAGTATACGCCGCTAAATTGGCTCCGATGTCCACTGCACCACTTTGAATTAGACCTATTTCACCTCCGTATTTTCTGTTGGTGCTTATTCCCAATGTATTCTCGGAGGGTTTGACAAGCTTCAAATGCACTCCCTTCTTGTTTTCAAATAAATTGAACAATTTAAGACATGGGCCGTCAAAAACTTTTTCCTTTTCTTTGTTAAGCCGAAAGTAGTTTAAGATAATATCGAAATGTGCTCTACTGTAAACACTATAATTTTGAATAGATTGTTCATTTAGTGCCTGTACTGTGTTCTCCTTATGTTTATCATCTATATGAACAAGATTTTTTAATGGAAATGAATGATTGCAGCCATGGTTTCTTGGCAACATTAACAAAATTATCAAGAAATCAGTCATACTAAATACCGTTACAAAGAACCGTTAGAATGTGCAATCCATCTAGTCACTGAGCTATCTGTAATACTTTTCGTTTCAACGTAAAACTAAACTATATTTGCAATCGATAAACCTTTTACAGATAGCATGTGAAATAAACTGAACCGTTTTATTTATAAATGTGTCCTTTTTAAAGGAACCTGAATTACTGCTCACGAAACATTTCGTGAGCTTTATTTTAACACTCGGTTGATAGAAATGGCACTTTCCTACTTATGAAGTAAAATAAATTTTGCAAAAAGTATTTGGAAACTTTGAAATTAGTATCAGAGTATTAGATTAGAGAAATATTGCAAGATAATGTAGTGATATTTATCACACGAAGATAGTTTTGATTATGAAAATTAGCTTCAACAAATCAGTGGTATTTAAATCAGTAAAATGCATGATGGATGGAACACATCAACACGATGTTTTGTTGACATTGCAGTATTGAGAACTAACTACAAGTTAATAAATGTGGGCCACAGACTGGGGCAGTTTATGAGTACTACTTATGGTTTCTTTACGGAATACAGAGAAAGTTATGCTACGATACAAACGGCGATTTTTTGACAAAAACCTTGTATGTGTTTACAAGAAAGGGAATAAATACTATTCCAACGTATATTAAATTACTTCGTCTAACACGTGTGGCGTCATATCTGTCGCCAGTACAAACGTATTATATTAGCCATGTGGACAGCCCTGGCGGAAGTGACGCGGGGCTGCACAAAGGTATGCCGTGTCGTGAATGCAGGTTTGGGAACCCCAAAGCCGGCGGAGGAGCGCTGGCGGGCACTGCGGGTGACGCGCTTCCGTCAACCTGCCACAGGGTATATAAGCAGAATTCGACTTGAAAGCAGTCTTCTATTCTTATGATTCTTCAGAGGTGAGCGCGTCGGTAGGGCGTCGTGAGGGTTGTGCGCGGCGTTGCATTGTAATGCATAGGCTACCGAGGCGGGGAATCGAAGCCGGCGTGCTACGTCGTGACAGCAGGTGCGGCATACTCGCATGTATGCTCGCGTAAGGTACTGGTGCATCACACCGGGGATGGTAATTAATTATCGGGCCAGCGGTGGTGGTAACCAGGGAAAGTTCCTTCTTGTAACGGTTAACTTCAATTGTAAATATTGTATATAGTGTTTTGGTGTCGGAGTATCTTTCTTCTAATAAATACTAAATATTTACAAGCCGTTCACGTCTGTAATTATTTGCCCCGGCAAAGACGCCACAGACGTAGGAGGGATAGAATGGTGGCAGCGGTAAACGAACTACCACGCACGTAGAATGGTGGCAGCGGTAAACGAACTACCACGCACGTGTAGTGTAAGCAGCGGTTAACGAACTACCACGCACGTGTAGTGTATGCAGCGGATAACGAACTACCACGTAGGTGTAGAATGGTGGCAGCAGTTCAAGAACTACCACGTAGTATAGTGTAGGCAGCGGTTCAGAAACTACCACGCAAGTGTAGTGTATGTAGCGGTTCAAGCACGCAGTTTATGGTTAGTAAACGACCACGCAGTTGTGTATGTGCGGTGTTTGTCTGTGGTAGGCAGCATCACACGGAAGCACGCCAGGAACGGCAGGTAGAATAATTACGCCAGTAAGGGGCTTCATCCGTCCATGGGTAATTAGTGAGCGTAGAAGGGATAGAATTCTGCGGTTCACGTTCTAGGTTCATCGGTAGTGTAGCAACAGCTATAGAAACGAACAAAACACCCAGCAGGTAGGGCGCTTAGTACCAGCGGGACAGTCATCCAGAACAGCGGATCGTGCACGCGGAAGTGAAAGTAAATTTGGCCGCAGGTATCCGCCGGAGAAAGATTAAATAGTGGGCGAGCGAGCAGGACTGAGCCAGGGAACAGTTTCGACGTACAAATATTCATAGTGCGCGAAATTAAGTAAAACGCGAACGAAAACGTGCGAGGACATCGGCGGGGCGAAACTTCAAGAAGAAGGACGGGAAGGAAGGACGAGTTGCAGCCAATCCATCCATCTCATCACGACATCCGTCAGCGCCGAACGTGCACGCATAAGCAGCAGGAAGCAGCCACGTGCAAGCAGTGGAATCTGAGGGTAAGTGTGTTCTTTTGCAACGCGTAGGGCACTGTTCGAAAGCAATGGCGCATTTACTGAGATTTCGAAAGGAGGGAATGATCCGAATCGCCAGGGATTTAGGAATAGAATTAGATGGATCGGAAACAAATCCGACTTTAAAGAAATTAATAGTAGAGCATGAGGATTATTCCGTTGAATTAACGGAGGAATTGGGGCAACAGCACGAAAGAGATAGGAAGGATAGAATGCTGGCAGAGGAAAGAGATAGGGAGGATAGGAGAATATTAGAAGAGAGGCAATATCAGTTAGAACTTGCGAGAGTGCAAAATGCCCAGACGGGCGAAACAAATTCTGAGATTCGTTCGGAAGCGCGCTCGGAACACGCGAGAGAATATATTAGAATAGGCCAAATAATTGGTAGATTTAAAGGAGAGCAGGACGACATCACTTCTTATCTGAGCGCGTTTGAAAGCCAGTGCAGGCAATTGAAAATCTGCGAAGAAGATTGGGTTGTGAATTTAATAGGATTACTTCCGCATAATGTTAACACATGGCTTACTTTAGATGAACAAGAAGAAGCGTTAGATTATGGGGAGTTGAAATTGAAATTATTAGAATTGTACCGGTTTGATGCCGAGAAATTCCGGCAGTTGTTTAGGAAACATAGCAAAAACGGAGCGACTTGGAGCATATTCGCGAGGGAATTGCTAAACTATGCCAGAGAGTGGGTAGCGGGACTTAAAATAAACACATTCGAGGGTTTATTGAATTTGATCGTGGCCGATCAAATGAAGCATAAAGTTCCAGGGGATATGCGGGAACACTTTGTGGATAAATGGGCCGAATTTTCGAATCCGCTTGAGTTCGCGAAAAGATTAGATGCGTACGAGAATGCGCGGCAAGAGTGGAAGAAGCCACAGTTACCATCTTTCCGGCCGGAAAGAACATTCCGGAAAGAACACGGAAACAACAGGGCACCTGTTGCTCCTCACGTGGCCCCCAAGCCGGCAGGAAGTACTAATGGGTTAGAGAAACATAGCGCGAAGAAAGAATTCGAGGCACCTTATGTCCGCAAGTGTTATGAATGTCAGTCGACAACGCACTTGATAAAGAACTGTCCGCGGAAACAGGGCAATCAAGTAAATCACGTGTGTGAACCCGAGGCAAGGGAATTCTTGAGGCAGCACATTGTGGCAGGGACCGTGAATGAACAACCGACTGAGATCTTGAGAGACACGGGCGCGTCATTTGATCTAGTATCCGCGAATCTAGTCACAGATCGTGATTATACGGGCGAATCGGTCTGGATCAAACAGCCGCTTCATTCAACTGCCATTAATTTGCCGGTGGCGGAAATTCGCCTAAATTCAGAATTAGGTAATGTAGTCACTAGGGCCGCTATAGTGCCGAAGGAAAACGAACTTAGTTATTATCTATTAAGTAACAGAACGTATCAACTTCTGCAGGATATTAAACAGGGCTTAGTAGAAGAACAAACTGTGAACATGGTTACGACGCGAAGTAAGGCTGCGGTGGAAGGCAGAACAAAAGCAGAGGATTCGGGGAATTCGCAGGTAAAATTGCCGGAGGCGGAAGGCGACCTGACAGAAAAGCCGGGCGAAGACGAGCATGAGCCGTCGGAGGAATTCCCGGAAATCTGTCTGTTAGCAGACGGAGAAGAATTAGAATTGGCAGTGCCGATCGCTGAAATGTTGAAAGTAAATACGGAACAATTCAGCGCGGTGCAGAAGGGAGATGAGAGTGTAAATACTTTGTTTGAAAAGTATAAGGATGTAAGAGCAGAATCGGAAAGAGATACCTATTTTGTTAGGAATTCATTATTATTTAAGAAACGGAAGAGCAAAAAAGGCGACATTTATGAAATGTTAGTTGTGCCCGGTAAATTTCGTGGGCCTATATTAAGGATTTGTCATGAAGTTGTCAGTGCTCATCTAGGAATCGCTAAATCAAAGAACAATTTGTCTAAGCACTTCTTCTGGCCAAATTGTTTTAAAGAGATGGAGCAATTTGTGCGTTCATGCAACAGCTGCCAGCGCGTAGGTCATAGTGGTGATCGGAAGAAGGCACCTTTAGTGTTGGTCCCCACTATAAGAGAGGTCTTTTCTCGATTAAATTTAGATACGATAGGCCCGTTTCAGAGAAGCAGTACCGGAAATGTCCACGTACTTACTGCTATTTGTGTTGCGTCGAGGTTCCCCGAAGCAATACCGATTCCAGATCTTCAAACTCCTACTGTAATTGATGCGCTTTTGCAGTTGTTCAGCAGAACCGGTTTCCCACGGGAAATTCAAACAGATCAAGGCCCGTGCTTCAGAAGCACGCTGATGGCAGAATTCGCAAATAAATTTGGAATTAAATTGATCCATAGTTCGGTTTATCATCCGCAGACCAATCCGGTTGAGCGTGTAGATAGTACTATGAATAGGCTGTTCAAAGTTCTGTGTCTTGAAGCTGGAACTGACTGGGAAAAGCAGATCCCGGCCATATTGTTCGCTTTAAGAACAAGTTTTCACGAAAGTTTTGGATTCTCGCCCGCAGAATTAGTATTTGGTAGGAATTTAAGGACTCCTATTACGTTGCTTTACGAGAATCTCTCTGGAATAGAGCCGGAAAGTAGCGAAGTAACGGAGTATATATTTCGT
Organism: Gryllus longicercus; assembly: GCA_038098605.1. Lineage (NCBI taxonomy): Eukaryota > Metazoa > Arthropoda > Insecta > Orthoptera > Gryllidae > Gryllus > Gryllus longicercus. The sequence continues at coordinate 47,911 of JAZDUA010000528.1, read as the reverse complement.
CTGGCAAATAGATTGAAAGTAATTAGAGACGCAGCTCATGAAAAACTATCGGCACTTCAGGTGAAAAGAAAAACCTGGTATGATAAGAAAGCAGTGATACGCACATTTAATGTAGGAGACAAAGTATTAGTGTTTGCTCCGAACAAGGTACGTAAATTATCTGTGCAATGGATAGGACCGGGAGAGATAGTAGAGAAGGTGTCTGACACGAATTACGTCATTCAAATGCCGAACAAAAGTACAGGCAAGGTATATCATGTCAATATGATCAAAGCATACGTACAAAGGACAGAGTATGTCAACATTATTGTCAATCAAGAACAGATAGGTGAATTTATGGAGGACGGAATAGAGAAATACGCCTTAAAATTAGAACCGGAGGAATTTGATGTAGAGGCAATGCTCGCAGGCAGAGAAATGGAGCCGGAAGGAAGTGAAAGGCTGAGAGAACTTGTAATTGAGTTTAGGGACATCTTTTCTGATAGGCCAGGGCTCACTAAAAACGTTCAGATGGACATCGAGTTGCTGGACGAAAATGCAAGGGTGAGGAGCGCTCCGTATCGCACGTCACATCGCCAAACTAAAATCCTCCAGGATGAAATCACGAAAATGCTAAGGGATGGTATCATCGAGCCTTCAGATTCTGATTTCACATCCCCCATGATTTTGGTGGAAGCACCCGGAAAAAAACCCAGGCCATGTATTGACTACCGCAAGTTAAATCAGGTTATTCGTACTGAATATTTTCCGCTTCCGAGTTTAGCCGAGCGTATTGAAACAGTTGCGAGGGCCAAAATCATAACCACAACGGACTTATGTAAAGGATTTTGGCAGATCCAAATGAGCGAGCGCGCTCAACGGTATGCCACCTTTACGACAAAATTCGGGTCTTATAAACCCCTCAGGATGCCTTTCGGCATCAAAAATGCACCATATGTTTGCAGCAAGCTTATGGAGGCATTACTGAAAGATTGCGCGGAGTTCGCCGTCCCATATATGGACGACATAGCAATCTTTAGCGACAACTGGGATGATCACTGCAAACATCTCAGAATCGTATTCCAAAAGTTACGTGAGGCCAATTTACGCGTGCAACCGGCGAAATGTAAGTTCGCTAGGAAATCGGTTACGTTCTTAGGATACGAGATTGGTAGTGGTCTGATGAGACCAAATGAAGCCAAAGTTCAAGTAATAAAAGAATATCCACGGCCTACGACAAAAAAGTAAATCCGTAAATTTATAGGTCTGATATCGTATTATAAACGGTTCATCAGAAATTTCTCGGAGAAATCAGCTGCGCTCACTGATCTATTGAGGGGAACACATAGGCAAGGCAAAATCCGGTGGTCGGAAGAGTGCGAAAACTCGTTTATACAGCTTCGCGACGCACTGTGTCAGGGGGCAGTCACACATGCACCTGATTTTAGTAAGCCATTTTTACTGCAATGTGATGCGGCACTTAGGGGAGCAGCCATTGTGTTATCACAGTTAGATCAGGAAGGGAATGAAAATCCGATTCTTTTTCTCAGTAAAAAATTATCAGACGGGGAATTAAAATGGAGCACCACGGAGAAAGAGTGTGCGGCTTTAATTTGGGGTTTAGGGAAGTTGCGTTACTATTTAGACGGTAATGTTTTGCTAAAGATAAAAACTGATCATAACCCGTTAGTCTGGTTACAACAGAATGCTGGGAATAATCCTAGATTGCTTAGGTGGTCTCTGGCGATTCAGCATTACAACATTATCATAAGCCATAGGAAAGGGATATTAAACGTAAATGCTGACATTCTCAGTAGGGTGTTTGAAAATGAGCGCCAGACAGTGTCCGAAGTTGTAGAGGGGCACACTGCACCCGGCAATGCCGATACGTGTGCGCCGAAAACACTGGAACACAGTGCAAAACAAATAGTGCAAGAAGAATGAGGTATAAGTGAATGTGATGTTTGTTGTGTTGTGTCAAGATTGAGTAAACTTTTCCCAAGAAACCTACGAAAGAATAGTTTCCAGCAAATATCATGAACCTTTGTATTCATTTATATTCATTATGGCAAGAAGAAAACTTTGTACAATCCTTCAAGAGAGAGATGTAAAAATTGTTTATTTGTTTCATTTTAAGTGTATCACTGTATGTGGTTTTAAATGTAAAACGGTAAATGTTAGTTTATTGTTGTTTTTTTGTGCATTTATCACTGTATAGGGTTTTGTCATTCAGTGTGTCAGTTTGTGTGTATAGAACTGTATATGATTTTGAATGTTTATTGATGTAATGTTTGTGGCTATATTGGTAATATTGTATGTGTCATTTTGGTAGTGGGTGTATTGTACGAAATTAATTTAATTCAAGAATTTGGTTGTAAAAGGAAAAGGAACATACTATGGTTATTTGAGGTTACCACACCAGGCTGAAAATTCTTAACAATGCATAAGAGGGACCGACCGTACGGCAAGATTTTTAATATTTCAAGTACAATGTACAATGTAGAGTAAAAATATGTCAATGGGGTAGGTTAGTAGGGCCTTCTCTGTTTGTTTCTTTATCTGTGTAATTAGCCAAGTCAGGCGCAGTTGTATATAATGTGAGCCGATCGGCCTAGGACTTTCACACTTGTGGAATTTTCCTTCTGTGTTGATTGCAACTGCGACGAAAATTCCCGGGGGGGTATAGAGGAGTTTGTGGCGTCATATCTGTCGCCAGTACAAACGTATTATATTAGCCATGTGGACAGCCCTGGCGGAAGTGACGCGGGGCTGCACAAAGGTATGCCGTGTCGTGAATGCAGGTTTGGGAACCCCAAAGCCGGCGGAGGAGCGCTGGCGGGCACTGCGGGTGACGCGCTTCCGTCAACCTGCCACAGGGTATATAAGCAGAATTCGACTTGAAAGCAGTCTTCTATTCTTATGATTCTTCAGAGGTGAGCGCGTCGGTAGGGCGTCGTGAGGGTTGTGCGCGGCGTTGCATTGTAATGCATAGGCTACCGAGGCGGGGAATCGAAGCCGGCGTGCTACGTCGTGACAGCAGGTGCGGCATACTCGCATGTATGCTCGCGTAAGGTACTGGTGCATCACACCGGGGATGGTAATTAATTATCGGGCCAGCGGTGGTGGTAACCAGGGAAAGTTCCTTCTTGTAACGGTTAACTTCAATTGTAAATATTGTATATAGTGTTTTGGTGTCGGAGTATCTTTCTTCTAATAAATACTAAATATTTACAAGCCGTTCACGTCTGTAATTATTTGCCCCGGCAAAACGCCACACACGCTTTGTTATCCACGTGTTGTAGGTCTCACTTGTTCAAAAAATTGTTTAACGGTAAAACGTCTGTTCCAGCCTGCACACAGCGTCCGTTTCTCTGCTCACTCGCCCGTACCGTGAACCATTCTAACATCTAAAATATAACAAGAAGGATTTTCGCCAAAACTGATAATCCCTGATTGGTATGACCGATGTCGCAGATCATTGAACTTGGCATGTATATATTTATTTTTTGAGGGTACTTAACCTGAAGCCCCATCATATTTTTTTTAAATGGCAATAAAGTATATCTTTACTGTTTTAGATAAAACCACGCCAATAAAAAAAACGCTTTTAAAAATCGTGGAACTAATTTTTGTTGTTTAATGTGCGTTTTACAAAATTTTTAAAATTTGTTGAGAGAAAATTCTACATTATTATTTCTATTTTTGAAAATTGCGAAAATTAACAATACATTAACTAAATTAACTAATTTTCACCGCAGTTTAGAACTCAATAAGTCCCATTATGAAGAAAGCAAAGTCTCGACACTGACGTTTGAAATTCATAATGTGTTTTCATAGTTATATTTTTTTGCAGTTATATTTTCGTAGTTATATTTGACCATGGATGTGCTACCACAGCACACAATTCTACTGTAAACACAAAAATTTTGTAAAATACCAGGGGTGGGCACCTTACCTTTTCACTTTTCTCGATACCCCCACCGACGCACAAGTTCGCCGACAGGCTGGTATCCGGATCCCGCCGGAACGCAGTTTGCCTTCACAGCATCCTCCCCACGCAATGCCTGGGTTGGGGCTGCCCTGCCAGCTCGGAACTACTAGCTTTCCAGGGTAGTACCGGAGTCTAAACAATATGCTACTCACATGCGCCGGTAACAAGTCCTTCCTCTTCGAATAAGTTCCTCACTAGCCTCCCCGAAGCCGAGGACCCATGAGTGGCTACCCACAGTAATGTCCGGGCAGCTCGGGTCCCCTTCCCGTCTTCTCACTGCCTATCGACGTATCGCCAGAACCTAGGCTACCCGACGGCGGGAGGGGGGACGCATAGGCGCCATTGACCCAATTGGTGTGTTGCCCGGCAACACTGGGTTGAATATGTGCCTACTCATTTCCTTCAACCTGCAGCTACATGATGCGAGAGGCGCCGTGAAACTCAAAGTTCTACAACTTTCCACCAGAGATCGTGACCACCTACGTGGCCGCGATCACCTCCTGCGTGGAGGTAATATGAACAAAAGTTGAGGTGTTATAATTTTACGTAGCCGTTACTAATGCAAGAAAGTATGTGCTGTTGTAGCACCACTAGTTTATTTCCTTCCAATATTGCGTAGTGTTACCTCCCTGCCCATCTCTTAACTTACTGGTTTGTTATCTGTTCCGGCTCCTGGAAAGAGATTTGCATCGTCTTATCAGTGTAATTCTTAATTTCCACTGTTCACATGATTACTATATTTAGACAGTATGTTGTTCTCTTGTGGATTAGTCCGGCTTAGGTGGCTAACGGCGTCAACTGAAATCACTATTGTTCATATGACCTGGAGGTCCCAGGCTTTGAGTCCCGACGGTGGCAGGATTTAAGTCACTATAGGAAGCTAGGTCGAATTCAGCTGCAGTCGGGAGAAGAATTTCAGCGACTGGCTGTTCTGATTGATAGTTTTTCTTGAATTTTTTTATCAACACCAGGAGAATGCTGGAGCAGTACCCGAACAAACGACAACTTAAAATTTAACGGTATTGATCCTAACTCACATTCGGAGTTTAGTAATAATTGTTTAATATGTTGAAAAAAAGCTAAGGGAGATGAAAAATGACTCTTGAGAAACGAGATATAATACCAGGATTTAAAGAGTATTTTTGACTTCAAGTAAACATTTTAGAACCAGGAGTAGCCAATAAGTTGGCAAAAAAGTTTTTGGTTTGTAGAAGAATAAATGAACTTGTAGAATCTATCTAAAGTTCTCTACGAATCTGTTTATTAAAGGCATGTCTTCCTGCTTTCAATAATTTCCTAAGAAATTTATTTTGAACTGTTTGAACTTTGTTAATGTGTGTAAAAAGCATTACACCGTATAAATGCCATGCATAAGAGAGAGAAGGTCTAATAAGAGATTTATATAAAATAATTTTACAATCAATTCTTATTTTTGATTTGTTATTTATTATAATTTTGAAATTTTGAGATATATTTTATCAATGATTTCCAAGTCAACCTTTGACTCAAATATAGTACTAAATATTTAATCGAAACTATATTTTCAAGCCAAGATATTGGAGTATTGTTAATAATAAGAGAACGCGGTTTAGTGGGTGTACACAATCTAAAACGTTAGCTTGTGTTTCACTACGATTCATTGCAATTCTCCAACATTGAGTCCATTTATTTCTGAATGACATCTTCAACCAGGTGCCATTCAGAAATATCGAAAATTAGTTTTGAAATTACCCTTTTTTAAATTAGATTTCTTTGACATTTTTGTGAAAGTTTTGGATTTCTACGCACAATCCCATACTTGAAATGTTGCCGTCAACATTGCTGAAAGTGGTCACAATAATGTAAGTACTCTGCAGTAGAACGTAACTAAATCTAGACATCACAAGTGTAATTTAAAGATTTATGAGATAATTTTCATTATGAAGCTATTCAGAACGTTTGTGAGGGTACATAAATGATTTTATTCAAATGCGCAATCTCTTTATGATCCATGAATCTACTATGATCGTAAACCACAGCCTTCATGCCGAGTCTGCCGTCTTCTTGGCATTTACGTCACAAATGTGGAGTAGGACGTCTGCTTTTATGAGCATATTTATTTTGTCACTTGCAGATAAACGTGATTGGTCATTAATACAACATCAAATTTCAAACATAAATATATCACATTCAAACAGTTAACAAGAGAATGTCTACTTAGTAAAGGACGAAGACTAAAATCATAATCGAAAATACAATACTTGTGTTTTATTCTTCTCATTAATACTGTTCCGCGAGCTTCAAATTCCGGGCAAGTCTCCCGGTATGTGTGGTAGTGTTGTGCGTGTAAGTGTATATACGTAAGGAGTAGGATAAGGCAAAAAATAGGAATGAAAGATCGCGCGCGGTCCGTGGCCCGTTTGTTAGGGAACCTACTTCTCTGACAGCTCGTGTGTATATTTATTTCGACTAGTCACAACTTTTAAAATATTAAAAATAAGGCCTTATTTTTAAGTTTAGTATTACATTTTTAAAACCATAGTTTGCGACAAACATCCCTTTATTATCAATATTTTCGTAACTTGATAGACTTGAACGACAATTTTGCAATCACGAGAGATAAAAATGTGCTAGTGAGAAGCGACAAAGCTACTTTCATGATTTTGACCACATGTAGTAAAATATTGTCCATTTCCTACATTTTAACGTTAACAAGAACACCAACGTGTAATACGATAGATTGTAAATTACAAGGAACTTGTTCATTTGGTCTGACCCTACGAGTTTGGAAAGACTAGCGCGGTCTAATCCTGACTGAAGATAGTCTGAGAAACGAGTGTTACCTGAAAGGGAGTTGTATGATCCTTTATTGTTCTGTGGTTGTATGCCTAACACAAAGCCTCCTGGTAATGAGTGAAGTGTACGACAGCAATACAAAGCATGGATCACATGTAGTTTTGCTTAGACACATTATTATTAATACTTAGCAGTAATTGTGTGGGAATATGCCTGTGGTTCTTTTCCTGCTAATTGTGTTTTTATTAATAAAAAAATTAATATTCATTAGTATTAATAAATATTCGTAACAGTAGAGTGAAATCAATATTTATATTAACGTTTTAAGTGTCGCAACAATTATCAGTTCAACTATAAATAAAATATTGTCCTATCTTCATTGTAATCGCATGCTCTGATGGAACAGAAAGCCTAATAACTCTCCCTCTTGCTCATTGTGAATTAGATAATAGAGAATACGACCAGTTTCTATTCAAACGGATATTACTGAAGTGCCGTCGGCTGCATCTCTGCTTGAGGGCATGCAGAGGCTCACGTCTAAGGACAAGCAGAAAGGCGGTGAGGTGAGCGCTCAACCCGGCTGCTCCCGCTCAGAATGCAGCACCAGTGGCAGCACAGGGAGACGAAGTGATAGTGGGGAAGGCGGTGAAGCCGGAGGAGGCGGAGGTTCAGAAGGTAGAGACGGCCAAGTAAGGAAAGGAGGTACAGCAGGGAGAGAAGGTTGTGGAGACAGAGGAGGAGAAGGAGAAGGCAGAGTAAGAGAAGCAAGAGGAGGAGGAGGAGGATGTGGAGGAGGATGTGGAGGAGGAAGAGGTGGAAAAAGAGAAAAAGAAGCAGAAGGAAAAGAAAAAGTAGATGGAGGAGGGAAGGTAAAATGTGCTGATAGGGAAAATAAGAGGAGGAAAAGAAGAGAAGAAGGGGAAGGTGGACCTGGAGGACGAGTCAGATAAGAAGAAGGATGAAGAAGAGGAAGTGGTAAATGCATAGAAGGCAGAGGAGGAGAACGAGATGAATAAGAGTGTTGAGGATATGGAGAAATAGTAGAGGTGATAAAGGCGGAGAAGGAAGGAGGAGGACGAATTAAAGTGAAGAAGGTGATATCGGGCAAGGTAGAGAAGATAGAAGAAGCGATGTAGCCAAACGAAAGCGAAGTGGAGGAGGCGGAGGAAACGAAGTGTATGAAGGAGGTGGTAGTGAAAGTGCAGGAGCAAGCGGAGAAAGCAGTGTTGAGTGTGCAGGCGACGAAGCAGGAGGAGGCAAGTCTTTAACTGTGGCGGCGGGCAAGGCGAACTCGGCGGAGGCGGCGGCAGCGGCGGCGCGCGTGGCAGGTTGCGGAGGAAGCCGCGAGGTGGCGCAGCGGACGGAGGGTCACCGCGCGCGCAGACTGCGGCGGCGGAGGGGGCGGCGGCCGCATTGAGACGGGCGCCCCGCGCGCAGACAAAGCGCCGCCAACTCGATTAGCAACCGCACCTGCCACGGGACAAAGAGCGGCGCGCGGGAGCACCCTCGCCCCGCCCCGCTTCGCCCCGCTTCGCATCGCTTCGCCTCGCTTCGTCCCGTCTCGTCCCGTCCCTCCACGCCCGGTCTCGCCTCGTCCCACCACGTCCCGCTTCTCTACCCCGCCCCACCCCGCCCCACCCCGTTCCGACCCGTCCCGCCCCGTCCCGCCCCGTCCCGTCCCGCCCCGTCCCGCCCCGTCCCGCCCCGTCCCGCCCCGTCCCGCTCCGTCCCGCTCCGTCCTACACCGTCCCACCCCGCCCGCATTGTCGCCCCGACCCGCCACGCCCCACCAACTCCCGCCACTCCTCGCCCTGTCCCGCTTCACCCCGCTTCACCCCGCTCCGCCCCGCGCCACGTGGGTACTGATGGCGGCGACGGGGACTGAAAACACTGGTTGAGAATGAGAGACGAGAATGGTGGTCAAGAAGGCAGAGTAGGCAAAGGGAGTATTATAAATATATTACAGACAGCACCTTAAGGATCGCTCTACTACATTGTCAATGTTATTTTGTATTAAAATAGTTAGCTCCGTTTTTGAAATGTGTATTGTTCAGAATGTATTACGAGTCGAGTTGGATCAAGAGGGTCATCTTCATTTATTTATTCATTCGAATAATGATATCTTATAACAGAGAGAGAATGGGAGGAAAATAGCTGGACGACTTGAAGAGAAAAGGGTGTAGAATGGAGAGCGTAGATTTCTATATTCCTCAGAAAGTAGATTTCTCTTAACTAAATACTTTTGTTCGAGTTAATATGTTTTTTGAGAGGTCTTACAAAAGCGTGTCTTCTTAGAATTTACTAATTAATTATGTCGTATAATTCGTATTTTATTTTAATTTTTGAATTGAGGAATTTTAAAAGGAAAAAATAAGTTTGGTGAATATGACAAATCCTCAAGGAATTCAATTTCTGGGAGACGTACTTGTTAGTGCATAGTAATATATTCTGACAATACAGTTAGGATCATATTATGTTGCTACACAATATGTGTTGTAATATATAAAATTAATTAGTAAATCGTATGTAAAATAATAACTATATATGTAACTTTTTTCCTAGTGATTTTAGCTAGCTGACTGCCCATTACCCGTCACATCCCAATGGGGCGCATAGTTGACCATACACTAGGCACCAACAAATTTGCTGGCTCCTCTGATCTGGGTCAGCAAAACAACCATACACACGGCGGGGCTCGAATCCTCCACCCTTCAGACCAAAGCGCTAAGTTGGTACACGGTCTAAGTCACCTCGTCCATGTGTGAAATAATTAATTAAAATGAAACAATAGGACTGTGCAAGACTAAAAGTAAATGATATTTGTTATTTGCAAAATTCTTTGCTAAATGTTTCCCCAAAACTCTTTAGTACGCGGGAAATCACAAAGCTGAAAGCAATAAATACATTCCACGTACAAACAAAACAAAAACACATGTTTGAATTTAATTTTTTCACACCATATGTTCATTCTGCTGCCACAGCAAGTGGCCATGGAGTGTGAGATTGACAAGCGGAAAAACCGGAGCACGAGGAATCAATTTGGTTTCAGATTCAAACAAATGAACTACAGTGGGTCTGAAATCACCCGATAATTGCACTTTTCCACCTTGCTATATTTACAGTTGAACTGAAGAACGTGATACTGTAATTACGAATTTCATCCAAACTCTCGATCTCAGCTGCCAGCTCCACAAACTGACGCAACTTTTTCGAAATACCAGTAGATTTTAATTGCTCTGTTTACACATTCTTTGACAGCGGTATGGTCAACGACTGAGATACAATTTTATCAGATATGAAAATACTTAATTGAGCTACGTGGAGAGAGATATAATTATTTGTTGCTAAATTTGTTTACAATAATAGACATGCTTACAAATCTATTTAAAGCATGTCATATCTCTCCGCTGAATGTATGCCCAACATAATTGAAATTCGTATTATTTCTGTTTTTGGAAGAACAATAACTTTCTTATCATTTCCACGAACTGTTGATGGATATCGTAGAGACTGCAGAATCTTTATGAAGCGTGTGGCCACGTACCCGTGCGGTTTAACCTATTTTTTGCAGGAACAATGGTGTGACGTAAGACATTCACTTCTGAAGGTGGTTTGACACAATGTGACGAATGAGGGATAGTGGATATTGGGAAGCGTACATAACAAATACGATTTATAAGATATCGACAAAAAATCCTTTAATATTCTACTAATGAATAGGAAATTACCATCACGGATGCATTGATTAGACTGTAAAATGTAAGTTATATCCCGTCTACGTTCGTATATACGGGATAATATACGTAGTATAGGGAAAGCTATGTAATGTTGCGAAAAATCAATTTTGAGATTTCAACGAAAATACACGTTTTGGGGTCCCCAGACACCGAAAAAGGGTTATATTTCTGTCACTACGTCCATCCCTTTGGTATCTGTGAACACTACTAGCGCCTAAACCATGAATACGATGTTTTTCAAATTGAAGAAACCCGTGTTCATCTGGTTTGAGTCGAAACTTTGAGATTTTGAAAAACATTCTTCAATATTTAAAGGTACTTTACATGAAGCCCTCCGAACATTTTCAAAATTGTATTAAAATCTGGTCCAAATTTAGGACAAGGTTTTACTGTTCTTTAATACTCTTAAAATAATATTTCCGTTCTACTATTAGAAAACCGAAAAATTATGAAAATTTTAAAAATATGTACTTTGGGCGGCGATAGATGGAAGCAGGCAAGAGTATGTGGCAAGTTCTAATCGCTAGCCAAATTTCAAGAAAAAAATCAAACAAAAACGAGACATGCAGAAAAGAAATGTTCGCGTGGATTATACTAGTAAAATTTATTGTGTCAGTAGTGAAAGTCAAGCAAGAGCACCTACTTTAGTTTGAAGAAGCGAGAACTGCCAAACGGTGACGCAGCTAACTCCGACGCTGTAACCCCAACGCTCAACCGAGTATCCCCACAGTGTTCTTGGTTGGCGCCTATGAATTCGGACCCTCAAGGGCTCACGAGATGCCTAATTATATTGCATTAGGGTGACGGTCCTCCACAACGCGGCAGGCGGCATTCATTAGAGGATTTTTATACAAACTGTTTGGAGTAATCTCGAGTTCCAATTAGCGCTTGATGAAGCTGTCAGACAGAGGAGAGCAGAGCCTCTGACGTCAGACCTCGGCGGGCAGTCGGTACACAAAAGGATGGTGGGCCTCTCCTGGTCTAATGGCTTGAGGGGTTTTATTAAGGCCGAGCTGTGGCGCATGGGAACAACAAGGAAATGAAGCAGAAGAGCTCGCCTTGAGCTTTTGTTCCTAGTGTTTCTTCAAAATACCTGGAAAAGTAATTCGGTATGCTTGCACATCCAATTACTATTGAAACCGACAATACAATCTTGAGGATGAATATGAAAGTCTATTTTGTAAAAGTGTGTCTTGTATTAAAACTTACAGAAACAATACTTCCACCTACACTTAAGACGTTTTTTATGGTGAAGTTATAGTCATTTTTTGAATAATTTCAAGGTAATGATCGTTGTAAGAATACATCCCAAGAAACCAGTAATAAATAATTCAATACTATGACGCGATACGACACATTCTAGCTTGATTTATTAATTATTTTGTGCGTTCGGTCGCGTCTACAGCTGTGGTCTTTAGTCCCGTAAGTGTACTGCATGTTGCATTCTGGGAGAAGGGTGATATTCTTCCCCCGTTGGAACTTGAAATTCGTTTGGACTTTCACATTGTCAATCGCCTCACATTCATCACGTGGAGACGGGCATCATAGCCAAGTAGAGGCTTTTAAAAGCACACGTGCACTTATATTAGTCCTCAATTTTCCACCGATTCTACGTTGCGCAAGCACGTCTTCCATGAATATGCAGTTTGGAGCGGGAACTCTGACACGGAAGTCCTAGGGTTGCGTCTCGACAGTGACGGAGTTTGAACACCAGCTTTTCTGCAACTGGAAGAGAATTCTCGCTGCTTTGATTGAGAGTTTCCCGTGGTTTCTCCGATCACTACCAGGCCCATGGCGAAACAGTACCCTAACAAATGAGCCAAGCACCTGGGGCGATCTTTCCCTTTTTTCTCATAAGTTCTCTCTTTGCGCAAACCCTTACTCTCATATTTGCACTCATGTCTGTAAATCACTCCAGAGGATAGAGGGCAGGGCAGTGCTCCACTGGGGAGCACAAGAAATCTGGATGGGGAAATTCCCCGAAAGCGAACATGTTGGTCTGCGATGAATCTCACCCTATGCGGGGATAGAACACCATTTTCAGCCATATTCAATGTTCTTCAATGAAATATGACGCTAATTTTCATATCAGTTGAGCATGGAAACAAATCATCCAACTATACAAGCGCATTTTCTTGTATTTAAGTAAGATATTTAAATAAAAACTCTAGAACAGTTCTTGGAATAACTTTGAAAATGTTTGAAGGGCATTGGAAAGTACCCCTTAATGTTAAATATATTTTTCAAATCCGCAGAGCTTCAGGATGAGTCTGTTCAGTAACATCCATTGTTAAACAATCTGTTTGAATTGTTTAGTCACTATTGTTGTTTGAACGCTCGAAGGGTTGTCCCTCTTCATTTGGTCGTTGGTTGCTTTGTAATCTACTATCAGAATATCATTAAATCATTGAGGAGTTGCGTAATCAGCAGATTAAACCATTTAAGGTAAAGTAAAATTATTTTTGTATTTCAGCATTATTAACGACTTTCACCGTTACAACAAATCGTTGATAAAATGATAATTTAGGGCATAGATAATGGCGTATTTGTCATTTATGGTAAGAATAAATCCAAACAATGTTTCTAAAAACCTACTTTGTCATTATAAATTTTCAAATCTGTTATAAAATGTACAATGCATATTGTTTATACTAATGTTGCATTATTGTATTCGCACGTTTGTACGTCGCACGTTTTCAAAGCATATACTCAAGCCATAAAGCTTCACGTACCAAAACTAGTTCCATTATATACTATTAAATAGGGGTAAATTTGCGAAAATTATGCCTGAGAATGCATTAAAGATTTTTTGAAAAATTTGTGTTCTATTGTATTAGAACACTTTCCTTTCCAAGTCGAGGAAAACATTGTCTTATGTGAGTAACATGGTCAGTCCTATTTCGTGGAATTGAAGTTCACAATAAAACATCTCTTTGTATATTGATTTACACTTACGGATTCCGAATGTTGTGTCGAGAGGAAATACATTTTTCTTGACGCAATTCGAATCTTCATTTAAATCCACAGTGTTTTTGGTATCATAAGTAAAGTTCAAAATACTTAGGATCGATATGACCAAGTAAAACAATTTAACGGCAACAATACATTCAATGAACTTTATTTTCTTCAAGGAGTGCCTTGCTATACGAGGAGTCCGGAAATTTTCTCTTCGAAACGAAGAAAGTATGTTCCCTTGTCAAATTCTGTATGGAAATCGGGCCGAGGAAGAACATCTTGGAGGCAAGACGTGGCTGTGAAATTTATAGTTTCTTAATGATAATTTTATTTTATATATTTATTCATTGTAACAAAAGTAATGGTACTATATGTACAATGCAAACATCTGCGATATATATACCGTATAACAGATTTTTTGCATTGCAACGGACACATATTACCTTTGATTTGGAGATCATGGAGATCGAAAGTTAATCTAAACATATGGTATATTACCGTATCAGTTATCCATAATTTAAAAATATCGTCCAGTCTGGGTATATACTACTCTGTAACCTCAGAGGGGAAATATTATAAATATTTAGTTCCCAGGAACAAAAGCGGTGCTTGCTCTCTTTCCAAACAGTGGAAGGTGAGCGAGAGCCTCCGCACCAGAAAAGACGCCCTCGGAAGCGGCACTTGCGAGGCGGCGAGCGACGGGGGCGGGGGCGGGGGCGGGAACCTCGACGCGCCACCGGCGCCGCTTCTTTCGCCGCGTCATGCAAATGTGGCAGGGGCGGGGGCGGTGAGCGGGGCGGCGGCGCGGGGCGGGCAAGGGAGGTCTCCTTAACGAGCTCATTACGGCGCGCCCATGAATGCGTAAGCAGCGGGCGTGGCCAAGCCGGCGACCCTCGCCCGCGCTAGCAACGGTCCAGGCGACATGCCGCCCCGCGCCGCTCCGTCCCGTCCCGCGCCGCTCCGCCCCGTGCCGCTCCGCCCCGCGCCGCACCGCTCCGCCCCGTGCCGCTCCGCCCCACGCCGCTCCGCCCCACGCCGCACGGCCCCACGCCGCACGGCCCCACGCCGCACGGCCCCACGCCGCTCCGCCCCCGCGCCGCTCCGCCCCGTGCAGCTCCGCCCCACGCCGCTCCGTCCCGCGCCGCTCCGCCCCACGCCGCTCCGCCCCGCGCCGCTCCGCCCCGCGCCGCTCCGCCCCATGCCGCTCCGCCCCACGCCGTACGGCCCCACGCCGCACGGCCCCGCGCCGCTCCGCCCCGCGCCGCTCCGCCCCGCGTCGCATCGCCCAGCGCCCTCCGTCCCCACCCCGCGACACCCGCCCGCCCCCCGCCCCGCAACCCCGCGCCGTCCTGCCTTGCCTCGCCCCGCGACTCATCTCGCGGTCCGTTCCACTCCATGCCCCACCTCTCCCCGCGACCCCGCTCAGCGCTCCGTCTCGCAACCCGCACCGCTTCCCGTGCCCAATGCCGGGTCTCTCCCCGCGCCGCACCCCGCGCCACTCCATGCATCGCTCAGAGTGAGCGGCGATGACTGAGTGGAGAGCGACTCCGAGGAAACACATGAGGCAGAGAATGCCCGAGGTGAGTGCGGACGGCCCAAGTGACAGCGAAATGAGAAGGATGAGACGAATGATGAGAAATGAGAATGGATGAAATATAGACGAGAAGAGGAAAGTGAACATTTTGACTTGTAGGAAGTGGGGAAGTAAGCAAAAAATAAAGGAAAAAAAGACAGAGAAAGAGAGAAAGAGAGAGAGAGATAGAAAGAGAGAGAGAAAGAGAAAAAGAGAGAGTGAAAGAAAGAGAGAGAAAGAAAGAGAGGGAAAGAAAGAGAGATAGGGGGGGAGGAGATCCACAAGAGAGAACGGGAGTCAAATAGGGAAGATTTATTGTAGCATTATAGCAAATAATTATGTTTAATACTTTTCTTTGTATTTACTAAGAGCCAGAAGACAATAGGGGTATAGTGAAATAAAGGTAGGTTCAGATTGACAGACATACGGGAAAGATGAAGAGTGAATGATTGCCATGGAAGTGCTAACGGAGGGTGTAGAGTGTGAAGATTAGGGACGATGTCGAAGAGAAGATGGACGGAGGTGAATGTTAGTCTGACGGGGCTCCCAAACAGAGAGATTTGAAGAGAGATACGAGAGTAAAATTGCTATGTAAACAAAACGAGATGGAGAGTGGGGGAAGACAACGAAGTACATACGGATTTGAGAGAGCAAAGCGATTTCAGTAACGGTAAATTTGCGGTTGAACAATGACTCAGATATGTCTAAGTAAAAGAGCAGTGTGGTCGCAAGTTGATTGCGAATAAGACGCAGATAGTAGTCACGGTTCGAGAGAATCACGTGTGTTTGATATTAGTGCGGTAATATCTAAGGTTGGATGAAATAATATATTACGCATAAAGGCATTACGTTCTGTTGAAGCGTAAATCCAATAAAAATTGGTAATAAGTCTAAATAACAGGAAACATCAAATGTTTGGTGGTAAAGTATAACACTTACATAAATTGTAATAAATATTTTTTGCCCAGATAATGAAGATACTATAGGTCGGGACAAGTAGTTCTCTTGTTAGCGTAACAAGTTCAAAACCCACGTACAGCACGTCAATCATCAAGGAAACCAACACGTTCTTGATTATATATGTATCAAGGGTCGCTACATATTTTATTAATCACTTCGTAGGAAGGCTTTCAATTATTGACAAAGGTCATACTTTACAATTCTAAGCTATCAATTATTTACTTTCTCTTCAAGTGTCTCTCTTTCGGAAGAATGTTGTTGAAAGGAGACATGTATACGATATGAACTGTGGGAAGAAAAGATTCTTGAACGTGAAGAAACCTGCTGTCACAAATGCACTCTACAATTTTATAGTTTATACAACCCGATAAAGCACTGTAATTTACGGATAAGACTGTAATCTCGTATTAAACTTTTTAATATAAACCAAGTGAGGGATAGAGTTATGCTTGCTCCTTTCATATTTACAAATTAAGATCAGCACCAAAATATTCTTCCATAACCCATTACCTACGCGACGCCTATCACCCACACACACATACACACACATTCATTCACATTACCGTGCTCGCTTACATGTTCAGCGTGCTAGGTTACGATGCTCTTGTCTCTAACTGGCACTATTTTTCCAGACAGTATTTACCCTTTCCCTAAAACTCCAAACTTTTCCTAAACAATCCTACTTGCTTTTTAACGAGATATTTACTTTCTGGAATACATCATTATTTACTAGAAGAATGGCAACTAAGTTTTGAGACACTCATTTGCCAATTCCCGTATGGAGTTCGGCGAATGTTCGGCAGCACGGCGCCGAGGGGCGGAGGGCCAATACAGATTGCCCCCACGCGGACGGACGGACGGGCGAGTGGGCGTTCACCTGCGGGCGCAGGTGACGCACGGGCGAGGGCGTAGGTGGGGGCGTCCGCGCGGGCGGCGGGGCGTTCGGGGCGGCGCCGCCGGGCGGCCCGCGGGGCCGAACCCGGGCCTGTAATGCGGCGGCGCGGCAGCGCTGTCATTAGCCGTCATTAGGCGCCGTCCGTCGCCCTCGTCACCGCCTCCGCCGACGCGGTGCAGCTACTGTGCCCTAATTGCCGTCGTTACCGGCCGCCCCGTTCCGCCTCGCCCCCGCCGCGCCGGCCGTGTCCTCTCTACACCGGAGGCTGGCACGCGGGATGTCCGGCTGCGGCGGCGGTGACGGCTTTCTTATGTTTATTCTTCCTGGGAGGGGGGAAGGGGGCGGGGCGGGTAGTCGGGTGGCGCGGAGAGCGTGGCTAAGTGGTTTTGCATGCTCGTTACGCCCCACGTGCCACCCACTCGCCCCGGCCGCCGGCGCCGTCTGGGTGGTGGCCGCGCTCGGGCCCTCGGGGCGGGCGTGCCCCAGGGACCGCGCCAGGGAGCGGCTTTCGCTGTTGCGCAGGGCGCTGCGTTTCCACTATTTAATATAGAAGATGGGGAACGGACCGAAATTAACGCTTATCTGTATTGCAGTTGATTTCCATGCGCTGTGATCCAGATAGATGTAGATAAAGAGGGAGGGAGAAAGAGAGAGAGGGAGGGAGAAAGAGAGGGAGAAAGAGAGGAAGGGAGGGAGTGAGAAAGAGAGGGAGGGAGGGAGAAAGAGAGGGAGGGAGAAAGAGAGGGAGGGAGGGAGAAAGAGAATGTGGGAGGGAGGGAGAAAGAGATAGAGAGGGAGGGAGGGAGAAAGAGAGGGAGGGAGGGAGAAAGAGAGAGGGAGAGAGGGAGGGAGGGAGAGGGAAAGAGAGAGGGAGGGAGGAAGAAAGAGAGAGGTCAAGCAGATAATACTAGAGCAACACCGTTCCAAACAGTTTTTTTTTCTTGACAGTCTCTTTACATTTCTTTAAATTACTCGCAGACCCTTTTAAATAAAATGCAAATAGTATAAGTACAGACAACAGTTATAAAAATATTTTGTTTTTTAACAAAACGTAGAAAATCTGTGAGAATGGTAAAAACAAACAACTTTTCAGATTGTTGATGCTTCAGAAAATGCGAAAGATTTCCGGAAATACAGTTGGCTTCTCAGATAGAGTGGATCCGGAGACGTTAAACATTTGCTCCGTCTAGCTCCAGAGAGCACGACGTCGTTGTGAGCACTTTGAGAAAGAAAGGAAAAGAAGAAGAATTCGTCACTTTGTCGGTCTCTCTCCTCCCGATTAATAACAGCCCCCAGGAGAACTTTAAGAAAAGAGATGACTTACATGATGTGAGTGGCACAAAAAGTGCACGAATATTTTCTATAAATAGTTCTAAACAGCAAACACGTTCTTATACAAATCTTTGAAATTCTTAATTAAAAATGTTCATACATCAAATTCACTTTGGCATAGTTTTTCAATTTTAACATATTTATTACTGTTTATATCTGAGGATTAAATACTATTTTTGTTTTACCTGTGTACAATTGGTACTAAAGATGAACATTAGGGTCACCGAAGATTAGACTTCGCCTGTTCTCTTTTTTAATCATTTTACGTTTTGCGTCCAAGCCCACTGTACAAGATTTGTAAGGACCCAACAATTATTCTGTCAGGAAAATTCGTCCATAAAGTATTCCGGCTGCTGCCTACGAATCATGATCTTATTCGGCTTGCACACTCATTCTTGGGTGTTCTGAGCTTCACTACGGACTTCACTTTTAAAATTTAATTTTTTACAGTTAGTTCTACAATTACCATTCTCCATACCGACAAGAACTGTTTCATTTCTAAGACTCTCCAACATATTACGACGAATGTATCATAAATTACATGAAAGAATTATGTAAACTAAACCCTATCTAATTTGACTTCAATAAGTTTATCATTTTTCCAACACCCCAATATTATGAAAAAATAGAGCAAATATTATAAAAGTAGGTGAGGTTGAATTGTGAGGAGAATCCTTTTCAAAGTCTTCAAAGGTTTTAAATGCAGAAATCAATGAAGCTGGAGTGGAAATCAGTGGAAAAAAAAACTAATATCCAATCATTATCTCATTCCAACAATATTAGAGACACACACACACACACGTGTTTGCCATTATAATAGTCACACATAATTAAAACGGGTAATTAGAACGGCACGTTTACCCACACACTTCAACCGCGTTCCCGGTTTGCGGAAGAAAGTTGGGAGTCAAATTCATTACTAAATGTCTTCACCCTCTGCCCCGCCGCGCGGGAAGCGGTGTCGGCGCGAGCGCAGCGGGCGAGACCTCTTTGCGCGTAATTCCGGAATTATTCGCGAGCACGCGCGCCCAGCGCGCACGAGCCCTCTTCCGCGGCGATCGCCCAGCGGCGCGGCGGGAGACTCGGGCTCTCCAATTATCGCAAATACTTCGGGCGGCGCGCGGTGGAATCCGCGAAGGTAGTCGGCTGCTGACTCGCTGAGGAAGTATGGAAGGAATGGCTGAGTTTGTGAGTAGGGAAAGACGGAGAACAAATGGTGTGCGGCCAGAGTTATGGTTACGCTCTTGGTAATGGTGGAGGAGATAGTTGAGAAGAACACTATGGTGTCAGAGAATGATTTAGACTGATATAAGTTCACGAATTTATGAAAAAATAGGTCGGTGAAGGTGGAGGCGAAGACTTGAAGTAAATGTAGGCTGTATGTTATCTGGTGTTTTTAGTTACTAAGATAAGTTTGTTATCAATAAATTAGGCATTGAATAGGTATTTATGATTTAATATGGTGATATGCCGGATATAGACATGATAGCAACACAGAATTTCAAGATAGAAATATTAGAGAAAGTACGTAGTGAAAGCCTCAACGAATTTGGTTGACGGCAAAAATACATTAAAAGCAGAAAATGTTAGTATATTTTGCAGATATAATTAGTGGAAGCAATGCAGAGCGTAACATTAATAATGTACGAAATGATAATGGCAGTAAAGTTGATGTTTGTTGAAAATTCCTTCGCGAAGGTAGTTAAACACAGAGGGAGATGTTAATTTTAGAAACACTGCAGATACAGTAAGGATAAAGATAATCTAAGTGTGGGTGCATACAACAGAGGAAATAGTGATGTCAACATCTTGAAGTAGAAGCATTTGGTAGAGGTTGAAGTGACAAAATACGAAGCGAAAGAGCCGTTGGTGCAAAGGTACGGAGTTTGCCGGTGGTACAGAGGTTGTGATATTGGAAATGTTGATTCCAATAGCAAAGGACATGCAAGATAGAAATTATGTCTTTAGATTCATTGATTAGTGATTCTAGGCGCTCAAGTTCTAAAGGCATTAGTTCCTTTCGTGTAGTGCAGACATTTATCGCGGGCTGTTGTGGCGATCTTGGCGGCGGCGATGGTGTGACGGTTAGCGTACCGGACTGTTATACCCAAGCACGCGGGTTCAAACCCGATCGAAGCCGTGGATTTTTAGGGCGACAAAATCCTTCGTACGCCTTCCTTCGGAGGGGAAGTAAAGCCGGCTGTCCCATGTTAGTAGATTTACTTGCATGTAAAAGATCCTCAAGCCTAAATGACGCCTCTGATCTAAATTCAAAATCGCCTATTTCTCGCCCAAGAAATACCTCCTTCCTCCGCTAGTTAGTGAAAGGAGCGTAGCGAAATTTGCGTGGTCAGACGGAAGAGCGGGCCTGATGGCCCGAGTCTCGCCACGTAAAATAAGGCAAATTCAATTCAATACAATCTTCCTCCATTGAATGGCGAGATCCAGCGCCGATCTACGTTGGCCTACAGGGAATTTCCCCAACCAGGTATCTCCCACCAGCGATGCATCGCTCCTGCCGTGACAAGATCTAAGCTCTCGGCTGGTGTCGCCAAGATCTAACCTCTCATGCATGACAGTGTAATGCATGTGAGTGTAAGAGTGTGTAAGTAAGGGGGAGAAAAGGATAAGGAAGAGGAAGTAAAGAGCGCGCGCCGTCCGTGATCCGTTTGTGAGATTTCTTCCCCGGCATTCTCCTGTCTTTGATCCGAGAAACCACGCGAAACCACCGAAATTAAAAGCGGCGAAGCTTTTATATGTATGGAACCTCGAGTGGTGCATAGAGTGCACTAGATTTAATACAAGGGAGCATTTACCCACCCGCAACCAAGGACCTAGACTTTTGCCCCATCGTGCCGCGGGTCGCATACGGACACCGTTAGGTTGGCATCCGGACACCTCGGAACCCAAAGATCTTGGAGAACATTTAGACATAATGCTGGTAGGATCATCTCGACAACTGGAGG
Organism: Gryllus longicercus; assembly: GCA_038098605.1. Lineage (NCBI taxonomy): Eukaryota > Metazoa > Arthropoda > Insecta > Orthoptera > Gryllidae > Gryllus > Gryllus longicercus. Next base: position 26,748 of record JAZDUA010000528.1, on the reverse strand, counting down.
CTAACAACTGTCCGAGTAGGTAACGAAATCACTTAGCGTTAATCACTTGAGACGAGAAAAGTCCCGCACATAGTTAGAGCACTAACAAGACAAGTCCAAAAGCACAAATACTGGCCACCCGGGCTGTTAGACATTGGAGGTACGAAGCCTTTAACCCGTCGCCCTTCAACAGTCACCTTCACGCTCACAATATATCTTCAGAAAGGAGAAGTTATCATCGGTTGGGAGATCACAATCCCCCTTCCCCCACAGAACTTCTACAAGGGGGACTAAAACCACGAGGCTTTGTTCCCGATCCCACCTGCGGGAAACAGAAGCAGCCACAAAGACAGTGGAGATGGTGTTAGTGATGCCGGGAGTTCCGAGTAGCCGAAGAAACCTAAGCGCCAGGCTGGTGGTAGTGGAGATGTCAGAGCGCGCTCCCGGCAGCTCCTCCGGCGACAGAAGGCAGTCGCAACGGAGCGACGGCGGGGGCGGAGGGGGCGCTGACACACGAGACACACTTATTACGAATGACTCTCCTCTTTCCTCTGGGCGTTCCGAGCAAAGGGAAACCAGAAGAAAAGGGGCGAGGGTTAGTAACTCGCTCGCAGGTCAAGAAGCGACAGCGCCTAAAGAACTCGGAACCCCGGCGAACACGCGGGACGGGGGTCAGGGAAGGAATGCCTGTCTCGGAAAGCGCAAGGGTCGGGGAGTGAGGAGATGGAAGGATAAAGGGAGAGGAGATGTGGAAGTGGGGGACGACAAGAGGCAGGTGAAAGGGGATGAAAGCAGAGGGTTTGCAGGGTCTGGGCCGAGGCGGTAACGGGGGGCGCTGCGGAGTGGAAAGAGACAGACAGGGTGAGTTAAGAAAGCAGCAATACGGCGGGTGAAACGGGACAACGCGGAGCGTGACGGCGGGTCTTGCCGAAGGGACATGTTGGTGCGGAACAGCGCCCCTGCAGGATGACTGGTGACTGGGTTAGGATGATGTTGGCGGCGGTGGTGAGGGCTTTGGCGTGGGAGTAGGAGGGGGTGAGGGCGGGGGTGAGGGCGGGGGTGAGGGCGGGGGTGAGGGCGGGGGTGAGGGCGGGGGTGAGGGCGGGGGTGAGGGCGGGGGTGAGGGCGGGGGTGAGGGCGGGGGTGAGGGCGGGGGTGAGGGCGGGGGTGAGGGCGGGGGTGAGGGCGGGGGTGAGGGCGGGGGTGAGGGCGGGGGTGAGGGCGGGGGTGAGGGCGGGGGTGAGGGCGGGGGTGAGGGCGGGGGTGAGGGCGGGGGTGAGGGCGGGGGTGAGGGCGGGGGTGAGGGCGGGGGTGAGGACGGGAGTGAGGGCGGGGGTGAGGGCGGGGGTGAGGGCAGGGGTGAGGGCGGGGGTGAGGGCGGGGGTGAGGGCGGGGGTGAGGGCGAGGGTGAGGGCGGGGGTGAGGGCGGGGGTGAGGGCGGGGGTGAGGGCAGGGGTGAGGGCGGGGGTGAGGGCGGGGGTGAGGGCGGGGGTGAGGACGGGAGTGAGGGCGGGGGTGAGGGCGGGGGTGAGGGCAGGTGTGAGGGCGGGGTGAGGGCGGGGGTGAGGGCGGGGGTGAGGGCAGGGGTGATGGCGGTCGTGAGAGCGGGGGGTGGCGGGGGGATGGCGGGGGGATGGCGGGGTGAGGGCGGGGGGAGGGCGGGGAAAGGCAGGAAAAGGGCGGGGGAGGGTGGGGGGAGGGAGGGGGAGGGCGGGGGAGGGCGGGGGGAGGGAGGGGGAGGGCGGGGGAGGGCGGGGGGAGGGCGGGGGGAGGGCGGGGGAGGGCGGGGGGAGGGCGGGGGGAGGGCGGAGGTGAGGGTGGGGTTGAAGGCGGTATTGAGGATGCGGTGAGGGCGGTGAGGGTTGGCTTGAAGGCTGGATTGAGGATGGAGAGAGGGCGGGGACGAGGACGGGGATGTGGGTGGGTGGCAATGGCGAGGGCGGTGGCGGGGAGTGAATGAGCCGAGGACAGAGACGAAACGCGCAGGGCAAAAGGATACGCCCAGCGCCGCCGCCGCCGCCGCCGCCTGCAGAGAGGAAGAAAGTTCGCGCAAGTAAACCTTTCAAATTCCTAAAAGCTTTTAAGTAACGAAGTGGAAATTACGACCCATTAAGTCGCACATATTAATGACATGGCGGAGCAAGGCGGCGAATATACAACGCCTGTGCGCCTGCGTATATACACAAGTGCACGCAGGCTATATATACAGGGGGTGCGTAATTTTATAGACCGTAGCCCCGTTTCGGGTGAAAATGGACTTCAAAACAAATTAGGATAAAAAATTGACTTTTGGAATAACCTTCATTGCTACTTTGACATATCGTGGCCCCGGTGAAGCTAAAAGATTTTAACGTACTAAAAAGTAATATGTTAATTTGTTTCAAAGTCCCCGTACAATCTATGTCAGTAATCTGGAAACTCAAGTACCCAAAATTGGTGCCCAATTCGATAACTCAAACCGCAAACAATATGCCATTTCTTAATCCTCAATGAAAAATTTGTGACTATGTGTTACAATACATTGACTTTAATACCGATTAATTTTGATTCTAATATTGTCTTTTTTCAACTCTTGAGAAAAATTTCATGGAACGTCAATATTTATTTTTGCATTTCACAGCAAATTACAGAGAATGATAGACATCATATATATATATATATATATATATATATATATATATATATATATATATTATACAGATTGAAAGGTAGGTAGGCAGATGTTTTCTGTAAATAATCACATGGCGTGGGAGAACGTACTACGTATAATAATATTTTATTAAAAATAATGCTCGTAACATTTTACCATTATAAAGACAAAAAAACATATTCAGAAAAATATGCAAACACACACACACACACACTCACACAAAGAAACAATTGCAATAATGAAACATTAGTTAGTTTGCTTTGTTTCGTATACTCTTCATTTCTTTTCCGCACACAGTCACTTCACTTGACGGTCCCATTTCATTAGTTTCTCTTATCCACTTTCCAATCTCAGCTGTGCTCGTCGCATCATTCCACCGCACTCCATGACTGCGCACGTTCATAAACGATTTTTAATTCAACATCAAAATCTAAATTTTATTGATCATTCAACATTACTTTCATAGTGTCAAACGTGCTTATCAGCATTTGTACAGCGCGAGGAAAGCTGGGGGGGGGGGGCAAACTGCAGTAATTACAAACGAAATTGTTCCCTAAATTGTTTAATGGATGTTTAATTGTTTAATGTTAATTGTTTAATGGATGCGAGAGACACACGGAATGTGTAGTTTGTTCCCTACTAACCAACGTAACATTTAGGACGTGTAGACCAAAATCCTCCCTTACAAGATTTATTTCTTCGACCCCCCACAACGCTTAGCGAGTGTGATTTGTTCTTCCAACGATCAGCCGCACCGCGAAATCTAACTAATCGATTTGCTGCAGTGGCGACCTAGGGAACGACCAGCGGCAACTATCGACTTCTGCGCCGATATCTCACCCATGCCTTGGAAGGTGGTTGAGCGAGCGGGTGATTTACGTGGTGAGAAAATAGTGTGGCTCACCGCCGCACCGCTGCGCTGCGCTGCGCTGCGCTGCTACGGCTCTTTCCTGGGAGGGGATTTAGGTTCGAGCCCTCGACTGGGTTTCCACGGCTATTACGCCCGCACGCGAAGGTGCTCCACTTCGCTCCAAGAGGCGCTGGCGGCACCATGGAAGCTATATGGATGTAAAACTATGCAGATGCCAGTTCTTCGATTCTCATAAGAAAGAAAACGGGCGATAAAGTGGGTTATGAATGAAGTAGGCTTGCGAAGACGAAGTACTGGCGTTAGAAACGAAGTCTCGTATATTTTCATTCCCGTTCTGGATGAACAATGGGTTTTATTAACATATTTTTGTACGTCTCGGAATAAAAATATGCTTGACACTAGTGTATCAAATACTATAAAGATCTAAAATATCGTCGTCACCACGTTCAATTACAAATGGAAAATCCCTTTACTTAAGTGTCCAAGATTAGATAATTTTTTTATATTAAGTATATTACATGGAGATTATAAGTAAACTCATATGTGTGAAGTACTTTTTCACATAAACAAGAAGAGTCTTGGCAACCACGTTATGTTAACGAATATTAAAAATAGCATACTTCACGTGAAGATAGCAATACGCAGAATCCGTCTTTTTTATACAATACGCAGAAAACACATTCATGTTAGTTTTATAAATTACATTTGTTTTTCCTTTCGGATGTTGATTTGTCGGATAGCCACAGTGTATAATACCAAACATTATATTGTAAACTACTGAAAGAGAAGAATGTGCTTTCCAATTCGTTTGTTCAACACGACCGTGACAGAATATATAAAATTGGATATTTGGCCGTACTGTTGAATTTGTCATGAGTGTTGGGTGAAATAAGTAATAAATAAATTAATTCCTATTAGATTTATCATTTTGATAGTAGCAATGTTTGACGCTATATGACTCACATTGTTAATAAATTTATAACGAAGATTTAGGCTACTGTTGATAAAGTTAACTAGGTCATGAATGTGACCCTTCGGTTGTTTGTGTAATGATCTGACACCATTGTGAACATTTACAAATTTTACTGATACAAATGTTGCTGTTAACATCCGTATGTTTCAAATTCTTATCTTTTATTATAAGTCTATCACGCTAATTACCTGATTTCCAGAGTTAGAATTATTTCTTTTAAGTGAATAGAAAATATTGTACCAGAAATCATGAAAAATACGTAAACGATAGCTAGTCAGTATATAATGCGCCTATGATTTCGGCAAATAAATAATACACCCGAAAGTGCAGTCTCCAGAAACATTGCATATCTTCTAACGTTCTGAAGTAAAATGTGTTATTACTTGTTTCGGATAAAATCGTAGAAATAATTTAATGAGCTCTCAAAAACTTTCAGATGGTAAAATTATTTCTCAAACGGAATGAGTACCCACTGCGCTAAAAAGGAGTCATCAAAGAAGTTATTTTTATGTTTCGCCATCCAAAAAAAGCAACTTCCGAAATGAATTTTGGAGACATTTTTAGGATGTTTACTTTTTGTCACAAGAAAGGAACTTCCTATACATGGCTTTCTTTTCCACTTCCAGTTTAAGGAACGTCAAAAAATGTTTGCAGGACGTAAAAAATGCAAAAAAGGACAAAAGCAAGCCCTTTCCACAAAATACGGTGCAACTTACGAAACACTGTATTCGGTTTGCTCTTGTACTCACCGGAATGAAAGCGAACAGGGCCCGGAACGAAATGGAACCCACAACAGTCGCTGCAGTTTATTTATGAATTAAAGGGACTGTGCGTTTCGCCAGTGTGATGCCTCCCCCGGGGCGAGTTTTTAGAGGAAACCGCTGAAATATTTTGGGACTTCATGGTGTGAAGGAACACATGTGATGAAACTTATGTCGTTTTAACGTCTCCAATCTCGAAATTGAACTAATGTACACTAATATTAACTAACAATTCAGCACATTTTCCCTATCCGATTTCGAAAGTTAATTAATAATCAAATTTATTTCATCAATTTCAAGGGGTTTGCGTTATAATGTTTAAGAAAAATTCAGATCATTTTTTCTTAACGTTTTACAAATAATAATATTCTGATAATATTAAATATTTGTGAATTAATATCGAACTTACTCTATTTCGTACAATAAACAAATTTTTTCTAACATAAGGCGTTTGTAAATTAATTTATAGACGTAAAAAAAGGTTGTAAAATTTTTTTTCAAAAATTCCTAAGAAATGTAATGTTTATAAACGTAAATTTATGAAATTTTCATACGGTGTAAACTTTTTAATCTTTGTAGCGAAAAACACTTTTTAATTCAATTTCTCTTGGGGTGAACTATAATAATCCCGACAGGAAGTAGGGTGAAAAAAGGTTTTGGGTTATCATTTTTTTCTCCTCTCAAATTTCAGAAAATATGTAGGTACAATATTTTGTTGCGAGTTTGAAAAAAAACAAAACACGCCGAACCCGTCTTGCTCGTATAATTATTTAAGTTATTTCATTCAGTCGATAGATTTACTACGAATGCCATATTGTATTGACATATTATAAATAACTATTAATCACAAAAGAAAACAATTACCATTCATATTCTTTTGATTTTGATAAACTGTAAAAGTTCACGAATTTTATTTTATTTTTATAGCAGAATAAACACAGTAATTTTTATCATTCTGATTATGCTACAAATTATGAAAAGGTTTTGAAACCGCGTAATTATTCAGGAAATATAAGTAACGTCAGCCATGTTCAAGCGACGTACAGCGTCGCGCACAAGGGGCGGCGACGACGCAAAACCGGCAAGCGACCACGCGTTGCGTGTTGCAGAGCCAAGCCCAGCCCGCATCACCTCTTCCAGCAACTTCTCCGGAGAGGAAGCGAAGCGCCTGCCCGTGTTACTCATTTACAGATGCGTTAAAATATCAATTTAAAGTTGAAAATAACGAAAAATTACTTGGGCAACTTTCTGATGACAAAGGACTACACCGAGTTTGTAATCGCGTTCTGCGCATCCTTGGCCGCGTTGGCGGGGAGGTGGCAGGACCGGAGGGGGAGTGGAGGCAGTCGGAAGTAATACGAAATTACGCCACCAGAGAGCGCGCTCGGCTGACTCGTATTAAGACGTTGTGCGAAGGTTGAGAGGCTGTTGTCGACTTTCCCCCCTCCCCTCCCTGTCTTCTGCCTCCTTGAGCAGTTGCCCGCGGCCCGACCTCTTCTCTGTTCTCGTTCCCCCCGCCCCCTTCCCGGGTCCTGCCTCTCGCCGCACCTCGCTCGCTAACTCCGCCACTTTCCTTCGCGGGTCGAGACGGGCGGGGGGGGGGAGCTGTAGGTGCAGGAAGGCTGGGGTCGGTAGAGGTGGCGTGGAATGGCTCGACGTGGAGTGCTGTGTTGGGCCATGACAAGGCGTGGTGCCGTGACGTGACGAGTCGTCATGTGTCGTGTCGTGAGGTGACGTGTGTGTGTGATGTTTGGTGTAGTGTGGTGTGGTGTGGTGTGGTATGGTGTGTGCTGGGGTGTGTGGTGGTGAGTGGTGTGAGGTGAGTGGTGTGAGGTGAGTGGTGTGAGGTGAGTGGTGTGAGGTGAGTGGTGTGAGGTGAGTGGTGTGAGGTGAGTGGTGTGGCTGGCGTGACTGATGCGGCGTGGTCTGGAGTGACGTGGTGTGACGACTTGTCGTGGCGTGACAAGGAGTGACGAGTCGTGATCAGGCGAGGTGAGACGTTGCGGCCGGGATGGAGTGGGTGTAAAGGTGACGTGTGGGGTTGGTGAGGGGGAAATGGAGCAGAGATAGGTGGGAGCACGGAAAGCACGGGGCGGGGCTCGCTCTGCTCTCATCCTGCGCAATTTCTCCTCGGAAAGAAAGAGACGCCTCCTCCCTTGTTCTCGGTGGCCAGGTAACATCATTCATAGTACGCGGAGGGGGTGGGCTCTCCTTGGCACTGAACGCAGACATTCCGAAGTCACAAAAAATACCAGAGCGACTGGGTTAGGGGCATGTGGTATGATCGAGTACATTATTTACATTGTGTGATATAATTTACGCTATAGATACAAAACCTTTTATGGATCATTGACAATGGAAGTTATCAGTAAGGGATGTCTATAAATACAATTAACAAGTTTTTTTTGAAAAGCAATTTAAAAAAAATAAGAGTAATACACGATTTGTGAGATATTGGGTTTTGTAACACAGGGTGAGTTACATAACTTTAGCAACACCTGCAGTTTTTGAACGATTAAAGTTATTGCAATGCAGTTTTCACGGATGTGCACGAGGAAATATGGATAATTGATTCATGGATTAATTTTTATTTTATGATTTATGTTTTACGAGGTATTGAGGTAAATTTCTTGGTTATTTTTGAAATGAAACTATACATATTTTTAGTCTATCGTGACGAACGTAAGAAAATATATCCAATGGTACTGTCATATGTTAGATAGAAGCATTGTTTTGAGTAATTGGGATTTTTTTTGCGACTTCTCTGTAATTGATATTTTGAATGATACATTCCACCACCGGAGGTTACGCAACGTTCCCCCTGCTAACCTTGTGCGCCAAGTGAAGGTGACCAAAGTACTTGAAGATACAAAACGTATTCCAAATTCTCACAAAACTGTTGCAAATTTTTCTTGAACTCTGGTTTCCATTCTTCCTCATTTTCAGATTTTTTGTCTTATTTTATGGTTGGAGGTTTGAAATACAATTGTTTGTTACTTCAACTCCATTTAATGGGGTGTCATAATCACATGATAATAATGGATCTTGAAACAAAACACAAGACAAATAATTAAGTTGCACAAATAATATTGCACATTTTGAGCTAAAAATTTTAATGTTTTTGAGCATATAATAATCACTTAGAAGTAGAAAAATCCAGTGAGATAATTGAAATAATACCTAAATAAAAATATAGTATAAAATATGGTAAATGCTGGTAAACTCTATATTACAACTCAATTTATTTGAGCATATGTTCAAAATGTCCATCATTTACAGAAAAAAAACACATTTGCAGTTAATGAGTTGTTTTTGGAACAACTCATTAACTGCCAGTGTGATTCGCATTCTACACCGCTACATTCTTATCACGTTTGCCTTCATCAAGTTCATGGAAGTAATGATTTTAAAAGGCGCATGGCGTTTTGCGGCTTTGCTCTGTTGTCAGATAAGAGAAAGCAGAGTACAGAAAAACGTGCAATAATTTTGTGAAAATTTGGAATGCGTTTCGTATCTTCAAATACTTCGATCAGTTTCCCTAATGCGTTAGCGTGAAGTATTACGTGAACTTCGGTGGGAGACTATTACGTTCAAAATACACATTAAAGAGGAACCTCAAAAAAATCAAAACTACTCAAAAAATGTTTATTTAACATATGACAAAATGTATATCATTGAATTAGTCTTTATATGCTCGTCACGATAGACCAAAAATATGTACATTTCCATTTGAAAAAAAAAACAAGTTACCTCAAAGTCTCGTAAAACACAAGTGATAAAATAGAAATTAATACACTATCGATTAGCACCATCCCCTCGTATACATTCGAGAAAACTGCACTGCAATAATTTTAACCGTTCACAAACTGCAGGAGGTTCTTATGATGCGTGATTCACTCTGTATATCAACTCATGTTAATGATCATTTCATGGAAGAAGTAATAAATTTTAAGTACAGGTACGAATGTCATGTACACATAACTCCTGGCTCTCTGACTTTCGGGACGAAGTGCGTGAAATGTGTGAAAGAAAGAGTATAAAGTAGACTCGAAAGATTATTGATTTCAATAATGCTGCCAAAAAGAATGATAAAATTAATATTAAAATTGAAGTAATCAGTTGTATATAGTATATTAAGGAGAACACGAAAGAAAAGAAATAAAAGATTAAACAAACATTTGTTTGACAAGACGTCTGCGAAGATGAAAACGAAGACAATATTAAAATACTTCACATGCAGATTAATATATGTGTACTCGTATCTAGTATTCTTCAATACGCCAGGAACGAATATATCGTAAAACGAACATAAACGATAGTGTAGCGCACACACATCGGGTCTTTTGTGCGTCAGACATTCCAGTCTTCTATATCCCCTCTCTTCCCCTCGGAAGCACATTACGAGGGCGGTTGTGCAAAGAAAGGAATAAGACGGGCGCTTTGATACGGAGCACAAAAGAGAGAAAATATATTCGAGGATCCTTTCAGAAAATGTGCACACATTTCGATAGACGACCATGAGTTCCTTAACAAAACACACAAGTGTACGGTTGGATGCGCGCAGAAACCCAAAAGCGAAGACGAAATCGTCGTCATCTAAAAAAAAGTTTGCCAAGGGGAACCCAAAACGGCGAGAAACCACCCGAAAGTATTGTCGTCGTAAGAATGAAGTTTACCAAAAAATGTAATATTTTAGTACTCAGTAGTATCTCAGTAATATTGCCTTCGAAGAAAAATATTCATACAAGACAACGGCGTGAAGAGTTGTTTACTGTTTTTTAGTGCTGCGGAACCAAAGATATCTTATTCATAAAACTCTTTGCACGTTTTCTACACTTTATCTCTCGTATTCCATGACCATAAGGACACGTTCTCACTTCAGACGGCCTTACTGTCCAGATTTTATTTCACCTGAGAATATTTACGTTTGAAAATGTTTTATTCAAGCGGGAAAACTTCTTTTATTCGTTTTATGCTTCGTAAGTTCGGTAACTGTAGCTTTTTACTCGATCACTGGTATTATATTCTCTCGACTACTAAATTTTATTTTTTTATTTATTTATTCGTTTTTGCACATATATCCTGTATTCTGCAAATAATATTATATTTTGCCACTAGGCAATATACGTCTAATTGTAGAAAAAAGTTTTTATCTTTATTGATTGTATCACTGGAGATTCTAAACATATATACGTTTCGATATTACTAAATGAATTAATACTGATTTAATATCATGTAAACGTCAAAATCTGAAAGCAAATAATTGACCAAATCTGCACTTTCAGAAAACAGTAGCTGCCGGAAAACCAAACATAACTATCAGTCGATTTCCATCCACCATTTTATCTTAAAAGAAAATTAATGGGATGTATTTTGGTCTACGTTTTAGCCTAATTAAAAGATTCTCTAGTGCTTATTTTCTACGAACATTCCGGACATTATAACTAGCATTTCTGGAATTCTCGAAAATATTATTTTCATTGATAAGGTGACATGAGATACGCAGACACGTTAATAGCTTCAGGACTGTCAATTGAAGTTGATTTGACATGATAAAGCAGTTTCTGAGATTTAGAAGTTGTTTTACGGTAAATGTAACATTCAAAAACTATTCATAACAACGTTCAGTTTTGCATTTCCAACATGTGTTGAAATCTCATGAAAGCGATCAAATCAAGCTTAAACCTACTCGAGCAGATGGTTCAAGTAATCTTCATTTATAAAATCGAAAAATCTAAACTTTGTGCTCGGATAGATTTTTTTCATTCCTAATACTTCGAGTACTGTATCTTGTCTGTTCAGTATGTCATATTAATTAACATATCCGTTTATACAACCATAATGGACACTGAATTTAAAAAAAAATCAGCAATGAACGAGAGCCAAATTTTACTCTTCTTGCAATTTCCCTCTTTTTCCAAATGGAGTTACATTCTTCGAGGTTACTTGTGTAAAAGCGAAATACCTATGTAACAAAACCTCTGTGAAAAAATAAGTAAATTATACCTTTTGAGTTAGTTTACACACTTGTAAACTACAATTGGGGCCACACAAGTGATATTGGTACGATTATCACGATTGAGAATCCATTAGTCAATTGTTGCAAAAATGAAAACAAATTGAAGTGAATGAAAACAAAGTGAATACAGTAACGCTTGCAGGGGGTGAATATCACTCTACAAGCACACAAAGGAATTCACAAATAAAAAATATAGTTATTTACGAAACTAATATAGATACTGAATCTTTAGTGTAAGCATGAAATTTTGACGAATGAGGTGATGATGGGAGCTGAATTTTTAAATGAACATATCCAAGATACTTCCATGGGCGTTATGGACGTAATTTATGTACGGCTTCATAAAAATTTAAGAGTAATACTCTTTATTTGCCACCACTCTTAATTTGCGAAACGACGACCTCATTGCACTATGTAGTTTAGTTTACGTTGCTGTACTTGTTATGCAAAATGTTACTTTGCCGTAAGCATGCCTTTCCGATCAATAAAAAGGAAGGAAAATAATACTTTCTTTAACTAAATGCTACTACTTTACATATTCAAAGACAATGACCATTAATTCGTGTTGTACGAAATAAAATTTACCCCGAAATACTATTTAGCAAGGCAGTTTACATACATTGCCGTTGTTAAGTGCCCTTTCACTTCTTCAACAAACGTCCATATCCTGTCTCTGAGCGATTGTATGAAAATGTATCTTGCTTCTATCCCTTACAGTATTATCGTCTCACTTTGCAACATCATTTTCTCACGATGTGTACAACTTGCCGCGATCACGGGCCCGCATATTTTGAGAGCCCCAGTTTACTTCGAGCGTCGCTCCCGTGTACAGCAGCTTGGTCGCGAAATGATTACGCGAACTTCCCATCTCGTTCTCGATCAGCCGGATTCGTTCGCTTCCGATGCAGAACGACCAGCCCGAGTCGCCCGGGGCTTTGCACAAAGCCACGAATTAAACCCCCGTGAAATGTATCGGTTTTCCGGGCTCAAAAAGTGGAGAAATTTTAATAAAACACTGGTGCCATTTGGTAGAAATGATACTTTTTTATTCTATATTTAAGATAGTTTACTCTTCCGCGAAATTCCTCCCGTTATCAACAGCATTCCTTATATTCTTAAAACTATCGCCGTCTTTGTGAACACGACATGAATTGCACTGGAACGTAAATAGCTTCAGGATTGTCAATGAAAGTTGATAAGAAGTGAGAGAGCAGCTTTTGAGATTTAGATATTATTTTAAGGTAAATTTAATATTTTAAAAGTTTCGTCAAAACATTCAGTTTCGCGATTCCAACATTTTTTCAAGAACACCAATGAAAACGAACAAATGCTTTAATGTTTAACGAACAAATAATTAAAAAATCTAAAATTAAATGCTCGGATCCAGTATTTTCCATTCCAAATAAATTGAAACAAACTATAATATATACAATCAACATTCAAGCTTGACATGTTGCTACAGGAACACTAGAAATTAGTATTTTTAACTCTTCTCATATCCGTGCATTTGCCCCACATAACTCTGTATCTGTAAATGTCTGTAGGTGTTTTTTTCACTAAACATTAATATTTTGCCAACGGTAATTCCCAAGACGTGTACAAATGTGTCAGGATTCAAAACAAATTATATTTTTAGTGCTGTACACTCTAAGAGTAAATTTGTGATGATTTTGTATTTTGCATAAAATGTGGTATTGTGCGGTGAACGTTAGTTTAATGTCATTATATTTTGTAAAATCAGTATCCAATTTCATCAAATTTCAAATATTGAAAAATAGTTCCAGTTATGTATTACATCTACTTTAAGTAAGAACTATATTATTAATTTTTATTTCGTAACATATTATAATTATATTTTATTGATAAATTTTCCTTTCTGTAGTGCCACTCAAGATAGATAAAATTCGTGAAACATATCTGGATAATGATTTGAAAATATTAAATAACTAACATTTTGGTTGTTGATCCTGTCGTTATGATCTACCACAAAATCCTTTCTGCCACTACAGAATTTGTTGATTTTGTTTGATAACTGCATTATAGCTTTAAATTACAATAAAAGAGAGCTTCACGTAATTCCTTGTTCAAAAATGTAAAAGATGCAACTATATAAATATGCGCTTTTATAAATTTTTAACGTTCGTTTTTAGTTAGTAGGTGAAAGCACTGTACTTGTTTTAGACGCACTCCTTATTTCCATTGCTTCTCGGACTACCACTTAGAAATTTAGACTACTTGCAGTCGAATTAATGTTAATATTATTAACTTTAACTTGTATATGGTTACGTATGTTATATAACTTTCACTTTTCTTTTACATTCTTCAAACGAACATCTGGAATTATCAACAATATACATTAGGTTTTGATACATAATTGGAATATTTTTCAACCTTAAACTGGCCTCACAAGTGTAAAAATAATTTTATTTGAAATTAGTTTACATTAATACTTTAGTTAAAATCACAAAATATAAAGTCAATGTGACACTTTCTGGTTACTTCTGTCCAACTGCATCGGAGGTTGAAGAGAGTTGGAGATGGACTCCACGAGTTTTAGATACAAAGGTTTATGGGAGGTACTTTCTGATTTAAATAACTTTTTTATTTTTTGTTATTTAAGATCGCATCAACATCTAGCTAATTAGCGACCACTATTGTATTTAACGGTATGATAACTGTGAAGATGACATGATATGGTGATGATAGGGGGTGTAAGGACGAACACACATTCAACTATGCCCAAGGCGGGACTCGAACCCGCGATCCTTCGATCCGAAATCGCTACGGCACTACTGCCTTAACGATCTCGACCAACTGTGACGGCTTAAATAACTTTTAATACGATCTTTGGTTATTTAAAAAATATGTAAATTATCCCAGTAGACAGACTAGACCGTGACCATACTAGTGTCACTAAACAAAATTATTTAATAAGCTTTCAATAAAATGTCTAAGATTTATAAATCAATTATGGTTAATCAAGGTATTAACACTAGCAAATGAATTCAATCCAATGTGTAAAATTTTCAAAACCATCTTAAAATGTGCTTAAGAATTAATAATCGTCATGAAAGAAACGTGTCAGGCAAGTTGAGAATGGTGAAGTGAACTCAAGGAAATGGAAAATAAAATAAAACTGCTTATGGTGGACCACGGGATGTTATTAGAATAGGTATACGAGAGATACAGCAGAGGTTGAAAGAATTGTGACGATAATAAAAATTAACACTGGAGAAAAAATGTTAGTGCACACATAGAGAGAAATTATTAAATTGATTTTAAGGTTGGTGACTAGATCTCTGAAGTAAGGTTTTAGTGGAAAATTTTTTTAAGGCAAGAAGAAGATGCAGATTTTTAAGATTTTGCACGACTTTACAAATATAATAATTCCATGCGAAATAATTTTGAAGGCTTCCGCCTTCACAGCCTCTGCGGCGAAGGCCCCTGCGAGTGGCGAGGAAGGGAATGGGCGAAGCGTTTGCGGCGTGTAGGGACTCGGCTGGTTTACGCTGCGGTGACGGCGATGGCGGAGCGTTGACTGTGGCGCAGGGCATGTGGTGACGATGGTGGCAGCGGGGACGAGGTGGACGATGATGATTGTGGAGATCGCGGAGGAGACGGAGACAGTTTGAGGGCCAGGCCCGGAGTCGGGGGGCCGGAGTCGGGGGGCCGGAGTCGGGGGGCCGGAGTGGGGGGGCCGGAGTGGGGGGGCCGGAGTCGGGGGGCCGGAGTCGGGGGGCCGGAGTCGGGGGGCCGGAGTCGGGGGGCCGGAGTCGGGGGGCCGGAGTCGGGGGGCCGGAGTCGGGGGGCCGGAGTCGGGGGGCGGAGTCGGGGGGCGGAGTCGGGGGGGCGGAGTCGGGGGGCGGAGTCGGGGGGCGAAGTCGGGGGCGGAGTCGGGAGGCGGAGTCGGGGGGCGGAGTCGGGGGGCGGAGTCGGGGGCGGAGTCGGGGGCGGAGTCGGGGGCCGGAGTCGGGGGCCGGAGTCGGGGGCCGGAGTCGGGGGCCGGAGTCGGGGGCCGGAGTCGGGGGCCGGAGTCGGGGGCCGGAGTCGGGGGCCGGAGTCGGGGGCCGGAGTCGGGGGCCGGAGTCGGGGGCCGGAGTCGGGGGCCGGAGTCGGGGGCCGGAGTCGGGGGCCGGAGTCGGGGGCCGGAGTCGGGGGCCGGAGTCGGGGGCCGGAGTCGGGGGCCGGAGTCGGGGGCCGGAGTCGGGGGCCGGAGTCGGGGGCCGGAGTCGGGGGCCGGAGTCGGGGGCCGGAGTCGGGGGCCGGAGTCGGGGGGCGGAGTGGGGGGGCGGAGTCGAGGGACGGAGTCGGTGGGCGGAGTCGGGGGGGCGGAGTCGGGGGGCGGATTCGGGGGGGCGGAGTCGGGGGGGCGGAGTCGGGGGGCGGAGTCGGGGGCGGAGTCGGGGGGCGGAGTCGGGGGGCGGAGTCGGGGCTAATACAAGGGTGGGGTGGGGTGAGGCCGGGGTGCGGTGGATGGGGGTTATGTAGGGTGAAGTGAAGCGGAGGTGGGAATGTGCTGGAGTGCAGCGTTGGGGCTGGAGCGGTGTGTGGAGGATGCGGCGAGGGGAGTGACACCGCGTGAGGGGGCGTGGCTCGTTCTCGGGGCGCGAACGCTCACAAAGGGCGACAAGTCGTGGCGCGCGAGGCGCGGTGGAGTGGGAGGAGGAGCGATGCGGTTTAGGGCCAGCGCTCTCTTGCGCAGGTACGACTCGCCGGGTGGGGCGGGGAGGGGCGGGGGAGGGATGGGGAGGGCAGGGGCGGGGGAGGGGTGGGGAGGGCAGGCGCGGGGCAGGGGCGCGGACGGGGTGCTCGCCGCAACGTGGAACAGGGTTGCTTGGAACTTGCTGCGCTATAATCTATAGCTGAGGTTTTGCTCTGGAAGTTCTGCGCCCGCCGACACCACCACGGTGTTGGTGCGGAGGCGTGGAGTGCAGGAGGAAACTGCCGGTGACGGCTGGGCGAAGCGGTGGCCATGAGGGGGGAATGGAAGAGGAAGATGGTATGCGCGTCAAACGGTTCTACATGATGCGATGGAAGACGGTGTTAAGCCTTGTAGTGAAGGTGGTTAGGAATAGACGGCAAGAGTTTTTCAAAGATTTTTAAGCAAACAATTATATGGATCTAGTTGGAAAAGTAATCGACATTTTGCAAAGGTAAATATTGAGGCAATGTGACAGCAACACATTAATATGTACTGCTTATTGCTGATGTCATGGGTGATGACGTTCGCGATTGTAACGTCCGTGCCTGACATAATTGGGTAGGTGAGATTCATGCTCATTGGTTCAACGATGGTGGCGTCGATAGCCACAGGAGAAGAAAAGGTATAAGCTGCGGTGTCAGTTGTGCTTCCAAAGTAGAGGTCTACTCAGACAAAGATGTACCCTTGACCAACTTCTCACTACGGCAACAGTAGTGCAGCAGAGGGTATTGAGTAAGTGAATGAGTACTTTGATTTTACAACTACTCTGATTATTAAATCCGTTAGCGTAGTAAATGTTTTTATGCCTGGATGTGGCGGTATTCCTCCCTCAATGGCGAGATCCACCGTCGATCTACACGTCGGCTCGCGGGTTTTCACCTCGAGGTATCTTCTCCAGCGGGGCACCATCTAAGGCTGGCGAAGCTCTAAGCTCCTTACCATTATCCCAATGTGTGGGGTAGTGTAGAGTAAGTGTGCCAGTGTGTGTATAGATAGATGATAGATAATAGATAGATAGATAGATAGATAGATAGATAGATAGATAGATAGATAGAGAGAGAGAGTCGAGGGGAGAAAGAGAGTGTGCAAAGAAAGTGAAGGGAACCAAGAAGGTGAAGGGAAAATCGCGCACAGTCTGTGGCCCTTTTCGTACGTTATTGGTACAGCATTCGGCTGTTATTGATCACAGAAACTACATATACTTGTATCTATCGATCAGAGTTCGAAACCCGTGTTGAAACGGCAAAGAATGTTGGCTTCGAGCCTTCAAACCGGTTTGTTTAGCAGACGTAGTAGTGGCTAAGCTACGAAATGAAGCCTGATTTTCAGAAACACTCAAGCGTCATTTTCTCAAAAACAGCTGCAATTATTTTCTTCAAACTTTTCGAACGGATAGGGATGATTGCTCGGTTTAATATGACAAGGTTTGTTTAGGGGTATATTTGTGTTTTTTTAAAATTACACAAATGTAATTTCTTTGAAAGATTACATTGTTTTGAAAATTTTAGTTGTATTCACACAAGATTGTGTGCAATATAAAATAATAGCAAAACTAGATTTTGTCAAAAATGGCTCCAAATTTTTTCTTTAAATTTTTGGTATAGATAGTGGGAAATGTACTCTATGAGATGACACAGACGCCTTTTGTTTTATAGTTTGGTGTTTGCAAAATTACACAAATGTAATTTTTTATTGAACTCTCACGACGTCAGTATTTACGTTTGTAATATTGCGGCAATTTGTTCATATAATTGCATTACGAGTATATATACTTAAAGGTTTTCGAAATCGCGGAGGATTCCTGTGAAAGAGAGCCTAAAAGTTTCGTTTAAGCTCTAGTGTAAACGCATTTTTTCTTAAAAATGCTTCCAAATTTTTTAATGAAAATTTACATATACGACGAGGTATTACTCTTCTAGAATAGTTTAAAAGTAATATTTCTAATCTAACATTCGGACACCGAAAACTGAAAAAAGTTCAACAACAAAAAAATTTGGAGCGGCGATAGATGGCAGCTGCCAAGAGGATGGAGGGGGGGGGGGTCAAGTCCGTAAAGCTAGCCCACACTAAGGAAATTAGAAAATTATACTACGAGAAATTCTGTGCCATTCTGTACCATCGCTACCATCTCTCGCCTTTACAGTTGCTGTCTCTTTGATTATTATTGGATTAAAGGGTGCAACATGTATGTTGATGAGCTAAAATAATGTAAAGTTTTATATCCATTTAATATAAGTTTATGTAAATAGTTTTCCTACATAATTTTTTTATATATTGAAAACTATAATATTAAATACATTGTTTATATTTTGAAAATATCTTGGGTTTTGAGAACATATAACAGTTAACCAAGATCGGTTATGTTACAGTCAGTCTGATAAATATAGATTATATACCAAGGCCATCAATATTTCCATTTAGCTGTCAACAACAAAGTTCCGTAACAGATTATCGGATTTGTGAAGTGAAATCTTCGCTTGTTATTGGAGCATCCACGCAATATCACCCGTTCAGATATAAAAATAACGAGACCAGCTGATGTGGGAGGTCATCCGGGCGAGTTTCAATTCTATCGCCCCCTCGTATCAGGACTCAGATGAAGTCATAAAAATTAATTATCGCATGTTTATAGATCAGATTGCAATTTATTGGTGGCATTGTTACGTATTGATCCAGCTTATCAGATTCTCTCGGTACAAGCACTCAATCATCAGAGGCCAGCTCGAATGGTTGGAGGAGGGAGGATAACTATAGGAACATGTTTTTCAATCTCCATGGATTCTATTGTTAGAAAACGAAAGCATGTCATACATCAAGGCAAAGATATTTGATAGCAACAACAATACGATCCTATTTTGTTTTTACACCGTTTGTCAAATTCGTTCTACAATGATGATGAGAAATTTGTGAACACGAAACAATTCATGACTGAGTATTCACCAAACTGCAAGAATTAAATTCAAACGATCATTGTCATAACATCTCTATTGAATTCCTCCTGCAAAAAGATCAGTAGTCGAGTGTTTGCTAACATTACAGATTTGTTGTTGAACGTAAACAAGTAATTACATGTTACGGAAAAAAATATTTATCATGATCGTGTTAATGGAAAGGTAAAGTTACACACCCGGATTATCTACAACTTTGAAGTCCTTTGCGATATTGAATCAATCCATTGCTCCTGCATGTTGATATAATATAGTCGCAAACATATTTGGTTTCACAAATGTTCCCAAATAGCAATGAAATCCCATCAGTGTTATTTCAATTACTGGTACTAAAGCATGAGTCGTTATTCATATATTGTTAGTAGAGTACAAATGTTTAGATGATCTATCGTTTCCATTTTTGAAATTAATTGTAACAAAAAATAGTCACACGATTCTTTGAAAGAAGTAAAAACATTTCGAAGAAGATAGTCCAAGAAGACATAAACCCCTGTACATCGGATAAATATTGTTAGCAATATTACATTGAAAATGTATGATTTAAATATTTAATCAAATATTGTTTGGTGATGATCACGTTTTACATCACATAAGACGAAATCAAACATAGGTTCAGATGAATTAAATACACACAAGAAATTTTCAATTGAATTGTTAATAGTCACTGCCAAATTGAACTATCTTGAATTGATTAATCTGTAAAGCAAAGGCAATTCAAAAAGCAAGATATACCACCAAGGCACTTCCATTGTGTAAAACTTAAAAAAAACAAAAATCATGACCTTATACATAAATAAATGAAAAATGAAAAAAAATCCGTCAATGCAAGAATGTTACTTAATTTCTAGGTAAAATCTTACGTTCTTTCATCCACTACCTTCTATTTTATATAACAATAATTCTTTATTTATAATTTATATAATAATATATACTTATAGAATAAATACTTAAAGTCAGGTGATCTGGTGGAAGAGCAAGAGTCAAAAGTAAGTCCAATTGCACGACTCTAATTGACAGATACAAAATTACATTGTTATTTATGTTTAGAAGAGCTAAGTCTTTCTGATTCTTTCTAATCGCAACGTGAATCTTAATAATTCAGTCAGCACAGTAGAAACTCAGTAACTTGTATAGCAAAGTCGTCCTCTTTCATCGAATTATAGTTTTAATAAATCTCCACTTCAACTCGACGTTGCTAGCACATTCCACCCGCTCATGCTGCAGCGACTCCGTCCGCGTGATCCTTCGGTTCTAATCCCGTTGGTTGTCAGGATTTTCGATACAAGCTAGATTGAATTCATCCACTACCAACAGGAGAGACACAGTCTGCTCTTAGCCCTGGTGGCGAGCACATCGCGCTTTTCGCCACCAGCTCAGTTGTATGCTACCTGATACGATTCGCTAAGTAACGTCAGTTACGGTCAATAAGTCAGTGCAGTGACTAAGTGAAGTGCCAAAGTGAAATAATATATCCATTAATAGTTGCTGCAGTAAACACGGTTAGCAACGTATAGACATCATCTAGCTGTGGCCAGGCCACACCAACGCCGGCGCTGTGGAGGTGGCCTAAAATTTCGATAGCGCCACTTCCCACTTCCCATCGGGCCAAAACGAGGACCTGCACAGCTATGGGGAACATTCGACAAGCCAGAATGTCCAGTACTAATGTGACCAACCCGAACGAAATGCATGTCAACAACTAGTTACAAGAACTTTTTTCTACGATAACACCAATACTAAGGTCAAAAATCCCGGCGCAGCAAATGGCGCAAGTCAGGCACAACCACATAAGGCCTCCTTCAACAATCGCAACCTCAGCATAAAGTCTAACTTCCTTATAAGAGGTCAAAATGACAGTGATTCAGATTTGCGCTCACAAGCAAATAAAAATTCCACTAGCAGTGGACTAGATCCATGCTCGGTAACAGTCATTAACAGATTAATCCACCTAGAAAAAACTAACCGAAAACGAAAACAGATTCAGCTACGTAAATGAAAGAGCTCCACAGAATAATGAAAACATAAGAATTACACTCATCCATATAAACAGTGTTCCAAACATAGCAGAGAAATCAGAGATTTATCAGCAGCGAAATTAAAAGACACTACAACAGAGAAAAAATGCACTACAGCTACGGGAGTAATGACCATAGCAGTTGACGCGCCTGGAGTGGCTAACAACCAACCAACCAATCAATCAATCAATCAATCAATCAAATCAATCAAACCAACTGGAAACAGTTAATTCTGTTTAGTGGAACACTCCGCGCCGAGAATTTCGAGCATCCAACAATGTAATCCCACACGTATCACACCTCGTCACCGAATTATCCCCTTCACCCCCCCACCACCACTCTCCCGAGAGCACAAAGGCGAAGAGGCGTCGCGGTGCGCGCCCTTTTCAGGCGGAGGGGCGGAGGGGGGGGGCGGGTGCGCTGCAACACAGCAAGGTAATTGCCGGCGCCGCCAGAAGCGCCCGCAAGAAGCGCCACTATCTGCGTCGTAAAGAGCGCGGGCGCCGTGTAAACAGAGCATCAACAAGCGCCGGTTTCTTCATCGTCGCCGCTTCCCTTCTCTCCCCCCACCCCCACCCCGCCACACCACGCCAGGCCGTCTAGCCAGCGCGCCCTCAACACACCGCCGCCGCCGCTGCCGGCTGACTTTTAATCGGCCCCGCCGAGCCCCAATTGAAAGGGCCGGCGGCTGCAGGGAGGCAATTTCGTCGACAGAATTCTGCCACGATCAGTCAGAAAGACTGCGAAGACACACGTATTCTTCATAATTCCACAGATTCTAA
Source organism: Gryllus longicercus (assembly GCA_038098605.1). Taxonomy (NCBI): domain Eukaryota; kingdom Metazoa; phylum Arthropoda; class Insecta; order Orthoptera; family Gryllidae; genus Gryllus; species Gryllus longicercus. The sequence continues at coordinate 5,048 of JAZDUA010000528.1, read as the reverse complement.
TGAATTCAATTATTTTTCAATTGGACGACTCATGGTTGATGGTTTATTTACTTTATCCTTTTGAATTGAGAATATTTAAAATTTATTATTTTTATCGATTGTTTAGTGTAATGTATATTCAATATTTCAATTTTATATTCCAAAAAACCTGTGCTAAACTCTCCCTCTTTTCTCAAATTCCCTGTTTAGAACCATCGAGGTTTACACGAAAATGTGCGATTCTTAGCCTGACGTGTGCCGGAGAACTTCCATTTAAGGAGAATGTTTACTGAACTGCCAACAGTGTTGCACAGATGGATTAATAAGAATAATTCTGCATCAAGTTATGAGGGGAAAATTCTAAATGAAATTATCTGTTAATCATGTAGTACGATAGTCAGGGTTTTGCCAAATTTAGGGAGAAACATGTAACTGTGTGCGTTATTATAAGATACATTTTATATAAAAAGTAGATTCGTAGATTTGTGTGTTGTATATGGAGATGTATAATAAGATATTTTATTACAAGGCTAGTCTGGAGAATTATAGAACAAACGAAGCCCTTCGGTCATGTTTCTTAACCAATAGTGAATTCAAAAAGATAAAACTTCCGATGTACATCAGTATTGTATACACTTCATTTTTCATTTGGCAAAAACATGTCAGATCGGTGTAGAGAGTATTTAATTGGAGATCACAGATTACGTTTTATTCTTATTACGAACATTATTATAGCTGTTATTATGGAGCAGTGGGTTAGTAGAACACGTGTGTTCTAATAGCTGTGCTTACGAAGCTGATTTGAGTGTAGTAAAGTTCGACTTCATATAACTAATGTGTTGCAATATGTATGTGCATATGACACGTTACATTTCATAGCCTACGTCATTCGTGTATTAGGTGTTTATGTATGATCCGCAAGCGTTCGCCAGCGAAGGAAGCAGCGCTCGCGTTTCGAGCAGGGGCCTGAGCGACGGCCGTCGGATTGCGAGCGGCGTGGGAGGCAACAGGGTGGGGCGAGGGGGGGACGAGGGGAGGGGGAGGGCGAGCCGTGCAGGTGGCATCGCATCCGCCGCCGCTTCCGCGCGCTAACAGCGCCTTTGTGTGGGGGCGGCGGCGGCGGCGGCGGCGGCGGCGGCGGCGGCGGCGGCGGCGGCGGCGGCGGCGGCGGCGGCGGCGGCGGCGGCGGCGCCGGCGCGCCAGCGCATTCTTGCGGCCCGCGTGCGCAATATCCGGCGCATTGTGCGGCGCCGGCCGATTACGTGCGCAGCCTCCGTCGCGCACCCCTCCCCCCTCTTTCACCGGCCCCCCTCCGTCATCCTCTGTCGCGCAGTCACTCACTCACTCAGTCCTTGCCTTCGCGACGGCCGCTGGGACGCAGCGCGCCCACGCGACTGCTTAAAGGATTCACACGCCAAAGCTGTCATCGGACGCGCGCTTGGTGGCAGGTACACATTGGGGTGGTCGGTATTTGGCATACTTTATTTGGCATATCAAATCGTGTCATGATTTCGGAAGAAAGGTTGTTGGTTTAAAATAGGGAAACCAACCAAGTTCCTCCACTCTGCGTGAAGTGGGAGACCTTGGCCCTTAAATGGGATCTAGATTATCTATTACAATAATAATAATAATAATAATAATAATAATAATAATAATAATAATAATAATAATAATTTATTTTATCTTCCTTCCCCTCTCTTTCTATTCATGATGAGAAAAAAAGAGGAATACAATGTTTCACACAGATTTTTAATATGAGGAAGATTCATCCGGATTATTCAATTTCTAGTGTTCGTAAATGAATTACACAGTCTATCTTCCAATGCGAAATTATTTGACGATACAGCGCCTTTAAATCGAATGGTGATATGTCGCAGCGGAATTAAGTTAAGTTAGATTACTGGTTGGAAATACTTAGCGTGGCCAAAAGTAATTCTAACTCCAAAACAATCACATTTTGGAAGGCCTGTAGTTACAGAGAATCGATTTAGCATTTCAATATCCAATTTAATCAGGTCTCTTGAAATAACATAACTCTAAATCACGTGAATTGAGCAGGGCAAGTTGCATACATTTTGTCGAAGGAAATGCCTGGAGGTCTTTGCCCTTTGTCATGCACGTATTGATAAGGCGTATCGTGAAGAGGAAAGAAATAGGTTTCTTATCTTGTCCAACCGATTAAAACGATTTGGGACGTTTTGTTAGTGCTGGGCGGACAGCTGTCTTTGAAGTTGGCGCGCGCACACGAGACGGCGTGCGCTCTATTTTAAAGTATACGAAGCACAACCCACTCCACCGGATAAAGGAGCGAGTCTAGGACAGCCGCGGTGGCCGGAGCATAATGGGCGGCATGACGCCTGGAGAGGCTGAGTAGTTGGTCACTGATATTGCATGTGCTTAGAGACTGTTATTGTGACCGTTACGCTAACCACGCCAAATGCTTTGTTTATTTCGTTGGGTATTTGTTGATTAACCTACGAACTGGTACATCTGATAATACGGCGAAAGTCCAAGAACTTGGAACTTTCTTTACTAGCGATTGGTAGAACTGTCATTGTTCCTCTATGATTAGATAGTGGCTTTGGATTCTAACGCAGGAAAAGCACAATAAACTGTTTTTATGGAAACATCAGTCTCCTTATTTTCTTATTCATTTCATTTAGGAACTCCACAGAATTATGAAAACAGCATAAGAAGGGATATAACTATAAAAAAGGCATAAAATTGTAAAACTCGCATTGTACAGTAAAAATTGAGATTACTTGATTTGAAACCAAACTGTAAACAGCCTAAAACTACATCATTTAATTTCGGAATTATAGGTTCGAAATTCGACTAAAATTAGAGAGAGGGGATACCAGAAAATTTTCGTTTAGAAATCAAACAAAAACATAATTGAACTTGTGTGCATAGTTCTTAAACCTCTTTTCTGGAAGGGTTCGAATACTAAGAAAACAAATAAATATTAAGTGTAATTCGTTATTCGTAATTACGTATATTGACTTATATGTTGAACTTATAAACGTAGTGCAGTGATGTGAAGAGAAGAAAAATGAAGAGAAGTACGGTGTGGTAAGTATTAACGAAGAACAATAATTCAAAGGTCTTAGCATGAAATCGTGGTGAATAGTCTGGCACTTTGAGTCTAGATTACGTACATTACTAGTTTTATCAATATCTTAGTATTTTGTAAATATTATTATTAATTCTTTTTATTGCCAGTATAACTATTGTACCTTCAATATCATTTATTGTGTAGCACTATTTCTAATCATTGCAATAAAATGCTATCAGGATGCACCCAATTGAAGTGGAAGTCAATCAAATCTATTCATTTAACAGTTATTTACTCTAATAAAAATGTGAAATTTAGCGTATGAATTAAATGTTTCCGGAGGAGGCGACGATAGGAAACAGTTTAGAATTTTTAAATGATTATGGAAACGAAACTTTTGCATGAATTTCGTAAGTTTTATTCAAGTACAATTCACAGAAACTTACAAAAATTGATATTATAATCATTCAAATAATGCAAGGCAGTAGCCATGTTGATTACTTTGAGCCCATTGTTTTGTTTCTGTGGTAGCTGTTTTTAGGGCCATGACTATTTTGCGTCCCGTGTTTTGCAAAGTGCTACGTTGGAGTAGGCATGCCACCGAAAGTGCCTTTCCAGTCAATACACAGTAAATGGAGGTAGCGGTTTCCATGCACGAATACTTAAAGTGTAGTAAAAACTGAATATGACGTTTGGAAGTGAAAAATTCATTTAGTATCCAAAAGCAAAACAAGAGAGTCATCTCTGTATTTTATTCATGGATCAATGAAACGTGAACAAAAAACACCTTCAAAATGGGGGTTATTAAGTCAAAAGCTGGTAACAAAACTTGTAGAGTTATAATAAACCATTTAATGTTATTCATTTCAAAACGTAAATAATACATTAATATCATTATAAAATTAATATTATTTTCACTTTTGATACTCAGTTCATTCTTTTATTTTATTTATTAAATAACTGAGTACTGCCTCTCGTTTAAATACCTCAAGGGTCTGAAAATATTTTTTTACAAGGCTTTTCATCTTGTTCAGTTAAATTGTATGCTATCTGATAATGTGTTGTAATGTTAATTACAAGGATTAAATGAAGATTGTTAACCAGAATTACTAAGAACTACACATTTTTAGATTCATTATTTTGGGATTCATTCCTGTTTCATTAAAACAAAAACTGAGGAAAATCTGAGCTATTATTGAGAAAGTTACTACGAACATAAATATTTTTTATATATGAAGACGCTTTAGGAATGAAAGACGAACGCCGTTGTCACTAAAACTGTGGTACCACCCTGTAGTTATTGAATACAACATCACTTCTAAATATTAATACATCATGGCCAAAATATCAGACAATAATAATCCATAAACAATCACATTGAGAAAGGGTGGCAAGTGAACCTTTATATTCGAAATAGTAAAAATATTACGCAGATATCGATCACTTATAGATCTTGATGAACTTAGAGTTGTAGATAGCCCGTTAACAGGTTCTGTGAACTATAAAATGAAAATTTTACAACTTAGTTTTTATTTGCATTAACGTAACATATAGTAGGGAGTTCCATGTAATATTGTAAAGATAATTCACTATTACAATTACGTGTATCTGAACATTATTGGTAATGAGACACATTTAAAATATTTAGCAATTGAACGTCTCATGATGGAACGATTGTTTAGTGTTTCCGGGAGCGTCAACTGCTAAGGGCATTAGTCCCGCAAGTGTATCGCATATTTTTATCGCGGGAAGTGGCGGTGGTTTTCCCAACTGTATGGCAAGATTCGGCGCCGACCAACATGCCGACTGCCAGAGTTGCCGGCTGACAGACTGCCTAATCAGGCATATTCCACCAGCGAGGGCACCCCCCTAGCCAGACAAGCTCTAAGCTCCCGACCGGTCACCCGGCGTGTGGTGTAGCATAGGGCATGTTAGTGTAAGTGTGTAAAGGGTGATGATATGACACGGAGGGGGTAGGAAAGATTGCGCGCCGTCCGTGGCCCGTTTGTTAAGG